>CM046337.1:11281553-11645122 GCA_025403435.1 Artocarpus heterophyllus
ATAAAAATATAAGTAGCTAGATAGAGATCAGAGTGGACCAAATTCATCACCATTATATGATGAGATCTAAATGGATAGATTTGTCCAATACAAAAACAAAATAGATGAATATAAAAGAATAAAATTCTATTATAGTGTGGAACGGATCAAAGCCGAATATAAGCTTTTGGGTTATTATTATTTTAGTGTCATGTGTTTTAAAGAAACATCATATTGATATCATATTGTTTGAAAAATATAAAAAACGACACTATGTGATTTTTAAAATTCATTTTGGTACCACAAGCCTGTGTTTTATGAGATGAATTTCCTACTTACTCTTTTAATGAATCCCGTTTTATTTTGTTAAAACTATGAAAGAAAGCAAGTACATACAATACCCAAAAAAAAATAAAAATCTACATATATGATTTTCTTTGATGAGTTTTGTTTAATTTTCTATTATTGCTTTATACAATTAAGTTGGGGTTCATTTAGGAAGGGGTAAGTAAAAAATTTCACGTCATAAAACACAAATTTAGGATATTAAAGTGATTTTGAAAACTATAGAGTACCACTTTAATATTTTCAAATAACAAAGTACCAATATGATGTTTTCTCAAAACATGTGGTAGGTATTAAAATGATACAAACCCTAAACTTTTCTATTGCATGATTTTGAAAGGAAACAAAAAATCTTATTGTAGAATCAGATTTTGCAAATATTATCTTTTTATTTTTTATTGATTAAGTGCTCAAGGATTCCCTAATTTTGATAATTAAGCTTACTTGTGTTGGTATACTTTTGTCTAAGAAGAAAGTATATTGCCCTTGTTTTTATAAAAAGAATATGCCGTTTTAATACACACACACATATATATATATATACACGCGCGTGCGTTGTTCACTAGCTATATTACTCCCCTTTTCTTTCAAAAAAAAATCATTCTTTTTTTTTTTTGGCAACTTGCTTCCTCTTTTGTTTTTCTTTTGAGAATCCCTTTCCTCTTGTATAATGAGTTTGCCCATTAAGGGCTATACTTATTCAAAATACAGCTATTATCATTAATTATCAGAAAGCAATCGGGTAGATATCAATCATATACACCAAACACTTAGCAGCAAACTATTGGGTTGCGAGCATAACCTAGCTGTAAAATCACAATTAATTATGCCTAAAAGTGAAGAGTTTAATTCACCACTACAAAGTAGGTCTTTTGAATTGTAATTCACTAACATTACAATTTTATATTTTTATCATGACAACAACAACACAACAATTACAACAACATAACAAAAACATCCAATTCAATTATAACCATCATAGCAACATCCAATTCAACATTTTTACCATCACAACAACAAAAAACATAGCCAATCCAATACCCAACAAAAACATAAACCAATCCAAATATAATTACCTTTCACATTACTTAAAATTTTCAACATTTTTACAAACTTTTCAACATTTATACATAATGACATAACATAATTCAAAGCACATAAACATTTACATAACCACAATCCAAAAGTAAAACCATTAAAAAAATTAAAACTTACTCAATCTAAAACCCATTAAAATCGGGGGTTGGAAAACTAGAAGTGGCAACAACTGACGACGAACGGTGGCGAACGATGGTAGCAACAACAATGGAAGAGAAATCTTCGTATTTAGGATTTTATTTATTTATTATTATTATTTTTTGGTGGGGGGGGGGGGGGGGGGGGGGGGGGAGGAAGCATGTCACGCCCCGGAGTACGGGAGGTGACGTGGCGGAATATTTAGATTAATTAAAAGAGAATTTAATTAAAAATCGAGTGTTTAAGAATCCAATTAAGTAAGAAATTAAGAAGAGATTTTCCACCACATTTGATAAACGAATTTATAAATATTTAGCAAATAGTAATAATTGAATAAAAACCGCGAATATGGGTTCCACAACCCACAACTTGTGCACACACATGGATCTGACAATATCACAAATACAATTACAGTCCAAGTACAAATAAAGTTAAGTCTTACATGCCTTGATTAATAATACAGAATATAAATAAATTCTCCTATTGCTCCTGAGTTCGGTCCGAAGAATCTTCTCCAAACCTAAATGGGAAACCACCTAGAAGGGGGAAATTTAAAACAATAAAACGTGAGCGAAAGGCTCAGTAGGACTATGTTTTATAAAATAGTTTTATGCAAAGAAACATAGCATCATTAGAAGTTATTCAAAGGAAACTTAAATAAATAAATAGATAAACAATTTGAGTAGAACCGTCCTGACACAAAACAGTCTACTCGTCAAATCAAAACACCAATTTACTTTTACCTAGGCAAACCATGATATCACCACCGTAGTGGCCCAGCTGGGTTTCGGGACCTGCCCCCAAGGTCGATCGCTACACGACCCGATCTCTGATATGGCATCATGCCCATGTGTTTATTATCATTATCATTCAAAACCCAATTACCGAGTATTGTCAATTACATTTATTATGAAGTTTATTTCATAATCACGGTATATTAAAATATAACCGATAAAACCATTTTCAAACAACCGTTGAAAACATTTTGATAGAAATCATTTTCAAAGCCAAATCATTTCAAAACCAGGCTACCAAAGAAATAGGATAGAAGTCCTACCTCAATACTCGTGCCGGTACCCCACACCATAATCCCGGTCCGCTATACGTTAGCTCCACGGAACCACGAACGATCCTAGATACAAACTAAGTCAATCAATATCTAGTTCGAGACATTCTATGTTACTAAATCATTTCATGATGTCCTAGTGTGCCATTTGTATCATTAAAATCATCCTATAAGGTTGGGATTTAAATCAGGGTTCAAAACAGTAAAAACGGGTAAAAATCACAAAATTTTCCATGCCTCGGTCGGCCTGCCGGACGCCCTGCTTCGGCCTGCCGAACTGCACAGTTCGGCCTGCCGGAAACAAGGTTCGGCCTGCCGAACATTTCCCCAGATTCGGCCTGCCGGTCGGAAGAACACCGGCCTGCCGATCATCACTCCGGCCTGCCGAACATGAACTTCGGCCTGCCGAACTGGGAAAACCCAGAAATCCCAGCCACGGGTTTCTCGATCCCCAAAATCCAAATCTTGTTTCTAACCTGTTTTTCTCAAATCCCAGGCATGAAAAACAACTATACTTGATAGAAAAACATTCTAAAACATGTTTGGAATCATTTAAACAACATTTAAACTCGAAATCCTTAAAAATCCGAAAATGAGAAAAAGAGGAGAAAAATGAAAAATCTTGAATTCAATCCGTTTTTCTTCAATCTAAGCTTAGATTCTAGTTGTTCTAAGCTCATTTAACACAAATCCACGGTTTTCTAAGCTAAAACAAACTTAGATTTCAAAAACGCACAAAATTGAAAATTTTGTAAAAAGTTTAGAAATTTCGAATCTAACCTCGAATCGAAGCTTCAATCCGCGTTCTCGGTTGCCGAATCACGTCCCCGAGCTTCCTCCTTGCTGTCCCGAAGCTTGGATTCGAATGTGGTTTCAAAAATTAGAGAGAGAATTGAGAGAGAGAGTGAGCTGCCGAGAGAGAGAGAGAAGAGAGAGAGAGGTGTTGCGGGAGAGTGAGGAGAGAGAGAGGAAGGAAGGAAATAAATAGAGAAAATCGGTGGGCGATTTTACTGTGCGAAAATCATGTGCCGCCCACGGTTTTGCAAAACTGAGTATTTTTAACATTTTACAAATTGTGGTGTTTTAAAACTCAAAACATCATTTTAAAACAATAAGAAATCCTTCGAATTCATTAATTTAACAAAACAACCAAAAATTCAAAAATCCAACCAAATAGTCTAATAAATGTTAAAACGTTAATTATGGCACACTAATTCATCATTTACATTACATTAACATTAAATAAATTTCGGGACGTTACAACTCTCCACCCCTAAAAGAAATTTCGTCCTCAAAATTTACAACTCATCTCAAAAGCAAAACAAATGCGGATACAATTCCCGCATACTCGACTCTAATTCCCAAGTGGCTTCATCAACCCCGTGATGCTGCCACACAACCTTTACCAACGATATCTCGTGACGACGCAAGCTAATCACTTTCCGGTCGATGATCTGAATCGGCACTTCTTTGTACGTCGTATCCTCCTGAACCTGTACATCGCGAAACGAAACTATCTTATCCTGCCCAGGTGGACATTTCCTAAGCATCGACACATGAAACACATCGTGCACATGAGAAAGTTCGGGCGGAAGATTAAGCCGATAAACGACCACACCAACTCGCTGAGTGATCTCGAACGGCCCAATATACCTCGGCGCGAGCTTCCCACTCACTCCGAACCGCATAGTTCCCTTACGAGGTGACACCCTCAAGAGAACAAAATCTCCAACCGCGAACTCTAAGGGTCTACGTCTCCTATCTGCGTAGCTCTTCTGCCGACTCTGAGCTGCTCTCAACCGATCCCGAATCACCGCGACTTTCTCGTTGCTGTCACGAATCTCATCTGGCCCAAGAATAACTCTATCTTTCAGCTCGGCCCAACACACAAGTGACCGACACGGTCGCCCATACAATGCCTCAAATGGTGCCATACCGATACTCGCCTGATAACTGTTGTTGTACGCAAACTCCGCTAGATGCAAACACTGCTTCCAATTTCTGCCGAAGTCCAACGCACAAGCACGCAACATATCCTCGAGAACCTGAATAACCCGCTCAGACTGCCCATCAGTCTGAGGATGAAACGCCGTACTGAAGTTCAAATCCGTACCCAAAGCCTCCTGAAAACTCCTCCAGTACTTAGCATTAAACCTGGTGTCTCGATCAGAGGTGATGGATAAAGGAACTCCATGCAACCTCACAATGTTCTGCATATACAACTCCCCGAGAATCTTCCTAGAACACGTCGACCTAAACGGAATGAAATGCGCCGATTTCGTCAACCTGTCGACCACAACCCAAACTGCATCATGCCTCTACTCCGTCCTCGGCAAACCTGTGAGAAAATCCATCGTCACATGCTCCCATTTCCACCCTGGAATAGAAAGCGGCTGAAGCTGACCTGCAGGCTTCTGATGCTCAGCTTTCACCTGAAGACACGTCGAACACTTGGCCACGTACTCGCGAACATCTTTCTTCATGCCTCTCCACCAATAGTGCCTCTTCAAATCACGATACATCTTGGTGCTTCCCGGATGAATAGCAAACTGAGACCTATGAGCTTCATCTAGAAAGGCTTTCGTCACCTCGGCGATAACTGGAACTGCAAGACGCTCCCGGAAGTACAACGATCCATCTGCATGCACGCTCCATTCCTCGAACTGCTCTCCGTTCTGAATCCGCGACCAAATCCCCTGCAAATGTCGATCCTGCCACTGACCTTGCTTCACCATCTGAACAAGAGCTGGAGTCGCTTCCACATGATACAACAAAACTCGATCACCGTCTTCATGATACTGTAGCCGATACTCACTCACTGTCGCATCCCTGCTCCAGTCCTCAAAAATCAAACAAGCGAGAATCCCTGAAGACTTCCTGCTAAGCGCGTCCGCTACCACATTAGCTTTTCCGGGATGATACTGCAACGCGAAATCATAATCCTCCATGTACTCCACCCATCTGCGTTGCCTCAAGTTGAGATCCCTCTGAGTGAACAAATGCCTCAAACTCTTATGATCGGAGAAGACCTGAAACGATGCTCCATACAAGTAACACCTCCAAATCTTCAGCGCGTAGATCACCGTCGCAAGCTCTAAATCATGAGTAGGATAATTCCGCTCGTGAGGTCGTAGCTGTCTCGATCCGTACGCAACTACACGCCCATGCTGCATCAACACGCATCCAAGTCCGCGCCCTGAAGCATCAGCATAAACCTCATACGGCTCGTCACTACTAGGAATAACCAACACTGGAGCTGAAGTCAACCGGTTCTTCAATTCCTGAAAAGCAAGCTCACAATCTTCATCCCACTCAAACCTGACATTTTTCTTGATCAATCTCGTCAACGGAGCTGCAATCTTCGAAAAGTCCTTTACGAATTTCCTGTAATATCCAGCAAGACCTAAGAAGCTGCGAATCTCCACTACATTCCTTGGTCGTTCCCACTCCAATATAGCTTCAATCTTGGACGGATCCACTGAAATACCATGCTCCGAGATGACATGACCCAGAAACTTGACCTCAGTCAACCAGAACTCACATTTTTCCCTCTTAGCATACAACTGGTGCTCCCGCAGAGTCTGAAGCACGATCCGAAGATGCTGCTCATGCTCCTCCCAAGTCTTAGAATACACAAGAATATCATCGATGAACACGATCACAAACTGATCCAGATACGGTCTAAATATCCTGTTCATCAAATCCATAAAAGCTGCTGGAGCATTCGTCAACCCAAAAGACATGACCAGAAACTCGAAGTGCCCATACCGAGTCCTAAAAGCTGTCTTGGGAATATCCTCTTCCTTGATCCTGAGCTGATGATAACCTGAACGCAAGTCAATCTTCGAGAAGTGTCGCGAACCTCCCAACTGATCAAATAGCTCATCAATCCTAGGCAAGGGATACTTGTTCTTCACCGTAACACGATTCAGCTGTCGATAATCCACACATAACCTGAGAGTCCCATCGTGCTTCTTAGCGAACAAAACTAATGCTCCCCACGGAGATGTGCTATTCCGAATATATCCTTTATCAGCAAGCTCCTGAAGTTGCTTCCTCAATTCCTTCATTTCTGCCGGCGCCATCCGATAAGGTGCCATAGAAATCGGTGATGTCCCTGGAAACAACTCAATACCAAACTCAATCTCCCGATGCGGTGGTAACCCTGATAACTCGTCGGGAAAAACATCCTCGAACTCATCAACCACCGGAATCGCTACACCACTACTCGAAACATAGGGCTCGCAATCTAGATTGGCAAGAAAAGCAAAACAATCTAGATTCCTTCGCCCTCCTAGACATGACTTCATGAGACGCTCACTCATTAGCCAATCACCACCACCCTGGTAAATGATTACCGTCCCCCTATCAGACACTAGGGTCACTTTTCTAAGTTGGCAGTCCACAACTGCACTATACCTGGACAACCAGTCCATCCCTAAGATCACATCATAGGAACTCATGGGGAGTATAATCAAATCACTTTTCAAAATCTCATCCCCAATCTTTATTTTACAAGATTTACACACACAATTTACACACACCCGCCCCAAGGGAGAAGTTACAACTAGGGGTTCATTAAACTCTTCTACTTCTAATCCCAAGGCATGTACAAAAGAGCTCGAAATGAGAGAATGAGAGGCACCAGTATCAAATAAAACGCGAGCTAGAGATCTAGAAACCAAAACCATACCATCGACAACCGCGTTACCAGTCTGAGAATCTGACCCTCTAGATGCCATTGCATGAACCTGTACTGGCGCTTTTCCTTTTCCTCTACCGACATTACTGGGTCCTGCATTACTCGGCCGATGCTGCTGAGATGGAGACGACTGCACACTACCTGTACTCGGCGCTCTATACTGAGGAACACTGCGCTGAAAATACTGCGGCTGCTGCCCCCGTGCTGGATATGAGAATTGCTGAGGAGAAAACTACGGATACTGCAACTGCGGGTACTGCGGAGGCGGAGGTAGGGTCTGAGGCTGAGGCTGAGATGAACGACTGGCATCCTCCCCGGTCTAAGATCCAAGACGAGCACTCCTGATCGGGCAATTCCTCTTGATGTGTCTGGGCTGCTGACAGAAATGACAATGAAAGCTGTAGGGATTGCTGCGCCCGCTGCCAGACGAACTGCTGCTGCCACTGGTCGCACCGCCTTGCTTGCCCTTCCCCGGAGCTGGACGACTACTAATGCTCTTCCTGCCACTCCTCTGCGGTCCTCCTGAAGCCTTGGCTCGGTCCTCACAATACTGCACGTAATCATTCTCCACGGAGATCGCCGACGACACAAGCTCTCCGAAACCCCTAAGCCGTAGAGCAACCAACTGCCGCCGAATAGGAGCCTTGAGTCCTTCCTGAAACTTGATGCATTTCTCGCGCTCCGATGCCACAGCTGATGGAGCAAACCTAGCCAACTCGTTAAACTTCGCCTCATACTCTCGAACTGATAGATCACCCTGCTGCAATCTATAAAACTCAGCTGCCTTCTGATCTCTATATCCCTGCAGAAAATACCGATCATAGAACAGCTCCTTGAACTTGTCCCAACCAATATCGCCACCGCGCTCCAGACGCTTAGTTTGTTTCCACCAAGTGTTGGCGCCACCCTCGAGCTTATACGCCGCAAACTCCACACGATACTCCTCAGGCACACCAAGGGTATCTAGATGCTTCAAGATCGAATCCAACCAATATTCAGCTAGCTGCGGGTCCCTGTTGCCATCAAAAGTCAGAATAGACGCCCGCCGGAATTCTTTAAAGAAAGCATGCCGACTACCAACACTGGAGTCTTCCGGTCTAGCCCTGGCTGCCATCTGCCAGAAAGCCGCAAACATAGACCTCATCATGCTCTCATCATTTCCAAACTCGGCGTCAGCAGTCGAACGACGTCTAGGTGCCATTCTCTCACTTCTGAAAACAAAATTTGGACTGTCAGAGGTATTTCATTGTCAAACCTATGTGTGCACAATTCCCAAGGTTCATAACCTTGAGCTCTGATACCATTATGTCACGCCCCGGAGTACGGGAGGTGACGTGGCGGAATATTTAGATTAATTAAAAGAGAATTTAATTAAAAATCGAGTGTTTAAGAATCCAATTAAGTAAGAAATTAAGAAGAGATTTTCCACCACATTTGATAAACGAATTTATAAATATTTAGCAAATAGTAATAATTGAATAAAAACCGCGAATATGGGTTCCACAACCCACAACTTGTGCACACACATGGATCTGACAATATCACAAATACAATTACAGTCCAAGTACAAATAAAGTTAAGTCTTACATGCCTTGATTAATAATACAGAATATAAATAAATTCTCCTATTGCTCCTGAGTTCGGTCCGAAGAATCTTCTCCAAACCTAAATGGGAAACCACCTAGAAGGGGGAAATTTAAAACAATAAAACGTGAGCGAAAGGCTCAGTAGGACTATGTTTTATAAAATAGTTTTATGCAAAGAAACATAGCATCATTAGAAGTTATTCAAAGGAAACTTAAATAAATAAATAGATAAAAAATTTGAGTAGAACCGTCCTGACACAGAACAGTTTATTCGTCAAATCAAAACACCAATTTACTTTTACCTAGGCAAACCATGATATCACCACCGTAGTGGCCCAGCTGGGTTTCGGGACCTGCCCCCAAGGTCGATCGCTACACGACCCGATCTCTGATATGGCATCATGCCCATGTGTTTATTATCATTATCATTTAAAACCCAATTACCGAGTATTGTTCTTTACATTTATTATGAAGTTCATTTCATAATCACGGTATATTAAAATGTAACCGATAAAACCATTTTCAAACAACCGTTGAAAACATTTTAGTAGAAATCCTTTTCAAAGCCAAATCATTTCAAAACCAGGCTACCAAAGAAATAGGATAGAAGTCCTACCTCAATACTCGTGCCGGTACCCCACACCGTAATCCCGGTCCGCTATACGTTAGCTCCACGGAACCACGAACGATCCTAGATACAAACTAAGTCAATCAATATCTAGTTCGAGACATTCTATGTTACTAAATCATTTCATGATGTCCTAGTGTGCCATTTGTATCATTAAAATCATCCTATAAGGTTGGGATTTAAATCAGGGTTCAAAACAGTGAAAACGGGTAAAAATCACAAAATTTCCCATGCCTCGGTCGGCCTGCCGGACGCCCTGCTTCGGCCTGCCGGAAACAAGGTTCGGCCTGCCGAACATTTCCCCAGATTCGGCCTGCCGGTCAGAAGAACACCGGCCTGCCGATCATCACTCCGGCCTGCCGAACATGAACTTTGGCCTGCCGAATTGGGAAAACCCAGAAATCCCAGCCACGGGTTTCTCGATCCCCAAAATCCAAATCTTGTTTCTAACCTGTTTTTCTCAAATCTCAGGCATGAAAAACAACTATACTTGATAGAAAAACATTCTAAAACATGTTTGGAATCATTTAAACAACATTTAAACTCAAAATCCTCAAAAATCCAAAAATGAGAAAAAGAGGAGAAAAATGAAAAATCTTAAATTCAATCCGTTTTTCTTCAATCTAAGCTTAGATTCTAGTTGTTCTAAGCTCATTTAACACAAATCCATGGTTTTCTAAGCTAAAACAAACTTAGATTTCAAAAACGCACAAAATTGAAAATTTTGTAAAAAGTTTAGAAATTTCGAATCTAACCTCGAATCGAAGCTTCAATCCGCGTTCTCGGTTGCCGAATCACGTCCCCGAGCTTCCTCCTTGCTGTCCCGAAGCTTGGATTCGAATGTGGTTTCAAAAATTAGAGAGAGAATTGAGAGAGAGAGTGAGCTGCCGAGAGAGAGAGAGAAGAGAGAGAGAGGTGTTGCGGGAGAGTGAGGAGAGAGAGAGGAAGGAAGGAAATAAATAGAGAAAATCGGTGGGCGGTTTTATTGTGTGAAAACCATGTGCCGCCCACGGTTTTGCAAAACAGAGTATTTTTAACATTTTACAAATTGTGGTGTTTTAAAACTCAAAACATCATTTTAAAACAATAAGAAATCCTTCGAATTCATTAATTTAACAAAACAACCAAAAATTCAAAAATCCAACCAAATAGTCTAATAAATGTTAAAACGTTAATTATGGCACACTAATTCATCATTTACATTACATTAACATTAAATAAATTTCAGGACGTTACAAAGCAGTGGGGATTTTTTCAGATTTTTTTAGAGATTTTGGGGTTTAAATGCGAAATATAAGAGAAAGTGGAATGGAAATGGGATTTTGTGGGGTTGGGATGGTATTCGGTTGAAAATATTGAGAGACTCGAAGAGAGAAAGGACAAAAACTCGGGAAAAATAGGAAGAAAGATTCTGTGTTCTAGTTTAGACACAAACCTTTTTTTGATGCCATATGTCGTCGCAAATAACCAAATCGTTGTTGCAAAGAATAGCCCAAAACGACGTCATTTTAACTTAATATTAAAAAAAATTGAGAAATCAAGGGGAAAGATTTTGGAACCCCTTTTTGCGACAACTTTTTTTCAATGTTATCGCAAATGTTAAATGTTACAATTATTTGCGACGACACGTCATCGCAAATACTTATCGATAGAAGTATCTTTGACTCTATAGAGCCAACTGTATACCATCGACATCTATGATGACATTGGAGCAGAACTACTCACAAAAGAGTAACTTTTGGCGCCTTAATCATTTACGATGACGTGTCGTCGCAAATAATCGAGGATATTTTCTATTTTTTTTATGACAACTTATCGTCACTAATGTATAGATACGATATAGATGACATGTCATCGCTATTAGTTTTTGCGATGACTTTTTCTTAATGTCATCGCTATTATTGTTTGTGATGATATGTCATCGCAAATATGGTTATTATTAGCAATGACTTCTCTCATCACTAATACTATTGTCACTAAAGCCCTCATTTTTAGTAGTGTAATTCCGACATCTCTAAGTTAAAAAATGTTATTGATATATAAACACATTAAATCAGATCTTCTATCTAATTTTTGTATCACTAATGACATTTAAACAACCATATTATATGATGCCATTCAAAAAATTTGGAATAGTTTCTAACCAAATTTCATTTGCTTTTTCATATGACTACATTAAATTGTGTGGCATTGTTATAATATGTGATGTGATGATTTAAATCATTGAGATTCTTAAATCATTATAATGTATATAATGCGATTTGAATATATTATTTTTAACTTTAAAAGATTTTTTTTAGTTTTCTTAAATTAATATATTCCTTTGAATCTAATATGATTGATGATGTTTCTACCAAACATGTATTTATGATGTGATTTATGGTTAAAAATTAAATCCCTTACAGTTTAGTACTATATCTTATTTGCCCTATCACAGAATTAATTCCCTACTAGTTCTCTTATTATGAAAATTACTTGCATATATAGTACAAAAGGTTGAAAAAAAAAAGTCAGAGAAGGATGGATTATTATTATTATTATTATTATTATTATTATAAGGAAAGGAATGGATTAATTGTGCACGCCTAAACTATATAGCATGTGATTTTAGGCCGTAACGTCCACGATTGAACAATAGTGATTAGTACGTTATTATATAAAATTAGAGGAAAGCCAAACTTAATGGCGGTTCCCGTAATTGGAAGGGCAACAACAAAGGAGATAAGAAATCGTGATTAGATCCGAGAGATGAAAAAACCTTTTCGTTTGGATCATTTTAATAGGCATATCTATCAATCACACTAGGGCACATATTATTGGGAGCAACATATTAGTAGTAGCATAGCAAAACTTCCCTTATTTAGTATGCTACTAGCTGAGAACTATAACGTTGTATTCTAGGGAGTTCTTCTCATATGAACCCGATCGATCATTCTATCATAGACAAGCTCTTGGCTAGCCCATGAGTATCATGGAAAATGAATGAATAATAGGCTTATCATGAAATCTCAACTGCAATCATATATATGGCCCCTTTTGTATAATGGACTCTGTTATAATATTTACAACTTTTTTGTACTATGGGACATAAATATATATATATATATATAGGTCAAACGTGACAAGTAACTTCTAGTTTAAAAAACCCATTTGAAAGTATTGTTGAATAAGAGCAACACATGGATACAGTGTAGAGCTACGCATCATTGCTCATATCATATATTCTTCCCTCAAAACCCACTAACACAATATAAATATATATATATATATATATATAAATTAAAGAAATATTAGTTTATAATAATATTTCAATTTCAAATATCTCGGGTTTTAAGTCAGAGTTGATATGATATCAGTGCGCAACAGTTGCTAATTAATCTCACAATATCAATCATTTCATTTAAATGGTAAAATCTTAATACCCCGCGAGAGATTTTTTATTTTAAAAAAAACGAAGTTTCTCTTTTGAATAATAACGTAACTATATAGAATCCCTAAGAAACTTACCTAGTTATCCACATATAATTATATTTTTCCTGTCTTCTTTTATTTAAAGAGGCAAGCTTTATTTACTATTTTAGGTTTTTTTTTCCTTCTTCAAGAAAATGAGTAGTCTTCCATTATTGCTCACGGGCAATGCCTGCAAGTTATGGCAACCAGTTTGGACAAGAATTTTATGCACATTTGACCAAAGCCAGTACTCAAGAATACAATCTTTCACATGCTATTGGGCCATAGGATTAGAATATACATTTGTCTTGTTTCAAAGACATAAGTTGCATGGGAAATACATAACAATCACGGTGATGATTTACCTAAAACAGAAATTATAATTATACACGCGACAAAGAAGGGGTAAACCATAGATAAACCAGAATCCTTTCTTGTATAATATTTACGTTCTAAAGTGGCCTTAAGATGTTTGACCTCACTCAGACCTCATTTATTGCCATCCACTCCATGACCCGCAATAATCTCACGCACCCATTCTTGGATGTGACTAACACGCTATCATGTAGGACCTTTCAGCTGATCCATACAATGCATACACCATATATATATATATATATATATATATATGTATGTCACAAACTTTTTTTTATTATCTTCTCATTTTTATTAAAAGGTGTTAAACAATATAAAATTTTTATATATTATAGTTATTATAAAAAAATATTATAATATAAAATTTTTATATATTACAATAAAAATAATTTTAATTAATAGTTTTAATTACTGACATTAAAAACTTTGATCACGTCTTTAGACGTATACATGTATTCCACGAGACAAATATTCACTGCAGTAATTATTTTTTGCCCCAATTTTTTTAAAAGAAAAAAAACGTACAAAGGGTTCGTTTGGAAACTGGAAATAATAATACTGTAGGAGGTTAATTTGTAGATAGAGAGTGGAGGGGCCGCGGGGGAGTCAATAGTATACATATCACGTCCAATGGGGCCACCGTGTGAATTTTGAATCCTCTTCGCACTTCTCTCACCTCTCTCTCTCTCTCTAAGAACATAACACGCAATTGCAAACACAGGTTTTTCTCTACCATTATTATTCTTGGCAACGATAAAAACCCTTCCCCAACCCCCCATTTTTTTTTGTTCAATTTCACTCGCTTATCTCTCTAGCACTTCGCTTCCTCACTCGTGTTCATTCATTTATACTTTTTACGTCCCATCATTGAGCGGTCTTCTTCTTTCTCTCTCTTCTCTCATTCTTTTCCCCCCTAAAAATCTTCCTCTCACACCCAAAAAAAAAAAAAAGAATTTTAAGCAAAAAAAAAAATCCGTGAAATTGAGAAGATCCATCCACAGTAGCACTACTACAGCAATACCAATATAGCAGTCTCCTAATTAGCAGCTATAGCTAGCAATTCACCCAATTAAACCCACCTCCTTTTCTCACCTGATCTTCACAGATATATCTATTATATCAAGATTATTATCAGAAGAAGATTCCAAGTGATCAGAAATTCATAATTTATACATACACAGCGGACAACAGTACCGGTACTGCTCATACTAGTCCCGTTGAAAATAGGTCAAAAGGAGAGTAACGATAAGACTATCTTTGGTTTTTTCCTCCCCTTCTTCTTCTTCTAGTAGTAGTAATCTATATGGATTCAGCCTCAGGAGGCGACACTGGGCCGACTCCGGACCCGAATAATCAAGGCCCGTCATCGGGAAAGGCCACGGCCCAGGCGGCGGTGGCGACGTCGTCGGAGGGAGTCGGCCCATCGACGGCCCAACAGCAGCAACAAGCGCCGAGCAGGTACGAGTCGCAGAAGAGGAGGGACTGGAACACGTTCTTGCAGTACCTGAAGAACCACAAGCCGCCGCTGACGCTGGCGCGGTGCAGCGGGGCCCACGTGATCGAGTTCTTGAAGTACCTGGACCAGTTCGGGAAGACCAAGGTCCACGTCTCCGGCTGCCCTTACTTCGGCCACCCGAACCCGCCGGCCCTCTGCGCCTGCCCGCTCAAGCAGGCCTGGGGCAGCCTTGACGCCCTCATCGGCCGCCTCCGCGCCGCCTACGAGGAGAACGGCGGGAGGCCGGAGTCCAACCCGTTCGGCGCCAGGGCCGTTAGGATTTACCTCCGAGAGGTCAGGGAAGGGCAGGCCAAGGCCAGAGGGATTCCGTACGAGAAGAAGAAACGGAAGCGCCCTAGTACCAGTAGCAGTACTGCTGCTGCTACTACCAGTTCGGCGGCGGCAGAGGTGGCGGCGGGAGGTTCTAGCGGTGGCGGTGAGGGGAGTGGGAGTGTCGGCGCTACTACTGCTACTGCTGGAGGAGATCATGATAGTGGCGGTGGTGTTCCGACGCAAACGACGACGACGACGACTACATGATTATAAGTTTTATTTTTCACTGATTTTCCTTTTTTTTTTTAATTATCTCCTTTCTTTTTCATCTTCTTCTTAAATATCTAAATATCCATTTTATTTGTGATTAAAATTATGAGGTTATGTATATTTTAGGTGATTCCCTTATAATTGGATGGATCGACCCCCAAATGAAGGAAAATTTTTAGGAATTTTCCATTTTTCTTTTCCTTGCGTTCCTCTTTCTCTAATTTTTATAGAACATCATTTAGTTTTAGCAAAAAAAAAAAAAAAAAAACACAAATTTCGAGTTTGGTTTCTTCATTTCTCTTGCACGTGACCAAGAACATGAATCCAAACTTTGTTTCAAACCTTTTCTTCTTCTTCTTCATTCTTCAAACGAGAAGCATTTTTTTTTTTAAGCCGAAGTAAAAACTAGCGTATCATTACTGTTCATTTTGCTTTAATATATATATATATATATATATATTTCTTTTCTCGACCCGGCAGGATAAACTCTTTGGTCCACAAAGTGTTCGTGTAGATCAAAATAACCCTTCGACAATTCTACTTGGACTAAGTGGCTGTTTGAGTGGGGGTGATTTTCGTCATAAATTTAATTATAAATAATATAAAATTTTATACATAAAAATAAAAATAAAAAAATTATTATAGTATAAAGTTTTAATATATTATTACAAAAATAGTTATAGTTAACAGTTTTTATCACTTTTTAAACAAATTTTATATATATACATATATATATATTCTGGGCTCCCTATATTATATTTCTTTGGTTTCCCTTTTACTTATGGCTCTTTCTTATATATATAAGATAACTTAAAATATATATTCCATGAGGCTGTTAATTGTCTAGTTTGCTAATGTCACCAACTGATCATCAAGAGTGTGGACGAAAAGGCTCCTAGTTAGATGGTAAAATATATATATATATAAATAAAGATTTGTGAATGGCCACGTGCGCCTTGGGGTTCAAACTCTTTTTACAGTAACAAATTTTAGTTAATCGATCAGGTGCTCTTTTGTATATATTGGTTAATCTAGAGTTTTTTGTTTTCAGGATATTTAAGATTTTGAGTTAATCCTTTTTGGTAGGATTTAAATTACTCATCATTTGAAATTTTGGTGAGTCATTTCTATTTCTCTACGACAACTATAGAAAGACACATGTTTAATGCTACAATCATCAATAATATGGATGAATTATAAAAATAAATTAATAAATGAATAATCCCTTGTGATTGCTGCACTTATTTTATTCCGAGTAACCACCACCTCAGTGTGTGAAAACGACAAGTGGCCAACCCTTTCTTCCATTCTACTGTATAATTATTATATATAATTATATTGTATAGCATATATTATATTGTGTTTTGTTATAAAATACAGTGTACCAAGACCCACCGGTCACTCGCAAAGAAAACTCGTTTCCTGAAATTCAAATTATGCCCACAACCAAGAGAAATCATATACCACATTTATTAATTTGTCCTATTAATGATGAGCTTCAATAATTTCTAGGATCGTTTTCTAGTTTGATTCTCCATTTTTTTTTTTTATAAAATTTTCGCCCTTTTTTAAAACAATGTTTGACATCTGTATATATTTTCACAGCTTCTTTCACTTTCTGGACTTTTTATTAGAATTTCAAGCTCAATCAGGACACTTTTGTTTCTCACTTTTCAACTTCCTCTTCTTTCATGATACAATATATATATATATTTTTTGCAAGCTTTTGATTAATTAACAAATTAAAATCGATTAAGTAAAACGATGAGATTTTTTAGACTAGTTAAAAGATTTAGGCAGCTCCACCCCTTTAATAACGCATGCTTCGTTTTTATTTATTTAAGAAAAAAGTACTCTACATGTAGGTTATCCAAAAAATAAAGAAAAGAAAAAAACGCACCGTCTGTTTATTGATTGAGAGGATTTTTATAAGTAAAAACGCTTAATCTTTTAGTCATTTGGTTAATTTTTAACGGTATAATTTATAAGTGTCTTCATTAATAATTTGCACTATTCGATATAGAACTACAAGCATTTACAGATCAAGTAGTTGAAAATTAGTCTAATAGAGTTTTAAAAAAAATAGTTCTTACCGTAAATATTCCCTTTAAAAAAGGGTTTTTACACTATAAACATTTCGTGCTTCTTCAAACGAGGAATTGAAGATGTCGACTAGTCTTGCATGTACGGAGAGCAGATAAACTTAACACCTAATTAATAAAGGAAATAACTATATAAATTTGTATCGTTTTTTTATCTCACATGTGCATATGCTTCAGTACTACCTACGCGGGTCAGAGAATTCTGATCGCAGAATTAAGTGCAAAAGGAGCAACGTCACAAGATTAAGCTCTAGTAGCTTCTGATGACATTTCTTATTGATTCTTTTGTCGTTACATACTTTGGCATTCACACTACTCCTCACCCCGAGTGATACTTCATTTAAGACAGAGAGAGAGAGAGAGAGAGAGAGAGAAAGAGAGATCTCATATGGAGATGGCCCTACATGAATAAATCTTAGGCTGGGTCTTGGTTTGTGGGGTTTCTTCGTAAGCTCCCGACTGAATAGTCTTGTCCATCGCCACTGAGGCAGGCCGTGTGTTATAATATTTGACATGGTTTTCTTTCCCATGACATGAAAATATATATGTATGTATGTGTGTGTGTGTGTGTGTATCTATATATGAATGTCTCTCTGGTTCAAAGAAAGGAACCCACATGTCCTTGTTCGAGAGGCAGAAACACATCCGGATAATAACATAACTCGTGGGGTAATGCCCTAATATTCACCATTTTGCACCATATATATATTACACATATACGCATTTGCAATTATATGATACTCTTGTACGTACACCATGTACATGTAAGGTCCTTGGGATGGTTCAAACTTCCGGAGACCATTTTTCAAAAGGGTCCTACTTGGTGCAACTAGCCCTGCTTTGCTGATCTTGCTATATAGTTCTTACACTCACTTTGCTCATTAATCAATTATCAAAACTTTTATGGGCCAATATCTTTTTCTTTTCTTTTCTTTTCTTTTTTTTTTAACTTCTCTTTTGAAATGCTGGGTCACTACATTGTGAGACTTTTGGGTTTTTACTCTTTTTGCAGCTTCTGGGAAAGCAATCACATGGCTGTGCCCTTGGAGAAGTTACTGTCTTGTCTTTCAGTTGATAGATTGCCTGGTGTCATTTATGGTGTGTTAGATCTCAAGGAAATAACTGGACTTGGCCATACAGAGCATGAATTTATAGGGGGAAGAGCTACGGGACACATGTTTGGTAACTATATGTATATGTTAGGACTAAAATTTGATTAAAGGCTTGTTTGCAATGGCGTTAAAAAGAAAGTTGTTTCTTGTAGTCTAAACGCTGCTTTTGAACATGTTAATTAGATTGAATAAGTTTAAAAGCTTTTTTAAAATCAAACTTTTTTTTTCTTTTATGTACTATCCAAATAATAATTAAAAAGCCTTAATTTTTGTTTATCTTATTCTATTGTTTAAAGTAAAAGCAAAAGCTATGCCAAACGAACCCTAACTGTCTAGGTTATTCCACTCTAATTTTTCTCTTTGGTTTAAGTAATGAAAAATAGTTTATCTTAACCCTAAGTATTTGAGACCATTGATTTAAACATTAGTTTGAACCAATTTTAGTTACAATCATTGTAACATGTGAAAACTTTACACTATAATAACTAAAAATTTTGGTTGAAACCAAGAATACCAAACATCCTATAAATCAAAGGCACTTGGTGCTATTGGATATCGAGGGTTACTTCTTACATTTTATAACCATGATGTTTTTAAAAATTTCTTCATGTTAAACTATTTAACTTGTTAAAGAGTATATATTAATTCAGGTTAGGAAATTAGTAGTAGATAACATTCAACGGTCAAAAATGGGATATTAGGAATATGATTTGGCTTTTATAGTGTTTGAAAACTAAGTTTTAATACCAAATTTTTAACGACTACAGTATAAAGCTCTCACAAGCTATAATGTAAATATCTCACATGCTATAATATCTAGGGGCGTTTGGTTTGCAGTAATCAGTAGGAATCATAATCCCGATAAAATGATTGTATGGAATATGATTCCCAGGAACTAAGATTATTACATTTGGTTGCATATAGGAATCTTCTATTAGATTTCTAGGAATAATATATTACTGTGTTTGGTTATACATAGGAATATTGTATAATTGGCAAACTAATTTATTGTATTACCATTAAATGTATCAATATAATATATTAGAACTAATATTAAATAATAATAATATAATTATAAATAATAAAATAATATTATATATAATTTAACATTAATATTACTATGAATATTAATGTTATTATTATCATTATTATTAAATAATTATTATTTTATATTAATATAATACTTTCTTTATCTTATATAAAAATATTAATTTATAATAATCATAGAATTATTATTTAACAATATATTAATATTAAAATGTTGTATATAATATAAAATATATTGATATGAATATAAATAATAATAAAAATACAATTCTTAATAATATATTAATATTTATATTAATATTAACATTAAATAAACATATTGTTATAGAAAATATTAAACATATTTAGCTATATTTTATATTTATAATTATTATAATAGTATTTATATAGTTTAATATTGATATTGCTATGCATATTAATATTAATATTATACTATTCATATTGATGTTATATTATTATGTTTTTATTATTATTGTTATTATTATTCTTATTATTAAATTATAATTTTATATTGATATAATATTTATATGTGTATCATATATTAATATTAATTTATAATAATAGTACAACATTATTTTATTTTATTATTATAGTATTTATATATATTATATTTAGATATTGTATATGTAATATATTATATATGTTTATTATTATTGTTAATGTTATTATTATCATTATTATTTTATATGAATATAATTTTTATATTTATATTGCATAGAAATATTAATTTATAATAATATTATTATAATAATTTAATAATAATATAATTATTATCATCATCATCGTGGAAACAAAGATGAGATTTCTATAGTTTTGAGATTCCCAGGAATATGAATATCACCTTGTGGGTGGGCTTCATATTACCCCAAAATGAGGTAATCTGAATCCCATGGGAATTAGTTTCCCAGGAATCCAAAACTTAGATTACTGTATACCAAACATGGGAATCTTACAGATTTTCATTCCCATCTCAGGATTACTGCATACCAAACGCCCCCTCTAAGTTTTAACTTCAAATTCTACCTTAATTCCCAAACTCTCTCGTAGCACTCACACGTATATAACTGGACTTAATTTTTTTATCAGACATCTGCGGGTCACATAACAATCGTTTGTCAAAAATTGGGCAAGTTTAAAAAAATGATATTTGTTCTTTAGAAATTACGTTTTTCAATTTAATAAGTGAAATTCACTTATGTTGATCATAATACATAACAATACTCTAAGTTGAAGAATACATATGACAAATAAGTGGGGAAAATATTATTTGCATTCCCGTGAAATGTTCATTGTCTCCTAAAAGTCCCGATTAGGGCTGTACAAAAACCACCCTGCACCCGCCAACCGTCCGCGCCCACGTCTGTCTATCTCGAAAAAGCGGGTTTACGTTAGCAATCTACTGGCGGGCGGGTTAAACCCGCCCACCAATATATTTAGGTGGGCGGGTTTGGTTTTAAGTTTTTGAGGGCGGGTTCAACCTGAACCTGCCAGCCTATATATTTAAAAAAAAAAAACTTATCATTTATTTGATTTTGTTCTTATTTTAGATATGATTGAACAATTCAACTGTCACGCCCCGGAGTACGGGAGGTGACGTGACAGAATATTTAGATTTATTAAAAGAGGATTTAATTAAAATTAAGAGTTTAAAAATCCAATTAAGTAAGAAATAAATAGATTTTCCACCACATTTGATAAACGAATTTATAAATATTAAGCAAATAATAATAATTAATTAAAAACCGTAAATATAGGTTCCACAACCCACAACTTGTGCACACACATGGTACTGACAATATCATGAATACAATTACAGTCCAGGTACAAATAAAGTTAAATCTTACATGCCTTGATTAATAATACAAAATATAAATAAACTTTCCTATTGCTCCTGAGTTCGGTCCGAAGAATCTTCTCCAAACCTAAATGGGAAACCACCTAGAAGGGGGGGATTTAAAACAGATAAAACGTGAGCGAAAGGCTCAGTAGGACTATATTTTATAAAATAGTTTAATGCAAAGAAACATAACATTACTAGAAGTTATTCAAAAGGAAACTTGAATAAATAAATAAATAAATAAATAATTTGAGTAGAACCGTTCTGTTACAGAACAGTCCACTCGTCAAATCAAAACACCATTTTACTTTTACCTAGGCAAACCATGATATCACCACCGTAGTGGCCCAGTTGGGTTTCGGGACCTGCCCCCAAGGTCGATCGCTACACGACCCGATCTCTGATATGGCATCATGCCCATGTGTTTATTATCATTATCATTCAAAACCCAATTACCGAGTGTTGTCAATTACATTTATTATGAAATTCATTTCATATCACAGTATATTAAAATATAACCGATAAAACCATTTTCAAACAACCGTTGAAAACATTTTGATAGAAATCATTTTCAAAGCCAAATCATTTCAAAACCAGGCTACCAAAGAAATAGGATAGAAGTCCTACCTCAATACTCGTGCCAGTACCCCACACCGTAATCCCGGTCCGCTATCCGTTAGCTCCACGGAACCACGAACGATCCTAGATACAAACTAAGTCGATTAATATCTAGTCTGAGACATTCTACGTTACTAAATCATTTCATGATGTCCTAGTGTGCCATTTGTACCTTTAAAATCATCCTATAAGGTTGGGATTTAAATCTGGGTTCAAAACAGTGAAAACGGGTAAAAATCACAAAATTTTCCATGCCTCGGTCGGCCTGCCGGACGCCCTGCTTCGGCCTGCCGGAAGCAAAGTTTGGTCGGCCGAACATCTCCCCAGATTCAGCCTGCCGGTCGGAAGAACACCGGCCTGCCTATCGTCACTCCGGCCTGCTGAACACACAGTTCCGCCTGCCGAACTGGGAAAATCCAGAAATCCCAGCCACGGGTTTCTCGATCCCCAAAATCCAAATCTTGGTTCCAACCTGTTTTTCTCAAATCCCAGGCATGAAAAATAATCATAGTTGATAGAAAAACATTCTAAAACATGTTTGGACTCATTTAAACAAGATTTGAACTCGAAATCCTCAAAAATCTGAAAATGAGAAAATGAGAGGAAAAATGAAAAATCTTGAATTCAATCCGTTTTTCTTCAATCTAAGCTTAGATTCTAGTTGTTCTAAGTTCATTTAACTCAAATACAAGGTTTTCTAAGCTTAAACAAACTTAGATTTCAAAAACACACAAAATTGAAAATTTTGTAAAAAGTTTAGAAATTTTGAATCTAACCTCGAATCGAAGCTTCAATCCGCGTTCTCGGTTGCCAAATCACGTCCCCGAGCTTCCTCCTTGCTATCCCGAAGCTTGGATTCGAAATGGAGTTCAAAAATTTGAGAAAGAATTGAGAGAGAGGGACTGCCGAGAAAGAGAGAGGGAAGAGAGAGAGATTGCGTGAGAGTGAGGAGAGAGAGAGAGGAAGGAAATAAATAGAGAAAATCGATGGGCGGCTTTACTGTGCGAAAACCATGTGCCGCCCACGGTTTTGTAAAACGGAGTATTTTTAACATTTTACAAATTGTTGTGTTTTAAAACTCAAAACATCATTTTAAAACAATAAGAAATCATTTAAATGCATCAATTTAACAAAACAACCAAAATTTCAAATTCCAACCAAATAATCTAATTAAAGTTAAAACATTAATTATGGTACACTAATTCATCATTTACATTACACTAACATTAAATAAATTTCGAGGCGTTACAACTCTCCACCCCTAAAAGAAATTTCGCCCTCGAAATTTACAACTCATTTCAAAAACAAAACAAATGCGGATTCAATTCCCGCATACTCGACTCTAACTCCCAAGTGGCTTCATCAACCCCATGATGCTGCCACACAACCTTTACCAACGGTATTTCACGACGACGCAAGCTAATCACTTTCCGGTCGATAATCTGGATCGGCACTTCTTCGTACGTCGTATTCTCCTGAACCTGTACATCGCGAAACGAAACTATCTTATCCTGCCCAGGTGGACATTTCCTAAGCATCAACACATGAAACACATCGTGCACATGAGAAAGTTTGGGCGGAAGATTAAGCCGATAAGCGACCACACCAACACGCTGAGTGATCTCGAACGGCCCAATATACCTCGGCGCGAGCTTCCCACTCACTCCGAACCGCATAGTTCCCTTACGAGGCGACACCCTCAAGAGAACAAAATCTCCAACCGCGAACTCTAAGGGTCTACGTCTTCTATCCGCGTAGCTCTTCTGCCAACTCTGAGCTGCTCTCAACCGATCCCGAATCACCGTGACTTTCTCGTTGCTATCACGAATCTCTTCCGGCCCAAGAATAACTCTATCTTCCGGCTCGGCCCAACACACAGGTGAACGACACGGTCGGCCATACAATGCCTCAAATGGTGCCATACCGATACTCGCCTGATAACTGTTGTTGTACGCGAACTCCGCCAAATGCAAACATTGCTTCCAATTCCCGTCGAAGTCCAACGCACAAGCACGCAACATATCCTCGAGAACCTGAATAACCCGCTCAAGACTGTCCATCAGTCTGAGGATGAAACGCCGTACTGAAGTTCAAATCCGTACCCAAAGCCTCCTGAAAAATCCTCCAGTACTTAGCATTAAACCTGGTGTCTCGATCAGAGGTGATGGACAAAGGAACTCCATGCAACCTCACAATATTCTGCATATACAACTCCCCGAGAATCTTCCTGGAACACGTAGACCTAAACGGGATGAAATGCGCCGATTTCGTCAACTTGTCTACCACAACCCAAACTGCATCATGCCGCTGCTCCGTCCTCGGCAAACCTGTGAGGAAATCCATCGTCACATGCTCCCATTTCCATCCTGGAATAGGAAGCGGCTGAAGCTGACCTGCAGGCTTCTGATGCTCGGCTTTCACCTGAAGACACGTCGAACACTTGGCCACGTACTCGCGAACATCTTTCTTCATGCCTCTCCACCAATACTACCTCTTCAAATCACGATACATCTTGGTGCTCCCCGGATGAATAGCGAACTGAGATCTATGAGCTTCGTCTAGAACGGCTTTCGTCACCTCGGCGATAACTGGAACTGCAAGGCGCTCCCGGAAGTACAACGATCCATCTACATGCACGCTCCATTCTTCAAACTGCTCCTCGTTCTGAATCCGCGACCAAATCCCCTGCAAATGCTGATCCTGCCACTGATTTTGCTTCACCATCCGAACAAGAGCTGGAGTCGCTTCCACATGATATAACGAAACTCGATCACCGTCTTCATGATATAGTAGCTGATACTCACTCACCGTCGCATCCCTGCTCCAGTCCTCAAAGATCAAACAAGCGAGAACCCCTGAAGACTTTCTACTAAGCGCGTCCGCGACCACATTAGCTTTCCCGGGATGATACTGCAAAGCGAAATCATAATCCTCCATCTACTCTACCCATCTGCGCTGCCTCAAATTAAGATCCCTCTGAGTGAACAGATACCTCAAACTTTTGTGATCGGAGAAGACCTGAAACGATGCTCCATACAAGTAACATCTCCAAATCTTCAGCGCGTAAATCACCGCCGCAAGCTCTAAATCGTGAGTAGGATAATTTCGCTCGTGAGGTCGTAGCTGTCTCGAACCGTATGCAACCACACGTCCATGTTACATTAACACGCATCCAAGTCCACGCCCTGAAGCATCCGCATAAACCTCATACGGCTCGTCACTACTAGGAATAACCAACACTGGAGCTGAAGTCAACCGGTTCTTCAATTCTTGAAAAGTAAGTTCACAATCTTCATCCGACTCAAACTTGACATTTTTCTTGATCAATCTCATCAATGGAGCTGCAATCTTCGAAAAGTCCTTTACAAATTTCCTATAATATCCAGCAAGACCTAAGAAGCTGCGAATCTCCGCTACATTTCTTGGTCGTTCCCATTCCAATATAGCTTCAATCTTGGACGGATCCACTGAAATACCATGCTCCGAGATGATATGACCCAGAAATTTGATCTCAGTCAACCAGAATTCACACTTTTCCCTCTTAGCATACAACTGGTGCTCCCGCAGAGTCTGAAGCACGATCCGAAGATGCTGCTCATGCTCCTCCCAAGTCTTAGAATACACAAGAATATCATCGATGAACACGATCACAAACTGATCCAGATACGACCTAAATATCCTGTTCATCAAATCCATAAAAGCTGCTGGAGCATTCGTTAACCCAAAAGACATAACCAGGAACTCAAAATGCCCATACCGAGTCCTAAAAGCTGTCTTGAGAATATCCTCTTCCTTGATCTTGAGTTGATGATAACCTGAACGCAAATCAATCTTCGAGAAGTATCGCGAACCTCCCAACTGATCAAATAGCTCATCAATCCTAGGCAAAGGATACTTGTTCTTCACAGTAACACGATTTAGCTGCCGATAATCCACACATAACCTGAGAGTCCCATCGTGCTTCTTAGCAAACAAAAATGGTGCTCCCCACGGAGATGTGCTATTTCGAATATATCCTTTATCAGCAAGCTCCTGAAGTTGCCTCCTCAATTCCTTCATTTCTGCCGGCGCCATCCGATAAGGTGCCATAGAAATCGGTGATGTCCCTGGAAACAACTCAATACCAAACTCAATCTCTCGATGCGGTGGTAACCTTGATAACTCGTCGGGGAAGACATCCTCTAACTCATCAACCACCGAAATCGCTACTCTACCACTCGAAACATAGGGCTCGCAATCTAGACTGGCAAGAAAAGCACAACAACCTAGATTCCTTCGCCCTCCTAAACGCGACTTCATAAGACGCTCACTCATTGACCAATCACCACCACCCTGGTAAGTGATCACCGTCCCCCTATCAGACACTAGGGTCACTTTTCTAAGTTGGTAGTCCACGACCGCACTATACCTGGACAACCAGTCCATCCCTAGAATTACATCATAGGAACTCATGGGGAGTATAATCAAATCACTTTTCAAAATCTCATCCTCAATCTTTATTTTACAGGATTTACACATATAATTTACACACACCCGCCCCTAGGGAGAGGTTATGACTAGGGGTTCATTAAACTCTTCTACCTCTAATCCCAAGGCATGTACAAAAGAACTCGAAATGAGAGAATGAGAGGCACCGGTATCGAATAAAACGCGAGCTAGAGATCTAGAAACCAAAACCATACTGTCGACAACCGCGTTACCAGTTTGAGAATCTGACCCTCCAGATGCCATTGCATGAACCTACACTGGCGCTTTCCCTTTTCCTCTACCGACATTACTGGGTCCTGGATTACTCGGTCGATGCTGCTGAGATGGAGACGACTGCACACTACCTGTACTCGGTGCTCTGTACTGAGGAACACTGCGCTGAAAATACTGCGGTTGTTGCCCCCATACCAGATATGAGAATTGCTGAGGAGAAAACTACAGATATTGCAACTGCGGGTACTGCAGAGGCGGAGGTAGGGTCTGAGGCTGAGGCTGAGACGAACGACTGGCATCCTCCCCGGTCTGAGATCCAAGACGAGCACTCCTGATCGGGCAATTCCTCTTGATGTGTCCGGGCTGCTGACATAAATGACAATGAAAGCTGTAGGGATTGCTGCGCCCGCTACCAGACGAACTGCTGCTGCCACTGGTCGCACCGCCTTGCTTGCCTTTCCTCGGAGCTGGACGACTACTAATGCTCTTCCTGCCACTCCTCTGCGGTCCTCCTGAAGCCTTGGCTCGGTCCTCACAATATTGCGCATAATCATTCTCCACGGAGATTGCCGACGACACAAGCTCTCTGAAACTCCTAAGCCGTAGAGCAATCAACTGCCGTCGAATAGGAGCCTTGAGTCCTTCCTGAAACTTAATACACTTTTCACGCTCCGATGTCACCGCTGATGGAGCAAAAACTAGCCAACTCATTAAACTTTGCCTCATACTCCCGGACTGACATATCACCCTGCTGCAATCTATAAAACTCAGCTGCTTTCTGGTCTCTATATCCCTGCGGAAAATACCGATCATAGAACAGCTCCTCGAACTTGTCCCAGCTGATATCGCCACCGCGCTCCAGACGCTTAGTCTGTTTCCACCAGGTGTTAGCGCCACCCTCGAGCTTATATGCCGCAAACTCCACACGATACTCCTCAGGCACACCAAGGGTATCTAGATGCTTCAAGATTGAATCCAACCAATACTCTGCTAACTGCGGGTCCCCATTGCCATCAAAAGTCAGAATAGACGCCCGCTGGAATTCCTTAAAGAAAGCATGCCGACTACCAACACTGGAGTCTTCCGGTCTAGCCCTGGCTACCATCTGCCGGAAAGCCGCAAACATAGACCTCATCAGGCTCTCATTATTTCCGAACTCGGCATCAGCTGTCGAACGACGTCTAGGTGCCATTCTCTCACTTCTGAAAACAAAATTTGGACTATCAGAGGTATTCCATTGTCAAACCTATGTGTGCACAATTCCCAAGGTTCATAACCTTGTGCTCTGATACCATTCTGTCACGCCCCGAAGTACGGGAGGTGACGTGGCGGAATATTTAGATTTATTAAAAGAGGATTTAATTAAAATTAAGAGTTTAAAAATCTAATTAAGTAAGAAATAAAGAGATTTTCCACCACATTTGATAAACGAATTTATAAATATTAAGCAAATAATAATAATTAATTAAAAACCGCGAATATGGGTTTCACAACCCACAACTTGTGCACACACATGGTATTGACAATATCATGAATACAATTACAGTCCAGGTACAAATAAAGTTAAATCTTACATGCCTTGATTAATAATACAGAATATAAATAAACTTTCCTATTGCTCCTGAGTTCGGTCCGAAGAATCTTCTCCAAACCTAAATGGGAAACCACCTAGAAAGGGGGGATTTAAAACAGATAAAACGTGAGCGAAAGGCTCAGTAGGACTATATTTTATAAAATAGTTTAATGCAAAGAAACATAACATTACTAGAAGTTATTCAAAGGAAACTTGAATAAATAAATAAATAAATAATTTGAGTAGAACCGTTCTGTCACAGAACAGTCCACTCGTCAAATCAAAACACCATTTTACTTTTACCTAGGCAAACCATGATATCACCACCGTAGTGGCCCAGCTGGGTTTCGGGACCTGCCCCCAAGGTCGATCGCTATACGACCCGATCTCTGATATGGCATCATGCCCATGTGTTTATTATCATTATCATTCAAAACCCAATTACCGAGTGTTGTCAATTACATTTATTATGAAATTTATTTCATATCACAGTATATTAAAATATAACCGATAAAACCATTTTCAAACAACCGTTGAAAACATTTTGATAGAAATCATTTTCAAAGCCAAATCATTTCAAAACCAGGCTACCAAAGAAATAGGATAGAAGTCCTACCTCAATACTCGTGCCGGTACCCCACACCGTAATCTCGGTCCGCTATCCGTTAGCTCCACGGAACCACGAACGATCCTAGATACAAACTAAGTCGATTAATATCTAGTCTGAGACATTCTACGTTACTAAATCATTTCATGATGTCCTAGTGTGCCATTTGTACCTTTAAAATCATCCTATAAGGTTGGGATTTAAATCTGGGTTCAAAACAGTGAAAACGGATAAAAATCACAAAATTTTCCATGCCTCGGTCGGCCTGCCGGACGCCCTGCTTTGGCCTGCCGGAAGCAAAGTTCGGTCGGCCGAACATCTCCCCAGATTCGGCCTGCCGGTCGGAAGAACACCGGCCTGCCTATCGTCACTCCGGCCTGCTGAACACACAGTTTGGCCTGCCGAACTGGGAAAATCCAGAAATCCCAGCCACGGGTTTCTCGATCCCCAAAATCCAAATCTTGGTTCCAACCTGTTTTTCTCAAATCCCAGGCATGAAAAATAATCATAGTTGATAGAAAAACATTCTAAAACATGTTTGGACTCATTTAAACAAGATTTGAACTCGAAATCCTCAAAAATCCGAAAATGAGAAAATGAGGGGAAAAATGAAAAATCTTGAATTCAATCCGTTTTTCTTCAATCTAAGCTTAGATTTTAGTTGTTCTAAGTTCATTTAACTCAAATACAAGGTTTTCTAAGCTTAAACAAACTTAGATTTCAAAAACACACAAAATTGAAAATTTTGTAAAAAGTTTAGAAATTTTGAATCTAACCTCGAATCGAAGCTTCAATCCGCGTTCTCGGTTGCCGAATCACGTCCCCGAGCTTCCTCCTTGCTATCCTGAAGCTTGGATTCAAAATGGAGTTCAAAAGTTTGAGAAAGAATTGAGAGAGAGGAACTGCCGAGAAAGAGAGAGGGAAGAGAGAGAGAGACTGCGTGAGAGTGAGGAGAGAGAGAGAGAGGAAGGAAATAAATAGAGAAAATCGGTGGGCGGCTTTACTGTGCGAAAACCATGTGCCGCCCACGGTTTTGTAAAACGGAGTATTTTTAACATTTTACAAATTGTTGTGTTTTAAAACTCAAAACATCATTTTAAAACAATAAGAAATCATTTAAATGCATCAATTTAACAAAACAACCAAAATTTCAAATTCCAACCAAATAATCTAATTAAAGTTAAAACGTTAATTATGGCACACTAATTCATCATTTACATTACACTAATATTAAATAAATTTTGGGGCGTTACACCAACACTCCAAGCACGGGCTCTGCTGCCTCTTGACATATTGAAAACTGAAAATTCTCCTATTATTTTGTGAAATGATCAAAATTCAAATCAAGTAAGTTAGTAGAGAAAAGCCCTAAAAAGAAAAAGAACACTTGACTTTATTCATCATTTCATTTGTAGCATTCTATTATTTTCGAACCTAATGAATAGGCTTTAATCTTTATGGACTCTTAACTTTGTTCATCACTTTATTTGTAGTTGATGTTTCTTGTTGCAGTAAATGATTATATTTTTTAATTTGTACTTTTGAATATAGTCACTGTCTGTAGGCATCAAATTTGCTTATTATTGGGAATGCTTTATGTATTATTATCTTATATTTTCTATAAATTTTCTTTACTTAAAAAAAAAAAAGGTTCAAAAATTTACATTGGGCAATAGCATAAGTCTAAACAGCCTCAACCCGCTCGCACTCACCCGCAACTACCCAAAACCAAACCAAAACCACCCGCTATGTGGTGGGCGGTTTGTGGATTGGTTAATCGTCAACTCGTCATCCAAAAAAACCACACCGCATCCACCTAAAAACCGTCAAACCGCCCGCTATTCAGCCCCTAGTCCCGATACGTTAAAAAGATTAACGGCTTGCAACTTGCATAAACAAACTTTCGCATTTAAGACCTTGAAAAGAACCACCCAAAACTTCACAAACTCATTTACAATAATCCTTTATTGCTGCTGGTCCTAAATAACATAACTTCTATTAGTTCATCACCAACGAACAAACTTACAGAAGTTATGTTAGTTGAAATCCCAGCATGCTATTTAAAATAATATTTATTCTATACCTTTTTTTAAGCAATAATGAACGCTCTTGAAAGGTGGTTCTGTCGAATTCGTATATAAAAAAATTGATCCATGGCAGCCAGCTGAACTATAACCTCTGTCTAACAATAATGTCTAAATCTAGCAATAACCTTATTAGAATTAAAAGAAATGCAGAGTCAACAAAATTTAATATAAATATATATGGTATTTGAAACAGTAATTTAAACTTTAAATAATATAAAACTCTTATTTATTATAATTTTTTAACCTAAATTTTAACTTAAACTACTCTTTTAAACACCCGTTAAACAAGTACAGGTTTTCTTTTTCTATTTTACCTAGAATTCTCTTGGTTGGATGATTATGTTATTGCTCAGTGGCACCGTGTGAACCAAATGGCGCAGGGGATGAAATAAAAGCCACATGAATATATATATATATATATATATATATTTAGCCTGAGGTGCTAGGCCAATAATTGCTGACGTTATGGAACTTCTAGAAGAGTGTTGGCGTTTGGTACAATTATATTAGTTATGTTATGGCTTTTGGCGCACAGCTCAAAACTCATTATTACATTTTTTTAATAATTCTTTTCCTGGATTATCAAATATTATAATAATAACTTTATACTCATCTTAACACGTCATTTACTTTTTTGTTTTTCTTTTCTTTCAAAAAAAGAAAAAAAAGCATGCACAAGCGTTTATCCACGTCCGTTTGAGAGGATGGTTAGACCGAGTTTTAGGGTTTTAATTATTTTTTTGTTTAAATTTTATGAGTAATAATACTACAATAAAAGTGATTAAAATTATAAAAAAGAGTGTTTAAGAATATAATTAAAACTATAAATTAAAAGCAAAACATAATAATATATAAAACTTTACATTAAAACAGTTAAAATTGATTAGTTTCAATTAAATTGTCATACAAAACCAAAATGGTTAAAACGGCTTTGATATATCAAGCAGACGACATCTATTGCTATACTAGACTAAAAGCACTTGTTGTCTTTGCTTGACGTCTCTTCCTCTCTGAAAATAATAGTATTGTTTTAAAAATAATAACAATAATTGTTATCATAACGTACATATGATGATATAATACGACATGGCAGCATAGGTGGTAATCTTGGATTATTGGATATTATTAAGAGAAATGCACCTTAAAAACATAATTTTTCTCTAAGGCAAGTAAAAAAAAAAAAACCTATTCATAGGGCTCTATTTTTAACCATATATCAAGTTTTGATTTTTTTTAATATATTTTTTGGATTATTAATATCAATAGCACCTAAATTTAGGGCATCTCTCACTTTACTACTTAAACTTTAAAAATCATTATTTTACTACTTTAAATTTTCAGATATCAATATTTTACCCCAACTATTCCATTTTGCATCAAAAGAGATGAAAATTGATCCATGTGAACCCTAAGGAGGGTCCTTGAAACTATTAGTGGCCCGATAATGCCCTTTCGATCCTTTAACATAGAAAACTTAAATTGAAAATTCTTAAAACTTTTTGTCATCTTTTTTTTCAAATTTGGTGCGTCTCTCACAACCCTAAATCATGGATTTGAAGAAGTGAGTTGCAGTAGGTGGGATTCCTATGGCAATAACTCAAATGTGAAAAAATATATGGGGATAAATGTTGAAGCCAGTCCTAATTTGTATATCTGTGAATTGTGTAGACGAGTAGGCATTGCTTGGACTGAAGCAACTTGTGGTAGAAAGTTTTATGGATGCCCAATATATCAAAATGTCGTTTTTGTCCTTAAAGATCACCCACAACGTGCGGGTTATATGGGACCTTTAAAATTAAACATAGAGAACAAAGTGATTAGATCCAAAATTTTGAAGAATAAAGTGGTTCATTTATTAATTTTAGGAATTAAAATATAGAAAGCCCCAAGGGTTATTAGTGTATATAACTTTTTTTTGGAATTAAAATATAGAAAGCCCCAAGGGTTATTAGTGTATATAACTTTTTTTTGTCAATGTGATTTAGATAAGATGCAAGTTTAGAATCATGTGCAACTGATAGAGATATTCAATATTCATCACTTCTTTTTTGAGTTGCATATCTATCACATGTTTTAAGTTTTAACTAAGAAATAAATGAACAAACCCCTTCAAGAAAAAAAGAAATAAATGAATGAATAAATAAATAAATAAATAAAAACGTGCATTTGCCTTTTCTGGGAGGTCCAGCTGGCAAAATTTTACCCCATATATACATATACATATATATATATATATATATATATATATATATTACATAATGTGCGCCTTCTGACCCGAGTCCTTTTATTTTGTCTTTGGTTCCGAATTGGATCTGATTCATCCTTTAGGGTGCCATTCTTTGAATAAAGACATGTACACCTATTAAAAAAATAGACATACATATTCACAGAAAAAAGAATATCATTAAAAAATAGCACACATACCAAAAAAAAAATGTCTCCTTTGTTTGGTTTTTTTTCCCTAATGGTTATTTTTAAGATTTAGTATGTCAGATTTGGATTATTACGGTAGCTATTTTCAGCTTTACGCTTTCAATCAAAGGTTCACTTCATCACTTGATAAAATTATCTGAAAATAAGTGGTTTGTTATTTATTACATCACAAATCAATGCTAGGTAATTACAATTATTCCAACGCAATGTGCTAAAGTGATCAAAGATATGATGCTATGGGTGTCACTTTCGTATCTTCTGCTTGTCTTTTCAGAATAATATATTGGCAATATTCTTCATCTTATTATTATTTTTAATCTTTTGATTGTAGAATCGTCAAGTTACGGATCATTTGTATTAGGAGCTATTTGAAGTGATTTTCATGATACCATTTCAATATTTGGTGGGGATGAGATATTTGATAGTTGATACATCAACTCAATCATTCCAAATTCATAGAATAGCTCGTTTATTACAATTTCCTTCAAGGGGTTTTCCATGTTGTTTATTATAAATTGAAAATGGCATTTTCTGATAAAAGATTTCCTTAGCAGTACTTGTCCATAGTTGATAATGACCCAATTATTTGATCTTGACTAACAAACAAACTAATCGAGTCCAGACCAGAGATAGAATACAAAAAAGGAAACATTTAAAACTTTCCCTTTGAACTTATGCAAATGTTACAATGTGTTTTTTTTTTTTTTTTAAACTTCAAAATATGTTACTCTCTACCCTTGAAATTTTAACTAGTATAAAAACTTCTCTCCTGAATGTTCACAATTTCCCTAAACTACAAGATTGTTGTCTCAATATGCTAATCAAATTCCAAAATGTAGCATTCCCATGATCTATGTGAAAGGCAAATTACATTAAATCCTAATCTTATTTTGCCATCCAAAATCTTATACACAAGTAGACATGTTTTTTTCACTCACAATGAAAATCCCATATTACTTGAGGCATAATTTAGGAACAAATTTAGTTAAATTTTTTGCACCACTTTTTTTTTCCCCTCTAAATAACATCAAAATATGAGGCTTTAATAAGCGTGAAGTCGACAAAGATTTTGGCGGAAAAAAAACCTATCCAATATTTGGTCATGTTTCAAGTAACTGGTGGTATTACCATTCTCAAAAATTCAGACAGAATTAAACAAAGTATTATCTTCAACACTTTCACCTAGATTGACGGTTAGGAGAGCCACATCAATTTTGAAGTTTAGGAAGCATTACTAAGATAAGCTACTATAATACTAGTGATTTTTTCCTCTTTACTAACCGACAGGACAAAAGGAAAAAATTTAACATTTTTTAAAGAAAACTCTAAAATCTCACCCAATCTAGTTTACAGTATATTTTTTAAATTAAAATCTACATATTTTGTGAGTAGTGAAGTGTTAATCCGTTGTGGTCCTTGTAGTTAGATAAAAAAGATCTTTTTTGAAAGATCAAGGAAACCAATAAAATAATTTTGAGTTTGAGTTTAAGGCAGATGCCAGAACAAATACATAAAGCCAGGGAAAAAATTAGTATTTTCCCCAAAAAAAAAATCAAGGTCATCTTTTTACATGAATTTAAAAAAACTATATATATATATATTAAACATAAATTCCAATATTATATATTTTACTTAAATTAATCTCAACAAAAAATCTTTGAACCCTAGGATATTGCTAAAAGTTACTTCTTAACAAGTTAATTAGTAATAAATCCTTATGGATAGGTCATAGGCTTAAATATTTTTATTTCCTCTCACTACAAAGCAGAAATAGCGTCTTTGAAAGCAGCAATTTGTGAGGGCTTTTAGTTTGATACATAGTATGCAGAGGCTGTCGCTGCTCCTTCCACATTTTTGTTTTGTAGGAATTAGGAAGACGATGGGTCATGGGAGTGGGATGGCCTTGCAGCGGAGCAATTAGTAAAGTGATAAAAGCCACGAAAACAAAAAATAAAAACAAAAACAAAACAAACAAAACAAAACAAACTATGGTAGGAATTATAAGAGTGTTTTTAAAAAGAGTTTGAACTGGATACGGTAAGATATACGAGCTTTTTATTTGTGGTTTAAACGTTTGAGCTCAAACTACTACACCCCTAAACACCCTACTACTTTTTGACCGTCGGCTGTAGAAATTTTTGTTTTAACCATGAGATTAATTATTCGGCAGCATCAAAGTCAAAAAGTTACAGTGTACGGCTAAAACATCAATATCAACCGGTTAAGTGAAACAGTCCACATCATAAAAATTCAAAAAAAGAAAAACAAAAAGAAAGGAAATTGAATGTGCAACGAGAGAGTTTTTTTGATAGAGGCCCAACGTGAGAGCTAAGAAGCTGAAGTAAATGCTCAGAGAGAGAGATGGAGAGAGATGATACATTATTATGACCCCTTCAGCCCGTCACACAGCCAGTCTTTTTTAAAAAAAAAAAAGAAAAGTGGGTCCCAGATGGTTTGACAAACTGTAGTTTGAGCAGCCGACAGCATATCGGAAGCGTAGATTTTCGACAGACGGTGCATGATACATTTGATCCTCTCTGTCATTTCTCTCTCTAAGAAGTATTGGATGCCCACTAAAAACCCAACCATCGTTTTCAGTTTTCCACCGTCGTCAACTATTCAGCTGTTGATAAGCCCCGCTTTGCACAAGCCTCCTAGGGCCAACTTTGTTGTTCATGTATAAACAACCCAACGGAAGAGAAAACAAGGAAAAAGAAAAAGAAAAAGAAAAAAAGGTTAAAGGTAACTGGGACGTGGAACTAGCTAGGCGTTTTTAGGGTGGGCCAAGTTTTAGAAGAGTTTTGCTGCTCTCTTCGTTAACAAGAGGACAAACTGAGATTGCCAAATCGAAGTGGTAAATAATCCCCACTTGGCTCCACGTGATCTTGTGTGATGACTTTGTGGAAAAAGAATTGACCACTCGCCTAGCTTTGGGGAGGAGGAAGGGAGGGAATGAGGGGTGGAAGGACGATAAATCATATGGTTTTTTTTTTTTTTTTTGGATGGGATGTCTCGCGGGTCTCTTTCTTTGGAGAGCACTTTTGTCATAAAGAGTGTTACGTGGGGTTTTCTTTTTTTTTTTTGGCTTTTTAATTATATGATGTTTAAAAAATAAGTTAGAAATGAAAGTATTATAATATATAAAAGCTTTATATTATAGTATATTTTTATTTTATATTATAATATATAAAAATTTTATACTATTTAAGTTGAAATGATAAGTTGAAATCAAGTTTATCAAACATCATGTTAGTAGGTCTAGTTTCTTTCAAGAATTAAAGATGAGGTTCCACTTCCCTTCGAACGTGCCTAAAAATAGAAAGGAAGAAAAGAAAACAAAAGGGTTTTTTGGCTGGAGTCTAATTCGTATTAGGAAAATGGGCCAAGAATTTTTTTTTTCTCTAACGGAAAAATATTTGATTAATATGAATATACCAGTTCATAAGACCCTAAATTACATAGGATGATACTCTCAATCTCAATAAGCTCCATCAATAAAATCTGGTGAAGTTTTAGGAGAAAAACTTGTACGGAAACCCAATAATGGGAAGCTTCATTGGTATACTAATAATAGAGCACATGTAAGACTCGTTTTGATAAAATTTCTACGTTTCATGGAGAACTCCAATCAAGTGAGAGCACATAACATGTAGCACAGAGGCCACCAAACACTCTGCATAAACTAATGTCTAACAGAACACAACTAAAGCTGGAGGGTAAAGCGACTGCCTTTATTATTATAGCAAAATCCATAATCAAGCTAAACTCACATAGATCCAAAGATTGGTGGGAGGAAACAATTAGAAACAATGCCGAATGACCGCCTTTATTACTAACAAAAGGAAGAAAAACAATAAAACCCAAACAAACTACAATCATTAGATCCTAGATAGTAGAGCTCTTGAATACCATAAGAGGTTGGAGAAAATCTGCAACAAATAGGCAGTGAGATAGCAACATACACTTCAACTTTGCTCCGGCGATCTCTTCCCTTTGTTAGCAACACGAACTCCATCGCTAAATAGATCATCTGATGTAGAGTATGTGGATGTATTTAGGGGGCCGGTCAGCTGACGATGTGTTGCAGGCAGTTGGCGAAGAATAACTTTTTTTTTCCCACCGGGCTGTGGCCCGGCCCTCTCAGTGGGGTGGGCCCCACCCGGTGGGTCCCACTGTGGTATATCGTCTTTAACAGATTCAGTATATCGTCTTTAACTAAAAGTTCGCGGTAATAAAAAGGAGCTATAGGGATAATACCACTAGCAGATTCCAGCACAGGTTCCTATGAAACAGCTGAGCTTCTACTCCAAAGCTGCCATGTTCATGTGGCGCATCCATGACAATATGGCTGATCTTATTCTTGCCCATGATGTTGGCATCTTCTCTTCTTCTTTGTTGCAGACAGCACTGCTAGGGTCAGCTCTTTCCATATTCATGGTGTTGAGGGACAACTTGCTGCAAGCTGTTTGAGCCACCGTGCCCTTATAAGCCTTGCAGATGTAGCTTAGAAAGTTTTCGTAATCCTACAGCAATGCAAGTAGTATCATTTCCCGAAGGTCCCAGTAATGTCTATTGAACTCATGAATCAATAAGGCACTATAAATTCATGATTGTAATTTAGCGAATCATGCAAGGGAAACCAAAGTTTATATCAATTGCGTTTAAGTATGTAACTCGCCCATTGTCACGGCCTTTGTGGCAAAGATAAACAAGATTAGGAATATGAAAAAGAATGTGGCAAACTTTAAGCCAACGATAAGCAAACCTCATAAAGTGGTTGTCCATCAACGACTACCCAAGGCACATATTCATGAGGAGGCTGAAGGGCATCTGTTTCAGCTGCGTATTGTAATTCGAGCTGCACAGAGATAATAAACAAATTTATACATTCCATGGGGAAAACAGCCTTGATTAAACTTAAACTACTATGGATAGAAACAAGAAAGGAATAGGAAAGTATAGCGAGTGGTCAGCAGAGAAAAAGAACATTTTGTTATCTACACGATAATAAAGCTAAGAAAATAGAACCTAGAATTTTGGAAAAACAAGTAACTGGCACAACGAACATACAATAAAGTTTCGGAGTTCAGAACAAAAGCTCAAAATATTTACTGCACCTTCCACCAAATTTTCTGTTCAAGGATTGTTGATATCACGAAAGACCTCTCATAAACTTTTTACTTGTTACTTTACCAATTTATTTTTGGAATACTTGGTAAGTTAACATGTTATCAAGTAGGTGGTCCAGCGTTTGAATCCTAGCAATTGCAATTTCATAACTTTTCATGGATTGGTAATCTAATAGTACTAACCTTACATAGTTAAAGACTCATAGTGATGCGAATAAAGAACAAGAAACGCAATAAAAGCTAACCTCTTTTCCATAGTCGCCAGTGTAGCAATCAACCGCAGGTTTCGGATCCAAGTTCAATTTGTCAAAACAACTTTCCCACTGGGTGTACTTGCGCTCAACCACCAAAGCCTCAATGCAATAAATAAAAGGAAAATGCTTGCTCTGCATTGTAGATGAACCTCCAAATGAGAAGTTAGCACTATACTAAATCATTATTTTGTTTTTTTCTATTTTATTATAGAAACAAATCTTACGAGCTCAGGCTAGATATTGATTGCACAGGCTTCCACTGTGTTCAATAAGCACTCATATGGACCATGCTGAAACCATGATAAAAGAACAAGTCAATTACTTATCCAATTCACAGGCATAAAAAAATAAAGAACCGAACCCAACAGCAAGTGATTTTTTTGGATTAATTTTCAATTTAACCCCCAATTCTTCAGGGGTTGTCTCATTTGCTCCCTACAACTCAAAAGTTGTAACTTTGATACTTCCGTCAATGAGAGGTCAATTTTTTTAACGGTTTTGAATTCAAAAAACGACATCTACAACCAGAAATGGAGCTGAAAATGGAGGGTAAAACCGGACCTGGCAAACGACAGTATTGTTGCTGCCTCTGATTTTGGCGTTACCCCAAGGGACGAGGTTGAGATCGACGATGGAGATAAGGTCGTCTTCAAAGAGCTTGACCAAATAATTCACTACGAAGTTAGCGCTGTAGGGGCAAAGGGATTCGTAGTACAATCCCAACGACACTTTCCGAGAATCCAAAGCCAAAATTTCACTACTCTTCGAACCCCAAGTCGGAGAGGGACAAAACGACGCAAACAAGACAGCCCAACAGAGTAGAAGAGATCGGGAAAATATTGCTCTTCTAGAAAAAGCCATTGACGAAAACAAAAACAAAAACGAACCCAGAAGTTATCTTTGCTTGTGGGGAAAAGGGTATCTCAGAATTTACCGAATCTGCAAAGATTTGATTATTTATTTATTATTTTCAAAACAATACGTGAAAAGAACTGAAAAGAAAAAAGATTGAATTTTTTTTTTTACCTGGCAAATGATGGTGTTGTTGGAACGAAGCCTGGCGTTGCCGTAAGGGAGGAGCTTGAGATCAACCTAGGAAGCGAGTCCAGTCTGGAAGAGCTTAACGAGATGGTTTACTATGAAATCTACGCTATCAGGGCAAAGGATTTCGTAGTATAGTTCCACTGAGACTTTCTCGTTGATTGGATTGGGATTTGAGGACAGAGAACGAGTAGAAGTTGGAGTGAGAAAGAAGACGTTTGGAGGAATGTAAGGATGATGCTGTAGATTTTTAGGAATCCATGTTAACTGTCAGTAATTGACTTTTAATTATTATCCACCGTTCAAGTTCCCTGCTTTGCGTTATTTAAGTTTGGATACATGGGATGTACTTTGCCGCTTTATTGTCGAGGTTCAATATTGGCTACGGGTGCCGTTTTCAGCTTTTGATGTTTGACGATTTCGGCTGCGTGTCTGGTTTTAGACAAGAGTGAATTACATCTGCACTCTTTTGCGTTTTTTATGAGTTTAAAATGCATTATAGACATGAATTGATACATTAAATTTTTAATAATTTTTATTTATTTTAGACAAAAAAAGGTATGTTATATATTTAAATTATTTATTAAAATAATTTTAAAAAAATTAAAACATATTTATGTTAATTATTAAAATAGAATTTTTAATTCTCATTGTTGTCAAAATTGTTGCTTTTGTTCAAGTTAAATTGCACTTATTATTAAAGTTTTATTTGTCATTCTAATTTAAGAAGTTATTTGATAGGTCATAGTCTAGACCATTTTTTTAGTTAAAAACAGTGAGAAGCTCTTGTATACTATAGTAAATTAAAAAAAATTACAATGTAAAATTTTCAGATGCTACAGTAATAACAGTTATAATCAACAGTTTTAACTATCTTACCAAACATCCTATAAGTTATATTTCTTGTCGTTGAAGTTCCAAAAAGCACAAAAATCTAAAAATGAAAAAAGTAAAAATATGTAAATATTGTAACTAGTTAACTTTAATCCTCAAAATTTTCATCTAAAACTATTATAACTAATATATTCGCCATTTGTAATACCTTTTCCTTACGGGATCAACCTCGGATTCACCAAGTTTTATTACTTGGATAACTTTATACTTGAGGTTACGTCGGACTTATACTTTAAACCCGAACATTATTGTTGTTTGATGTAGATAAATTGATGTTTAACTAGTTTGATGATGGTGGCAACTCTTGATGGATGGTGGCCCCTTTGTTTTACTATATATTGGCTGCCCTCATGTGACCAAGATTTATTTTGCATATTTCAAACTTTTGTAGTTTATTCTTTTTTATCTTGATCTTACGACTTTTTGATTTTTTTTTACTATGTAATCTTTTGAATATTATGGATTGTGTACTTTTTTTTTCTTACTTTGGACATATAATTGTCGTCTTTATGTTGTGACTTTGCACTATAAAATGCTAATTTGTATTAGATATATTTTTATGTTGTACGCTATTTTAATGGATGAAGAATAATTATATCTTTTTATTAATATAAATATTCCAAAAAAATGTTTTCTCTACCATTGGATTAGAATCTATAGTTACAAGCATGTTCAAAATGTTTATACTCATTTTTTTTAATGTTAAATATGATCAAAAATGTTATCTCTAGATATATAAATAGCTTAAAAGTTTTTTTTTTTTTTTATTGATGGAGGGGCAATTTTAGTATTTTTAACAAAACTAATGGTTAACTCTAATGGTAGAGGGTCTCTCTGTAATTTTTTTAAATAGTCAGAGAGCATCAGTGTGATTAGTTTTGATCCAGGTGATGTAACTGTAATTAAAGTAAAACACATAGAGTGTCGGCGTAATTTATTTGAAAGGACATGAATCTCAAAAATGACAACAACGACTAAACATGCTATGTACAAAAAAATGGAGTAGATTAGGTGGTATGTCATTTTTTTACTAATTGTGTTCTATCATTATTTTTTTTCCTTTGATTTATACTACCTTTTCTACACAAAAAAACTAAATATCCTTAAATGATATATGTTGTCTAGCCCTTTTCTAAAATACTTATGATGATCAATTATGTCTTTATATTTGATAAAATTAAAAAAAAAAAAAAAACAATGCCACAAAATTCGTATTTCTCAAATTGATCCGGAAAGTTGTCGCATGAAAAATGAGGATTTAAGGGGAAAAAAAGCCAAATAGGAGAGGAAGATAAAATCAAGCAATTGAAAGAAATGAAAGCCAAAAACATCAACATAATGTTGGAAAAAGAGTGTGCAGCGGAATTTTAAAAATTTATATCAGAGTAATTTTCAAAATACAAGTTTGACATGCTATATGTATAAATTAACCAGATCTTACTAACCTTCGTGTGCCGAAGAACCTCCGCAATCTGTGAAGAGAAATAACGTTTTAGAAGAGCCTCAACCAACTGGTCTTCTTTGCTATTCTCTATCCACGACCGGAGTGAGTGTGGGCTCACACGTACAGCTCTTCCACCGGTGACTCTCCTTCCAACCAATCGAGAGAACCCAAAGCAAGTGTTCGTGATTTGTGAACAAAAGCTCTCAGGGAGTTTTTTAGATTCTCACTTAGCAAAGTATCACTCTTAATCTCTCAATTGATCTAAGTAACCTGTGAGAATCACTTCCTATTTATAGAGATTGGTCCTAGGGTCGGTCCTTATCAGACTAAGTCTCAAAACTCGGATCAGAATCAAATTCGAATCAATATTTGATAAGATCTGCGTGAAAACGCGTGATCTTATCCTTCGTTGATCGACAGGCTGAACCACCTGATCGGTAGGCCAAACAGGTCCCATCGCCCGGCCGAACACATCCATCGGCAGGCCAAATTGCCGAATAAAAAATTTCATGAATCTTTTATTTTCCACCTGAGATTCTATAGGATAAAATCTCAGTTTTAATTCAAATAACCCAATAGAGAAGTTGTCTGATCAAAACAATTTTATCTAGATAATCTCTAAGAAAATAAATCAATTCCCAATAACTCCACAAGTTTATCATGATCTAATTTATCTAAAATTAAATCAGCCGATAAACAAACAAGAATTATCCGATTCCAATAATTCAACAAGTTTATCTTGAATTAATTTATTATAAAATTAATTCAACCGATAAACAGACATGAATTATTTTATTCTTTCAAATTTTAACCAATCTGATAAATCCGACATAAGTCACCAATTATTGGAAAAACACGCCGTGTCGTTACATGATGTTGTGAGCTGGCAAAGGGGACCAAATGGACCTACATAGTTCAAACTCCCGATAATTACGAAACCCAATATCCTAGATATACATTTCACAATTATCAACTCCAACGCTACTCCACTAAAAGCTTGGAGCTGCACTTTCAAACTACATAAAATTACGAAGCTCATATAGCTAAGTTTCTATGACATATCATAGTGTATCGTATCCCCATATGATAGTCCATAATCGGCTTAAGGACAAGTTCTGTTTTACCTTTCCAATTATTTTTATCTTACATTCCATTATCTCACCATTAGAAAACTTACCATCCAAAGACAGTATACCATTTGGTTACACCTATGTATCCAAATGGTTGAGTGCTTCAGTTTTTCAATTACAGGATAACGCATATAAGAGGATATTATCACTCCTAAAGAGGAGCTATGGATTCTATATCTATGAATAACAAGTCTCCGCCATCAAGAGTCATGCCTTGTAACGCCCCTATATGGGGGTTAACAGTTTTTAATGAGATAAAATAAAAATAAATAATAAAAGTAAAACCTTAAAAATAAAATTTGCTCGGGACTTAAATGAAAACTCTCAACTCAAAAATAAAAATATAAACGACAAATAAACCACAGTTTTAATGTAGCACCTTAAATTTAATAATATAAACTGTTGTCATCATCATTTTAACCCTCAACACATTGTAATACAGTCACAGAAAGTAACAATTGATGCTTACATTATCATGAAGAACATTCTCAACAATTGAAGCAGTCCCAATGTAATATAGTTACATCACTTCCTCAACTATATTTCTCGTAGCCACCTCACACTTAGTGAGTCCTGAAAAGATATAAACATAAGGGAATGAGCAACACTATGCTCAGTAGAGAAAGCCATTACTCACCTTTAGGTTTTTATCATTACCACATTAAAACCTGCATGGTCAGTAAGTCACATCATATTCCAGATTATGAGGTTTATTATGATCACATCTTATGGATACCGTAGTTAATCATTACCAAGTGTCATAATTACACATTTATACAAATATTACCAATCATCATTGTTCCTAGGTATCCATGTTAAATTGAGTATCACTCAACTCATCGAGACCCAAATGGGTGCACTTGATCACCCTATAAACATTCCAAGGGTGTTCCGGTGAGGGGACATCAAGCCCCGAGTCCTCACCAAATCAATTCCTGTACAGTGTGTTCTGGGACTTTCAACCCAAGGAAGCGTCATCACCTTCCCCCTATTTTACCTTTTAGGGTATTCATGCCCAAGGACGTAACCGTCGCCCTTTTCATGTCTCACAATTTCTCTATATTAAATCATTATTAATAGAGTTAATTTTTCCTAACCATGCTTCTCAATTTATAACATGTGTCAATTCATTATGTTCCTCGCCGTACAATACAAGACGAGTCCATGTCATAGTTTCATATGTGATACACATATAATATCAGTTCAACATAGATATATATATTGCAGCAAAACAATCAATTTTAATTCTATAAAAACCTCACAAAAGATGAGTAATAGAATCCCTACCTTTCAAGCTTATCAACAGTCTCTTAATCCTGGAATCAATTAACGTTAGCTCCATACTCCCTTGATCTTGAACTCCAAGCAAAACAGATCCAGTTGTATCTCGCTGTATCTACGAAGCATCCTCTGTAGTGCTCCTCGAGCGACTATGAATGGCTAGGAATGCTTCCTGAAGATCATACATTCTTGAAAACGTCATTCTAGACTCCGATACTGCTGTTTGAATCGCCTCGATTCGCGTGCAGTCGGTACCAGATGATTTTCATCGGAGTGGAATTTGCTCGAACGGAGGTCACCATTGCATCCAGAGCATCGAAACGAGTCAGGAGGCGGTCTCGGATCTTCGATCGGAGGTCCGGATCACAAAATTCCAATTTAGCCTTTGACTGGCCGTTGACCGGCGTTGACCACCGTTGACCGGCGTTGACCGACTTTGACCGTCGTTGACCGGCGTCAATCGGGGTCCGTTGGCAGCTGGGCTCGGGCCTAACCCCCCTAAATCGACCCTTCTGAGTCCAATGGCGGGGTCAATTTCACCCAATTCTGCCTCTAACATAGCGGGTCGTGAAGTACAACGTCGGTAGAAATGGATGAGCTCCGATCTTGATTCTCCGACGATGGAAACCTGAAATTGGCTGAGGGCTTTTGCTACCCATCCTCCTATGAGCATTTCCCCTCATCCAATTTGAAGAAACGTGGCTGGGAAGAGCCAAAACGGAGGCTCCCGCGGCGGTTGACGGCGGCGTTGGCCGTTCTCCGGCGAAACCGGCTCCTTCCGTGCAATTGATCGAGGGGTTTTACTCCCCTTGATCCTCTGAACTCATTGGGAGGGGTGGTGTCAGTCACCTCCTCCGGCAAGGCGGAGTTCCACCATAGGGGCGGCGGTGCACGGCGGCAATAGACGGGCGGAGCAATCCGGCGGTTGTTGAGCTGCCACCAAGGGTGGGTTTTGTTCCTCTCATCACGGTGGTCGTGTAGGAACAAGAATCACGTCGATCGGACGTCGGACGGCGAAGATATCTCGTCGGAAAGAAATGGGTTTTGCCGCCACTTTGGGCGGCGCGTGTGGCCTCCTCCGGCGGCGTTTTGGGCGGCGCGGCACCTCGTTGGACTCAGCTCGTCGAGAGCTTTCCATTGGTGCGGGAGGTGTCGAAAACGGATGCCGAAATCTCAAACGATCTTTGAGGAGAGAGAGAGAAAATTCTAGAGAGAGAAAGTAGAGAGAGAGAGTTTTGAATTATGAGAGATTTTCTGATTTTTTTTATATATATACTAGGTAATTAATCTAATTACCTTAATACCCTTAGGAGAATAACGGGTGTCACAGCTCTACCCCCCTTAAAGAAATTTCGTCCTCGAAATTTCAATTCTAGTAATACTAGTAAAAATTATGATTCCACTATGATTCCAATTCTGAGTCTAAACCGTTAATGTTGTTTATCTTCCAAATTTAAGTTATCGTATCTCCACTTATTTACTTGCATAATAAATCTTACTCCTAAATCCCTCAAGAGAGTATTTCTGACAAGTTTCAACTTATAACACCGTGTAATAGTCTAAGAATCTGATCAGGCATACATATTGACCATACCATGATTCCAGTCCTTCATTGTCCATGGACTGTGATTTACAATCACATTTAAGGAGATTGCCAGAGAAATTTTATATACTTCATCTTTAGGTTCCTTTCCCTTTTTGAGTAAGGAAAAGTCAAATATATTTGATTTCATACCTCAACTAATAAACTAAAACATAATCATAAAACATATATCACAAACACTTTTATTCAAAACTATACATTAAACTTACTCATAGAGATATTAAACGGAATCTCAGAGTTGCAGACAAACCCGACATATTTTTCATTAAACAGCTATCATCATGACACAAACATTCAACCCAAATAATATATTCATATTTCATATGGAATATCCCCATAACTGACTCTGGTACTTCCACATAATATTAACAGAATATTACACATTACAAACATAATACGGATACGTTTCGAGAGTACAAGGCACTCCGTATACCAGCTATCCATATCATGCATGCTTAGAGGATACAAAAACATCGATAAACAAAAGATCGGACCTTAAGAAGGATGCGTTTCGAGAGCATCAAGTACTCCGTATCCAGCCATCCCGGCATTAGGCTCAATGAATCTAAAAGATTGAACAACAACGTACCACAAGAAACACAGAATACAAGGCAAACGGTTATTCGTAACACACGAAATACGGACACACATGCCTACATGCCAAAGATAAAACAAAAAGATTACAGATGGAGATTCAAATCAATTGGCCGCTCCCGGCTTTCCCTTTCCCATTCAAGCTTGGATGTTGCAGTGTCGGATTCTGGATGTATGATTTGCATTTTATCTATCAATTCCTCAGCTGTTGAAGCAGTGACAAAGATTTGTCTCTCCGATTCTGTAGTGATGTTTTCTTCCACAGCGTAATCTAGAAATTTCAAAAGACCGTCATAAAAACCCTTTACGTTCAGCAGTCCCAAAGGTTTGGAATAAAAGCCCAACAATTGCCCACAAGCAACTATAAATATTTCCTCAAGAGTACCTAGACCACCAGGTAATGCTATAAAAGCATCAGAATTATAGATTATGTCTTTAAAATTTCTAGGGATACTCCTGACTCCTTCTCCCTTACCTATGGCTTCCTTACAAAGGTTTCCTTCAACTGGAATATGAGGCCAAATTCTTACATCAGTAGCGTCGCTAGACCTAGCTGCTAGTGCCATATTTACCATCATTTTTATACTACCACCCCCATAGATTATGTTAATCTTCTTGCGTGCTAGGACTTGCCCTAAGTGATTTGCAGCTTCTAAATAAGCTTTATCTTTTCCAAGGCTGGAACCACAAAAGACACAAACATTCTTTATTTTCTTCGTGGACTGGGAGGTAGACATATTTGGTTTATAGAAGTGGTTGCTTAATGTCTGCTCCACTTAGACTTCGGGTTCTACATGAGATTTTAAAGATGAGAAATATACAAAAAGGGCTAAAGAGATAGACGAGTAGGTAATGAAAAGGTAATCCAAAGATTTAAACAAAATCTTGTGCGGATAAGAAAGTAAGATAAGGTGATTGATAGTTTACAGAAAATCTGATTCACTTTTTGAAAAAGATTAGACTCTAATTGTATAACTTTTGACAATTGAGAACAATTCGACAGAAGACCGTCTTGACACAACTGTAGACTTTTTGACAAATATACACCAAGTCTAGAAATTTAATATAAACGACAAATACTGTAGAACTTTTGAAATTTGAGACACAAATCTTGAAATATCTGGATAAGCTTTTCAAAATTCAAACATATTACTGTACCGTATGTAACGTGTCTGATAAGATAATATATTTTATTATATATATATTTAAGAAAATCATAAATTAAATAAGATATTAACACTTACTGTATCAATCTAATAATCACAATTATTTCAAACACAAAAGCAAATATTCTGAGTAAAAGAAAAACACAAACTGTTGAACATCAGCTAAAACTGCTTCAAATAAGTAAAGACTAAATAACCTTTATAGAGCGATGACTTATTCCCCATCCAGTTTTCTTTTGGCTTGACAAACAGGATCTAGAAATACCATATTCCTGAGGCGTTGTCTTTCTGTATAAAATTTAGGCCAGAGTTTAAAAATAGCTCCTTGAACATATCCACTAGGGTGACCGTGAAAAGGAGGATGGATGCTATCCAAGTTCTCCTTTGAAAGTCTATCCCTACAAAACCTTATTTTATCCTCTCTATTCGTAGACATATAACCAGGTGAAGTACATTTACCGTCTTCCACATTTGTTACAAGTAACCACGATGGCACGAGCTCTTCTTTTCATTGCACTACGACTAGTACCTGTTCCTGGTAAACCGACATCTTGACTAAAGTCACTCGGACGGATTTTCCCCTCTATCAACATTCTCACATCACAAGGGATACCAAAACGCATAAGAATCCACAACCGAGTAATTCTAGCCTTGTATTTCTTTCTGAGAATCTTTTGGGAGAGTGATGGGAAATACTTTCTCAGGTGTTGGTACTTTGGGTCCATGATGAGATGAAAGAAGAGTAAATAGAAAGGAAAAATTAAGATAGTAAATTGCAGAATCCTAGAATTCCTTCTTCTTTTTGAGGAAAAGAAGAATTTTTTAATGAAAAAGAAGAGGATTTGCGATTTAGAGAGAAAATAACAAATTAAGAGAGGAAAAAGTGAACTCGGAGAAATAAGCTCCTATGCACAGTAAACGTATATGTAAACAATAATTAAACCACTGTATATGACACGTATAGAGACCACGTGGGAGAGACAGTGTGAATCAAACTGATTTAAGATTTGAACTAGGCCCAAATGTTCTTAGTTGAAAATGGTCAGGTTGTTTCGGGCCTTAACACATTTAGAACGAGTTAAATAACAAACATAAAATTGAAAACCAATTTGTATGAATCTTAAACCCAATTCAAAGCCCACTATAGATAAAGTTAACTATAAACAACAAATCTAATTTAACGACAACAAGGATCTTCCTGAATGATATTTAAAATCATTTCATAACAACATAATCTTCCAGCAACTCAAATAATTTTGTTTTAATCAAAACCTTATTGAACAATGCATACACCCATATGTTATTGATAATACTTAACATCTATCAATGGATTCATCATCATTACTACCAAGGGTTTAGAATGCGACTAACCTTGAAATCAATACGATTTACGTCTTTCAACATAGACCATATCAATGAACAAAGACACTAGATGTTACTACTTAAGAACATCTACAATCCCCACAATTCTACTCATACAATATATAATTTCCTCATATAACAGAACCTTAGGTAACCAAAAGATTCACTGGTACACTTAAATACAATGTACGTAACGAAATATTCCAATTTTGAGATTCATGCATTCTAGACTTTACACAGTCTCAACAGACCAAAAGTCTAACATTTATCTCTCTCAAGATTCAATACCATGATTCCCAACTTATATCATATTCCTCAAATATATAGAACTTTTAAGAAAAGACATTGACACTTATGTGCTCCATCGAATCCACACATAATCATTACTTAGGTTTGAATCAATTACGAAAAATTTGGCATATCTATGTCAAACTTTAAAATCAATAAATCAAGCCTTATATTTCTTATTGTTTTTCACGAGACAAAAGGCTTTTAAATCCTCGTATCTATACGAATTTCTCATCGTTTATACGAATTAGATATGCTTATAGATCCAAATATTATACGAATCTCTCATAAGCATTCTACTTATAAACTCATTCCATATAATTATCATTCCCTTATAACTATTAATACTTTCCTTCTATATAATTATTGTACTCATATAACTATTGATATTTTCATTCTATGGCCTTTCCATGTTACATCCTTCTAGACTGTATAAATCAATGTGAAGGTTCATTTTGATGATGACAATAAAAATTCAGCTTCAAAACCATCTCAAAAATATATTTTTTTAAAGTGGTGCTACACTCCCTAGGTTAACCGAACCTAGGCTCTGATACCAAAAATTCTGTAACGCCCCTATATGGGGGTTAACAGTTTTTAATGAGATAAAATAAAAATAAATAATAAAAGTAAAACCTTAAAAATAAAATTTGCCCGGGACTTAAATGAAAACTCTCAACTCAAAAATAAAAATATAAACGACAAATAAACCACAGTTTTAATGTAGCACCTTAAATTTAATAATATAAACTGTTGTCATCATCATTTTAACCCTCAACACATTGTAATACAGTCACAGAAAGTAACAATTGATGCTTACATTATCATGAAGAACATTCTCAACAATTGAAGCAGTCCCAATGTAATATAGTTACATCACTTCCTCAACTATATTTCTCGTAGCCACCTCACACTTAGTGAGTCCTGAAAAGATATAAACATAAGGGAATGAGCAACACTATGCTCAGTAGAGAAAGCCATTACTCACCTTTAGGTTTTTATCATTACCACATTAAAACCTGCATGGTCAGTAAGTCACATCATATTCCAGATTATGAGGTTTATTATGATCACATCTTATGGATACCGTAGTTAATCATTACCAAGTGTCATAATTACACATTTATACAAATATTACCAATCATCATTGTTCCTAGGTATCCATGTTAAATTGAGTATCACTCAACTCATCGAGACCCAAATGGGTGCACTTGATCACCCTATAAACATTCCAAGGGTGTTCCGGTGAGGGGACATCAAGCCCCGAGTCCTCACCAAATCAATTCCTGTACAGTGTGTTCTGGGACTTTCAACCCAAGGAAGCGTCATCACCTTCCCCCTATTTTACCTTTTAGGGTATTCATGCCCAAGGACGTAACCGTCGCCCTTTTCATGTCTCACAATTTCTCTATATTAAATCATTATTAATAGAGTTAATTTTTCCTAACCATGCTTCTCAATTTATAACATGTGTCAATTCATTATGTTCCTCGCCGTACAATACAAGACGAGTCCATGTCATAGTTTCATATGTGATACACATATAATATCAGTTCAACATAGATATATATATATTGCAGCAAAACAATCAATTTTAATTCTATAAAAACCTCACAAAAGATGAGTAATAGAATCCCTACCTTTCAAGCTTATCAACAGTCTCTTAATCCTGGAATCAATTAACGTTAGCTCCATACTCCCTTGATCTTGAACTCCAAGCAAAACAGATCCAGTTGTATCTCGCTGTATCTACGAAGCATCCTCTGTAGTGCTCCTCGAGCGACTATGAATGGCTAGGAATGCTTCCTGAAGATCATACATTCTTGAAAACGTCATTCTAGACTCCGATACTGCTGTTTGAATCGCCTCGATTCGCGTGCAGTCGGTACCAGATGATTTTCATCGGAGTGGAATTTGCTCGAACGGAGGTCACCATTGCATCCAGAGCATCGAAACGAGTCAGGAGGCGGTCTCGGATCTTCGATCGGAGGTCCGGATCACAAAATTCCAATTTAGCCTTTGACTGGCCGTTGACCGGCGTTGACCACCGTTGACCGGCGTTGACCGACTTTGACCGTCGTTGACCGGCGTCAATCGGGGTCCGTTGGCAGCTGGGCTCGGGCCTAACCCCCCTAAATCGACCCTTCTGAGTCCAATGGCGGGGTCAATTTCACCCAATTCTGCCTCTAACATAGCGGGTCGTGAAGTACAACGTCGGTAGAAATGGATGAGCTCCGATCTTGATTCTCCGACGATGGAAACCTGAAATTGGCTGAGGGCTTTTGCTACCCATCCTCCTATGAGCATTTCCCCTCATCCAATTTGAAGAAACGTGGCTGGGAAGAGCCAAAACGGAGGCTCCCGCGGCGGTTGACGGCGGCGTTGGCCGTTCTCCGGCGAAACCGGCTCCTTCCGTGCAATTGATCGAGGGGTTTTACTCCCCTTGATCCTCTGAACTCATTGGGAGGGGTGGTGTCAGTCACCTCCTCCGGCAAGGCGGAGTTCCACCATAGGGGCGGCGGTGCACGGCGGCAATAGACGGGCGGAGCAATCCGGCGGTTGTTGAGCTGCCACCAAGGGTGGGTTTTGTTCCTCTCATCACGGTGGTCGTGTAGGAACAAGAATCACGTCGATCGGACGTCGGACGGCGAAGATATCTCGTCGGAAAGAAATGGGTTTTGCCGCCACTTTGGGCGGCGCGTGTGGCCTCCTCCGGCGGCGTTTTGGGCGGCGCGGCACCTCGTTGGACTCAGCTCGTCGAGAGCTTTCCATTGGTGCGGGAGGTGTCGAAAACGGATGCCGAAATCTCAAACGATCTTTGAGGAGAGAGAGAGAAAATTCTAGAGAGAGAGAGAAAATTCTAGAGAGAGAGAGAGTTTTGAATTATGAGAGATTTTCTGATTTTTTTTATATATATACTAGGTAATTAATCTAATTACCTTAATACCCTTAGGAGAATAACGGGTGTCACATGCCTCCAACATACCGGCATGCATACCACTATTAAGATATGGGTGTCACCTTTTGGTACATCAAAAGACACAAGTTAAGACAACAGGCCCACTATTCATCTCAGGATTAAGATACAACACAAATGATTGTCTAAAGTGAATTGATTTGCCGAGACAGAATTATTAATCTAAATCAATTCACTTTATGTCCCGATCCAACACATTGTCACCTATGACAACGTGCCAATGTTTCTATTCACGGAGTCTATATCCGATGGTCAAAACAAACTATCTCCCTAAAGGGATATAGACAACATAACAATTTTTGCATAAATAAAGCGCCCAACTTTATTCCCTCGATTGCTGATCGTATGATTTAGACCATCACCTTAAGAATCGTGTCTTCCGCATAATCCGTCCATCATATGCCCAATTCTTAAGGTTTAGACCGACAGTCTCAGACTATTGTTTGCTTAACATACATTCAACAAATATGAACATAAAGAGGACAAGATTTTGTATATAAATAGTGAATAAATTATTTATTAATAAAAATGTATCCAAAAACTTATTGTATTTTTACTCCTTAAGACATACATGTCTAATACATAAATAAAAGCAAAATAAGAAAAGAAAGTTGGATTTTTAAGAATAACCAGAAGCTACTATTGAAAACAAAACATGTTCTGCAATCCCGTCCAAAAAAATGTGACATCAGTCGCTTGATACAACGAGTAAGTTACGAGCTGCTGGCTGACCCCCCGCTGGACATGTTTCTTTGTTGCTGGTTGGTTTTTTTGTTGCTGTTGATGGCAGCCCTCATGTTATCAGGCATTGGCCTTCAATCGATTGAGAGTAGCTATCGATTGTAAGGGAGTTGTCAAATAGAGCCTTGCTTGTAATTATTATACAGAGGCATCTTCTTGTTGTCTTACTCCTTGAGCGTCATTGTAATCCAAATGAATCTAATTATTTTGGAGGGCGTTGTCTCATGTATTACGAGGTTATTTATGTTTTAAGTATGTTTGTAATTCATCTGGGAACTAATGAAAATCTTCATTTCAAACAATAATAATAATAATGATAATAATACAACGAGTGAATTGCAAAACTAGAAAGATTTAAGAATACGCTACAAGTGAACTATTGAAAATAAAATATGTCCTACAAAAATTCTATTAAATCAGTTGTTTTAATACAACGAGTCATTGAAAGCAATACCTTTTAGTTTTTATTATTGATTAGTTTATCTTTCCATTTGTAAAACCTACAAAGATATTCTTTAATTTAAAAAAAAAAATCAATTTTATTCCTATAGATTTGTGGACGAAAAAATAAATAAAAAAAAGATAAAAACATCTTTAACTAAACAAAATTTATTTATGAAAAAGATTTTCCCTCTTTGAGAAAAAGACTCCAAAAAAAATCTTTAGATTTATAAACATGAAACTCAAGATTTTTTTCTTCTTCCTGATAATTGTCTTGTTTTGGTACCTTTCATGTGTCTTTTTTTTTAATCTATAAAATATTGTCATAAATTGTGTTTGAGAATAGTTATGTTATTTTGGTTTGTTTATTCAATTTATAGAGCACTGGAAGAATGAAATTAAAATAAATCTTTTAAATTCAAACTATATTTTTATAATTTAAAAAAACAAAATTAAAAAATTAAAAAATAATAAAAAATATAGTACCTGTTACCCCTGAAATTTGTTACAAATTTACAATCTGCTTTTTGAACTTTTAATTTAATAAGTTTTACTTTGAATTTATAAATTTGTAACAACTTACTCATTGATTGCAATTTTAATGATCGTTGATTAAAGGTATAAAAAAGTTTTTTACGCAACATCCGTCAGGTCAGGCCCAGCCCATTACCTCAATTAGAAGAGAGATTCTCCGCATCCTCAACCCTAAACCCTTGCCTTACTCACAGACCCGTGTATATAAAAGGCTGTTGTCGCCGCCGATCGTTCTTCTCCTCCTCTAGCCCAAACTCCATTCTTCTTAGCTAGGGTTTCTGCGTCTCCTCCGTCCCTGCTCCAATGGTACGTTTTCGTCTCTTCATCTCCTTCCATTCTTTATCGCGCAATCTCAAATTGAAAACCATCTCTCTGCGTGTATATGTATCTGACCGTGCGTTTGTGTTCTCTAATGTCTTGCAGGCTAGAGGGTTGAAGAAACATCTGAAGAGGCTCAATGCCCCCAAGCACTGGATGCTTGACAAGCTCGGCGGCGCTTTCGTAAGTCGAAAATGGAAAATCTCAGAAAAAATCTGTTCTTTCAATTTTTTATTTTTTTTAATTGAATTAGAACAATTGATTTTTTTCATGTTAATTTTTTGTTTGGTAGGCCCCGAAGCCATCATCTGGGCCACACAAGTCTCGTGAGTGCTTGCCTCTGATCCTGATCCTGAGGAACAGGTTGAAGTATGCTCTCACATACCGCGAGGTCATTTCAATTTTGATGCAGCGCCATGTTTTGGTCGACGGCAAGGTCAGGACTGACAAGACCTATCCCTCCGGCTTCATGGGTATGCAAGTTTCTCGTTATAATTATGCTCTATTTTGTGGAGTTTGAATTTTTGATCTGTTTGACTTTGATGTACTGGTTTGTGAAAATGTTATGAACTCAAGTTTGTTTATTTTCATGTTTTTAGATGTTGTCTCAATCCCCAAAACCAACGAGAACTTCCGTCTGCTTTACGACACCAAGGGTCGGTTCCGTCTTCACTCAGTCAGGGATGACGAGGCTAAGGTTGGTCTCAGCAAACTATGGAATTAGTTGTTAGAAATCTCTTTGTTGATTCTTGAGTTTTTTGTTAAAGTGTTGTTAGCAGTTAAGGACATTTGTTTGATCAGTTGCCACTGAAGAATAGATTTATCGCAGCCCAGTGTAAGTGTTTATTCTAACTATTTGTTGCTGGTAGAATGTTAATAATATTGATAATCATTAACACAAGGATACTTATGTTCTAGTACTAGACCAAACAAAGTAGGTTGCATGACAATTTCTTTTTAGAATATAGCACGTCGTTATGGTGTTTGTTCTGCATTTCATAATATTGATTTTGTGTTTTGCGCGTCAGTGTTGTTCTTGCCTTGGGCCATTATGATTGATTTTGTTCATCATCAATTATGTCTATAAAGATGGTTGATCATCTGTTACTGCATATGTTTTTTGCAGTTCAAGCTTTGCAAGGTTCGGTCAGTGCAGTTTGGACAGAAGGGGATCCCCTACCTGAATACCTATGATGGGCGCACCATTCGCTACCCTGACCCCCTTATCAAGGCTAATGATACTATTAAGTTGGATTTGGAGTCCAACAAGATCACTGACTTCATCAAGTTTGATGTCGGGAATGTTGTCATGGTGACTGGTGGAAGGAACAGGGGACGTGTTGGAGTCATTAAGAACAGGGAAAAGCATAAGGGTAGCTTTGAGACCATCCATATTCAGGATGCCCAAGGTCACGAGTTTGCTACCCGTCTAGGTAACGTCTTCACCATTGGTAAGGGCACAAAGCCTTGGGTTTCCCTTCCCAAGGGCAAGGGTATCAAGTTGTCCATCATCGAAGAGGCCAAGAAGAGACTTGCCGCTCAAGCTGCTGCTACCGCATGATCTTCATGATGCAGTTACAGTTGTCCTTGAATTATAGTTTCACTTAGATTAAAGTTTTTTTAGAAGTGGCCTTTTTCGGCTTATTAGCGAGGATTCATGCGGTGGTTTAATCTTTAATTTCTTGGTTTTTGGTAAATGTTTTATTGCTTGAATCTTGTTGAAGAGTCTTTCTCTGTGACGAGATATGTATGGGATAACCTTTTTTGACTTCGCCTCTATGAGATACAAATTTTGCCGAACTAGGTCTTTTTTTGTGGCCATCTTAAATTATCCGTTATTGCTTTTATAATCCGATGTATCTAAGCTCTGGTTTATCCGCAGCACTGTTGCTGATAATGCATCTGCCTCCTGTTTTGCATTAAAATTTAATGGGGAAACATAAACAAGATAAGAGAGAGAGATAGAAGAAGAGATGAAAATGAGGCCATGAATGGTATAAGAGACTCTTTTATATCAACGTTGTCGTTGAAATCGTCGATTACTGTCCAAAATGCACTTCAACTATCAATCTTTCTGAGGATGCTTGCGTTGAGATTGCAAATCCTGATGCTGAAGAACCGTGATCGAGTAGAATGAATACGTGTATAATATTTTATTAGATTAAAGGTGTTCATTTTTTTTAATAATAATAAGTGAATAGAATTAATTTCATAAATGCCCTCTTGAACTATATAAAATCGTTTAAAACACCTTCTCATGTATAATATTAATGAAATGACAGCATATCATTACTTTTAATTTTGTAAATTACCAAATAAATTGTTCATTTTAAGTTACTTTGTCTTTCAAACGATTGATTTTGTCAACTTACCTCTTTTACGTACTTTAAAAAAAAAAAATTTGAAGACAAGTCGGACACAAAACAATACTTTGAGGGACATTTATGAAACTACATTATTTCATGGGCTGTTTTGAATGATTATAATTCAAGAGTGAAAAATAAACCCTTTCAATGAACATATAATTTAACGCGTATTTTCGATATTAATCTTAGATAAATTTTACACACGTAGATAACGTGTATGTTTGTTTAATATGTCCTGTTTTACATACAAGGAGTTAAAAACTAAGGATGCCGTTTGTATGTTGGTTGTTGTATCAGCTAGGGGTAAGAGTAGCAAGAGGGGGAAGGAATAAGATTTGAGAAGACGCTAGACGGAGTTTGTAGCGGATTGAAACCAGTCATCAGTATTATAACTTATAAGTGTTTGGAAGGGTGGTAGGAACCGTTGGTTAGAACCACTTTTACTGTAGCATATGAGAGCTTTACACTATAGCGATTTTCTTTATTGTTACTTTAACATGTAAGAACTTTACACTGTTTATAACTAAAAAAGTGGTAGGAATTACCCTTCTAAAGAAACATATATGAACCTTCTTTATAGGCTAAGTTTCAAATCTATAACAGCCGGACTAATCCAACACTAATAATATTTTTCATTCAATATGATAATATCATGAATCTATTCACGTTAACACTTATAATCAATGTTAACGGTACTAAATTATATTTATTGAGTGTTACTCGAGTGTACTTTATTTCCTCTCTTATACTTAATTATCTATGTAAGTATAATATGTAATTTCGTGGTATCTAAAATCAATTGAGCTTTTAGCCAGCAAAACTAATGCGAGATTGAGGGTGTGTATCTTCCAAATTTTTCTGTAAAAACCATGCATGCTCATCAGTTGTTTTATTGGGGAAAAAAAGATAGAGAGAGAGAGAGAGAGAGAGAGTTATGTAGTAGTGTAGCACATCATAAGTCTCTGATAATAAAATGCCTTTTTTCAAGTTGTTGTTTTTAAAAATTAAAATTAAAAAAGACCTGTCTGAATTCCATATGCACATCATAAATTTTCTAATTCTAGTCTTTTAAATCTTAATATGAGATCAGTCGTAACTATTGTTTATATTAAAAGACATGCTTTCCGGTGAATTTACAGGCTGTTTTCTAGAAAAGGAAATGGCCAGGGTAGAGCCAAACTAAGTAGCATCTAATTATAATCAAGAAAAGTTCAATAGAATTAAAAATAAAAAAAAATAAAAAAAAACATCTAGCAGAAGCATTTAGCTTTAACAAACATGTTATAAATTTGTTATCATCTTCCAAGCAAATCAAGCCTTTTGGAAAACCGCATGTGCTAAACTTACCAAGCGAAATCCTTTGTTTCCTGTGCAAAAAAGAGACTCAGACAGACCAAACGCTTAAAAGGAAACTTCAATAACAGAAGCAAGCAAATTTCCAAAACCTTCTGCAGTTTCAGAATCCCTTCTCTCCCGTCGATTAAGACTGATAAAACTGCTTAGATTTCACCGTCCCAAAGCTCCTCGATGCTGCGATATGCACCATTCTTTTCATGAACCAAAAAGGCCCTTGTGAAATGTCTTGACCGCAGTTCATGTATAGAAAATGTGAGAAATATATTAGAAACATAAAAGTTTGAGAGCGAACATCATTTAAGGCAGAGGGGGGCGCAACCAAAAGAATAAGTTGGGAGGAGCGGGGTGTATGTTGAAAATTTTATCAGATTCACATTTAATTCAAGTCAGGTATTTCCCATATTATTATTAGGTGAGGCAAACATATTATTTCAGAATTTCAGATGGATAATAAATTTTATCGGATATTACACATAAAATTAGAAGAAAAACAAAGGTGAGATGGAATGTAAATCTGCCCCAAGTGCAAAGTGATGAAATTAGAAGCTTTGATTTACCATTCCCAATCTTTTACTTTATTTTAGAGTTACTCTGTCTTCAAAATATAATAACTTCTAAAAAATTCATTTTCAGCTTATTTACTCCAAACTTTACTCTAAAAATATATTCCACGTATATTCTTTTTTTATTTTTATTTTTATTAATTCCCAACAATTAATCTATGTCATCCATTATGTTATTTTATATTATTAAACATAATAATATGTCAATACTGTTGGGGAATTAGGCGACTCCTAATTCCAAGGATCGTAAGAACGAACAATTGCAGAAAATAAATAGGAGAAAAAAAGAAAAAGAGACACCAAATTTTTATACAGGTTCGTCCAAAATTGAGACTACGTCCTGTTTCTGTCGCTTGCAGATTCCAGTATGATGAAGGAGATTACAGATTACAAGAGCAGTTTCTCACACACTCACAAACAGTGCTTACCGAAACTCTCTTCTATCTAACACCTTGTGGGAATTTTTCTCTCTCAAGAATTATGCCTCTCACAATTTTCACACACACTCAACCCTAGCCACTTTGTGTCTATTTATAACCAAAGGAGGAGAAAAATAGCAACTAATGGGAAACCCTAGTAGTTTCCTGTTTGTAGGACCTTTGAATCCGACTTTGACTCAAAAAACATCGCGCAACACAACGCGTCAGCGCCGCGGCGCTCGAAACGAGCGTTGCGGCGCCCCTGCAGCGCCTAGGCGCTCTACTCCTGGCGCCATCCACATAACGCTTAGGCGAGAAGCATCTGGCGCCTAGGCGCTCTCCACACGGCGCCTAGGCGCCCTTGTCCTGGCGCCTAGGCGCTCTCCACTTGGCGCCTAGGCGCCCTCGTCCCAGCGCCGCAGCGCTCTTCTGCAAGAGCTGCGGCGCTTGCTCCCTGCCTCCGAGGACGCATTTTTTTCCCTTTTTCTTCCTTTTGTTGGGTTGTCGACTTGATTTGGCTCCATATCTGCAACAAATACTCCATTTTGGCATCAATGAATAGTGTTACTCTTAAGTTCTGTAATGCCCCGAGATTTATTTAATGATATTGTAATGTAAAATAATGAATTAGTGTGCCATAATTAATATTTCAAAATTAATTTGATAATTTGGTTAAATTTTAAATTTTAAGTTGTTTTGTTAATTTAATAAATTCTAACGATTCCTTATTATTTTAAAATATTATTTTGGGTTCTTAAGACAAAACAATTTGTTAAATGTAAAAAATATTCCGTTTTACAAAACCGTAGATGGCACATGGTTTTCACACAATAAAACCGTCCACTTTTCTCTCTATTTAATCTCTCTCTCTCACTCTTTCTCTCACTCTCTCTCTCTCCCCCCGTGACACTCTCTCTCACTCTCCCTCTCGGTCTCTCCTCTTATCTCTCATTTTTCTCTCAAATTTTTGAATCAAAATTCGAATCCAAGTTTCGGGTTAGCGAGTAGGAAGCTCGGGGACGTGATTCGGCAACCAAGAACGTGATTCAAAGCTTCAATTCAAGGTTAGTTTTGAAATTTCTAAACTTTTTCAAAATTTTTAAATTTTCATGCATTTTTGAAATCTAAGTTTGTTTGAGCTTAGAAAACATTTGATTTGAGTTAAAGGAACTTAGAACACCTAGAATCTAAGCTTGGTTTGAAGAAAAACGGATTCGATTCAAGATTTTTCATTTTTCCTCATTTTTCTCCTATTTTTAGATTTTTGGGATTTTGTGTTTAAATCTTATTTAAATGAGTTCAAAAGTGTTCTATTATGCTTTTCTATCATCTATGATTGTTTTCTATGTCTGGGATTTGAGAAAAACAGGTTAAAAATCAATTTTTGAGTTTTGGGAGAACCAAAACCCGTGGCTAAAAATTCTAGGTTTCTCCAGTTCGGCAGGCCGGATTCATTTGTCCGGCAGGTCGAACCTGGAAAAATGTCTGGTCGATTGGACTTGTCATCCGGCAGGCCGACCGAATTAGGGAAAAATTCGATGATTTTCTCCGTTTTTACTGTTTTGAACCCCAATTGAAATTCCAACCTTGTAAAATAATTTTAAAGATACAAATGGTACACTAGGACATCATGAAATAGATTAGTAATGTAGAATGTCTTAAACTAGATATTGATCTACTTAGTGTGTATCTAGGATCGTTCGTGGTTCCACAGAGCTAACGTATAGCGGACCGGAATTATGGTGTGGGGCACCGGTACGAGTATTGAGGTAGGACTTCTACCCCTTCTTTAGTAACTCAGTTTCAAAATGATTTGGCTTTGAAGGGGTTTTTATAAAAATGTTTTCAACGGTTGATTGAAAATGAGATTTATCGGTTGTGTTTCTTAAACCGAGGTCCAAAATGAACTTCATAATGAATAATAATAAAAGTATCTGGTAAATGGATTTTAACAATGTTAGAAATAAATATAAGGGCATGATGCCATATCAGAGATCGGGTTGTGTAGCGATCAACCTTGAGGGCAGGTCCCGAAACCCAGTTGGGCCACTACGGTGGTGATATTCATGTGGTTTGCCTAAGAAAAGCGAATGATGATATTTTTGGGTCGATTGAATAAACTGTTTTGGGTAAGAACGGTTTTACTTAAATTTATTTATTCAAGTTTTCTTTTAAATAATCTCTTGAAAAATGATATTACTTTTTAAGTTAAGTTATTTCTTTTAAAAAAAAGTATAGTCCTACTGAGCATTTTACTCACATTTTATTTGTTTTCAAACTTCCCCCTCTAGGTGGATTTCCACTTAGGTTCAAAAAGGACTCAACGGACAGAACTCAGGAGCGGTAGAAAGACTAGTAGATTATTTGTAATAATTGAACAAGGCATGTAATGTTTTAACTTTCTTTGTGTTTAGACTGTGGTTGTATTATTATATTGTCAGTATAATGTACGTGCACAAGTTGTGGGTCAGTGAGACCCATACTCGCTATATTTATTATTTATTTCTTGTTCAATAAATTTATTTGTTTAAAGATTATGACTTCTTTTACAAAATGGTCCTTTTGAAACTTTCATATTTGTATATTTAATTTAACCCCTAAAACTCTTGATTTTAAATTACATTTCCCTTTTAATTAATTTAAATAATCCGCCACGTCACCTCCCGTATCTCGGGACATGACAAGTTTAGAGTCATATTTTAGAGTTGGAATCCCCAAAGGACTAAAACTCCATTACTTACAAAATAGTAAGACTAAGTTTAGTTTATAGTGTTTTTAGGCTTGGACTTATTGTTTTTTAAGTAAAAAAGTTTTAATCTTATCGATTTAAATAAGAGTAAACTTTGAAGCTGGGTAGGAGACCAAATGCTACTCCCTGTTGGAGTTTTACTCTGTTTTAAAGCTGGTTTGGAGATGCCCTTAGTGATATACTCTATGTTCTTGTTAACTTGAGCAAAATTGAATTAGGGAAAATTAAGGTAATTTACCTGCTGAATAGCATGAAACTTGGCAAGCAAATCCTCAGGAATAGTCCAAGTGAAAACATCAAAGTTGTCCTTGATTCTTGCTTCACTTGTGCTCTTAGGAAGAACACTGTGGCCCATCTGCAAGCCCCAACGCAGAGCGACTTTTGCAGGGGTTTTGCCCAACTTCCCCGGTACCGAAATCAGAATTGGATTCTTGAGGACATCACTGCTTCCAGGATTAGCGCCAACCAATGGTCCATATCCCTTAAAACGATATTATATGCAGTTCTATAGCCTTTATAAAATTTCAAGCTATCTCAACATACAATACAAAGTAGAACTCACACATAGAGACCTTCTTGGAACTATTTAAATCCCAACAACATACAAAAGAAAATGCTTCAACGAAGCAAGTTTAACAGTTAGTAAAGCTGAAGTCAACGAGGTCAAGACCGTGAAAAAAGTAAAACCTCGAAGTGACTAATCACTATAGGCATACTCACATATAGGTGAACTCCTTTGGATTTAAAGAATGCGTGCAGCTTGGCCTGCTGCCATGAAGGAAGACATTCCACTTGGTTAACAGCCGGAGGAACACGAGCCACGTTGATCAAACCTCCGAGCTTCTTCATAGAGAAATTGCTTGCACCGATAGCTCGAGCTTTACCCGAATCATAAAGTGCCTCCATTGCTTTCCAAGTGGCTGGTTTATCTGGTTGATCAAGGCTCTTAGTGAAGGGGAGACCTCTTTTCATCCGCACAGGCCAGTGAATCTTCAAATTTTGAGCAGTTTCACTTTGTTATAGGGAATATTGATTATCATGAGTCGTAAAATCGCTAAATAAGTGTTCAAATGACATAATGAATTTATAGCTAACAAATTAAGATAAGAGTTGCCAGACTAAATGGAATCAATAATCTGTTTGAGACTTCTGACTTATTATTCAATAGACTGGATGGTCAAGAATAAGTCTCCTTAGACCATCTTTAATTTCAATGTTATATTTGTCATTTAAATTGGCTAAATGGCATCTTCGATTTTTTTATTTATTTATACTCTAATATATAATATTATATATAATATTATTTCAAATATTGTAGTTATTTATTTTTTATCATAATAATTAAACTTAAAAATTAAAGAAGTAACTTTTAATTTTAAAATAATTTGAGATGCCAATATACATTATAATATTAAATAAAAAGGTAAACATATCAATTAATAGCGTTCAATTATTAAAAATTTAACATGTATATTTAGTGTTAAATATGCCACCTAGTAAAAGCACAAGCCAAAGTTAGCATAAAAAGGTGCATAATTTCATCAGCAGCTGAATTTTTTATTCAAATACCGAAATTTGTTATTGACATACTAATTCAGCACTACAATATAGATGCTCTTAAGAGCCTATGCTCTGAATAAATATTTTAAAATAAGAGATGTTTATTTGCCGAAGATCTAGGCACAATTTTTCTCTTATATAAAGGCACAATACTACAAGATAACAAGGCTGAAGGTAATACATACCAGGCATAGGTCAACATAATCAAGCTGCAAGTATTGCAAAGTCTTGTCCAATGCCTTTGGTGCATCTTCCGGTGCATGATCAGTATTCCTGTGGACCACCCAACTTTTAGAACATACAAATATAGAAAGACCCTCAAAATTTATATCACATATTCAATAACACTCAGGATGAAGCCAACGTGCATGATGAGGTCAGCTTGGGCTATAGCTTTTTTTTTTTTTTTTTTCTTGGTGGAAATGCACCCTATGTGCCCCTACCCAAAATTGTGTCTCTCAAGATTCGAATCTGAAAGGCCCTAACACTACGCCACCCCATGAACCAATAGGCGAGGCCCAGATGGGTTATAGCTATCCCTGGATTTATGTGGCTCCATTAAAACTTTCCTTTAAAATTGTTGTTTTAGGTATTTTAATTTTTTCTTATTTTCCTTTCACAATTTTACTTATTACTAATTTAAGCACGTGCATTGCGTGTGTATTAATTACATTTCTTTAATATGAAGATCTCAAAATTCTTCTAAAATCTATTATACTTATTCATTATTTTTCTAATAGTTTAGTTTAATGAAAAAAATTTAGCAGAGCACATTTCAAAGGCAAAAAAAGTTTTAAGTGGGGAAACTTAGATAATAAGTTATTTATTAGGTACGTATGAAGAAACGTATTAAGAGGATTGCATGATAAAAAAATATTTAACAAGGAAAACATCTAAGAAGAAGTTATTTGAGAGGAACAATTACGGAAAACATATGAGGACCATTGTTAGGGAGAATGAGGTAGCTTAAATAGAAAAAATTAAGAGTGAAACTTGGATGTCGCGTTTGATAAAATAATATTTTGGAGGATGTAAAAGATATGCAGTGAGGATAAATTAAAAAAAATGTATTTCAATGATACCCGTTAAGAAAAATAATTTAATTAAGCGAGTCTAGAAATATTTAAGATATTAAGAAGAAAACGGGAAAAAAAAAAAACCACAAAGTGAGAATGAACAACAATGACATATTGAGAATGCAAATGAAAATGAGGGAGGACAAAAACATTGAGGCAAGAAAAGGGGAAAAAATAAAGATGAAAAAAGTAGAAAAAAAGGTGAGAGAAAGCAACAAAAAAAAGAGAGGAAAAAGTAGAGCGAAAAAAAAAAAGGAAAAAGAGGAAAAAAAATACAAAAAGAAGGTGGGATGAATGAAATTTAAATAATAAAAGCAAAAAGATAAAAAAGTGGGCTCTTTTATATGTGTTGTAAACCATTTGAAAGCACATTTATAACTATCAATTACAACTGTATATAATTAAAAGCTCTTATTTGATACAGTAAAATAGCAAAAATTGCTAATATAAAGTTCGCACATGCTACAATTCTCAAATAAAAACTCTTGATTCTAACTGTTTTTTTTAAATGGCATATTAGACTAAGTTAGAATATACATGATTATTTTCAAATTTAATAAAAACTAAATAAACCAAAACTCGACGGCACTAGTTGTATTATTTGGACAAAGGACGTACAGAAGTTTGATATACATAGACCAAAAATATTGAAATAAGGATTTGTTTAGCACACCGTATTGTATTGTATTATATTGCATTATATTTTTTTTGTATATAATACAAATAAATATAATGCAATATAATACAATACGGTATGTCAAACATGTCCTAAAAAGACAATATAGATACAAATTATTAGAGCATTTTTAATGTAACCCAAAATTGGTATATCAATGGTAAGTTGGATATTTGGTGTATTTACTATCAAGTTTAATATATAATAAATTTGGCATTTGATTCCTATTGATTGATAAATGACTTTTTTATTTTAATAATTACAACATTCTTACTTTTTTAATTATTTTAATATTAAAAATTTACTTTTATAAGTTTTAAAGTTTAATAATTATCATAAAAGTCAAATATGATATTTTAAATTATATTATTTGTTAGAACACTAAATAACATACTGTATATGTTATTTTTACACTTTCTCATGGCAAATACAATATTGACACTTAAAGATGGTTGGTGTTTACAATTTGGGATATCTTACGCTCTGAAAATTTCTTTACTCCACCATCACTTTTATTACTTTATTAATCTATGAATTTATTCCACGTTGGGATTTTTAAGTTTTGTCCATAACTTGTATCGAGAACTTCATTCCTTCACGATTTTAACACTCGTTCAGCGTAAGAATCAAAAAACCCTTTCCTTAGACGGTATTCTTAATCTTGGTCCTACAAAAAATAATCGTAATTTTTTCTTGTATCGCCTTAGTTTCAAAAATAATAATTAATCCTAATAGAAAATAAAATCTTTAGTATTAGTAATTGGTAAGCTCTCTACTAAGGAAGGGGGTATAATTAATCTCAACCCTTATTATGCCATTAAAACATGATCTCTAAACAAGGCACCTTAAACACAAGTGAAGTAAAACTGTGCATGCATGAAAAGTGGTTTCCTAACTAAATTACAAACAAACCATTATTTAGCAGTCATCCACAATTCCTTGCGCTTCACCAAACCATCTTCAAATATCTTCTTCAGAACGGCACCAATCTAAAAGAAGCAAATTAAATTTAGACATTAAAGTTATAACCTTAAGAAAAAAACCTGTTAAAAACATTTGAAAAAACAAAAAAAAATGGTTTTTGAAAAATAATAACATAAATCTCACCCCTTGGATTGCATTCTAATGCAAACAGATTTCAAAAAGAAAATAAAAAAAAAAAAATCAATCTTATTAGAAGAATACTGAATGGGAGTAAGGATCACTGGATCAAATGCCTTACAATAGTTTTTTTTTTTAAAAAAAAAAACAAGAGGAAGAAGATCTAATCCTTAACTATGAAAGCACAGGTCTTTTTTTTTTTTTGAGAGCAATACCAAAGAAAAATCAAGTTATAATAAGCAAAATCTCAGTGCATTTACCTCCGGTTCATTACCATAAACTGAAGCGCAATCAATATGGCGATACCCTGTCTGCAATAATAATAAAAGCAAAGCTTCAGTTTGTGACGACCCGCCTTTTCGGGCAGTCACTTTACTTTCATAAACATAGTTTCATAAACAGTAATCTTACTTACTTAGTAAGAAAATACTGTAATAATTTTTTTTTTTTTTTTTCCTTAAACGTTCTTTAATATTGATGCGACCTCTGTCGCATTCAAGTTGAGACATCGCTCAACACTTGCCCTTAAAATTATTTCAAAACGTTTCTTAATACTTAATAAGAAACACTTATTAAATCATAGTTTAAAACTTCACTTTATAATTACATAAAACAGTTTATAAACTGTATCTTAAAACTTTGAACACAATTCTTAAAACTCTGGTTTTCTTTAAACTTCGAAAACACAACATTAAACAATAGAAAACATTTTCTTTACGTAGCGGAAGCAAACAGTGATGGTATCCATACCCAAATCTTCGCATCTGTCCTCCGCAGCACCCAGCTCTTCATGCGGGTCCTATTGGTCACCCATACATTACCTACAGCATGAAAAACTTTTAATGAGCTTTCGCTCAGCAAGTTCAAACATAATCTCACAAAGCATTTAAACATGCTTTAAAACTTTTCTCATGAAAACCTTTCTCTTGAAACGTTCTTCATGAACGTTTTCCATAAACATTTATGAAATATTTTTCATAAACGTTTTCCTTAAACATTTCTAAAAACGTTCTTCATAAACGTCTTTCATAGAACATTTCTGAAAACGTTTTTCATAAAACATTTCTGAAACGTTTTGCATAAACGTTTTTCGTAAACCTTTTCTTGCAACGTTTTTCTTAAAACGTCATTCGTAAACCTTTTCTTGCAAACATGAAATGTTTTTCATAAACATTTAATGTAAAACCTTTCTCTTAAAACATTTCTTGAACGTTTTTCTTAAAACGTCGTTCATAAACCGTCTCTTGAAAACATGAAAATGTTTTTCATAAACACTTGTCATAAAACATTTCTCTGAATGTTTTCCATAACATAGCATATAAACATTTCATGAAAGGCATTCAAGCAACATTAGAATGCATGACTTCATTTATGCTCAATTATTAACTTTAATTATGAGCCTTTTATGAACATTCTATAAACTTAAATATTCATTTCTTTCTCAATCTTTATTCTTATTCTTTAACTTTCTTTATCTTATAACCTTTCTTTTCCTTACTTTACTTTAGTGTTCGTACCAACTCATTAATCATGAGATCATATACATGATGCTTCCCTTGCGGAAGACTTGAGACCATCAAACATTGAGGTCTTGTACCTCACCTTTAGGAGGTCAAACTTTAATTTCACTTTCATTACCTCATAACAAAGAGGCTGGTACGACACTTTCTTTTTATCTTAACGTTACCTTCTTATTAACTTTAGTGAGCATTTCAAATGCAATCACATCATATGCAATACACTTGCAATTCATAGCTTATACTATAGAACCAATTGCATAATAAATGCAACTCATTGCATAACAAATGCAATATAAAATGTAAACACATTTTGCATATCATAACTTGCATTCTAACACTCATTGCATAACAAATGCAACATATTGCTAAACCAATACATCATAAAATGCAAATACATTTTGCAAACTATAACTTTTATTCTTAAATTTATTGCACAATAAATGCAACTTATTGCATAGCAAAAGCAACATTAAACCTTTAACTTAAACTATAAAACATTATGCATTGTCATAATGCAAAACATACTTTCAATACTTTGAAAATCATAACTTAAACTTTTTAAAAACGTTATGCATATCAATATGCAAATAAACCTTTAACATAACGATTGCAATTTCATTGCAATTCTTTTTCTTGAACTTTAAAACTTTTTGCATAATAAATGCAAATATACTTTAAAAGAAACTTGCTTAACAATTGCAAACACATTTGCAAATCATATAAATAAACATTTAAAAATCATTTACTTCATGCTGTAGGTGAGGTTTGAAACTTACCCGAACTATACTCTAGCGTTCTCTATTCCATTCCTTTATCGTTCCTTTTCCTTCCATTGGTCGGCTTTTGTGTCCTGATCAAACGACAGCCGACTCATTAATTAACTTTCTTTATTATCAATCCACTCGATTGATAATAAAACGTAAACATTAATCATTCTTTCCTTATTCATAACTTGGTATACTATCGGTCTACCGTTCTGTTACTCAACCTTATAAACTGTCAGTTTACATTTCCTTCAATTAGCCTTGTAACCCACCGGGGTTACATTTCCTTTCAACTTTGTAACCCATCGGTTACCTCTCGTTCACTTAAAACATCTCCTATGAAATCTCTGATCTCACATGACCGTTACGTTACTTAACGTATCACGAAACATTTTCCATCTAATAACATTATGCTAAATCGGAGTGTTCGACTCCGTTCTAGCCGTTTCCTTAAAAATGACGATTTTACCCTTAACGGGTTTTTCGTCACCTTATAACGTTATAAAACCTATTCTTACATAAAACAGTGTAACAATCACTGATCATGCGTTTCATAAATTTCTATGAAAGCATCTAAAACAGTTTATTCTAAAACAGTTCATATTGCATGCGAGATTCCTACTTACTTGAACTCCAAGCTAAGCAGATCCAGTTGTATCTCGCTGCATCTACAGTATGTGAAGCATCCTCTGCAGTGCTCATCGAGCGACCATAAATGGCTAGGAATGCTTCCTGGAGATCATTCATTCTTGAGACTGTCCTTCTGGACTCCGATATTGCTGCTTGAATCGCCTCGATCCGCGTGCAGTCGGTACCGGACGATTTTCATCGGAGTAGAATTTGCTCGAACGGAGGTCACCATTGCGTTCAGAGCGTCGAAACGAGTCGGGAGGCGGTCTCGGATCTTCGATCGGAGGTCCGGATCACAAAATCCCATTTTGCCCTTGACCGGCCGTTGACCGGCGTTGACCGCCGCTGACCGCCGTTGACCGGCCGTTGACCGGCGGCGGTTGGCTCCGTTGAGGGCTGAGCTCGAGCCTACCCCCCCTAATTCGACCCTCCTGAGTCGATTGGTGGGGTCAATTTCACCCAATTTGGCCTCCAACATAGCAAATCGAAGACGGGTTTCACGGTCAAAACCGGCGGCTCCGATCTCGGTCCTCCGGCGACGGTACCGTGAAATTGAGGTGGGGGAATTCTTCCCCGTGTCCCTCTGAGTGTTTCCCCTACGGTGGGGCAGCTCAACACCGCGTGGAACGGCGGCCCCACCTAGCTCCACGGCGGTGCACGACGGAGACGCCGTTCTCCGTCCTCCGGCCATCATTTCGTGCAATTGAGAGTTGCTTCACGCTCTTCTCAATCATCTGAACATTTTCCCCCTTTCAATTTGGGGCGAGGCAGCCAGGAACGTCGTGATCGGTGGCTGTCGCGGCGGCGCTCGACGACGGAGGTGGAACTCCGACCAACCGCGGCTGTGGCGTGAAATTAGGCGAGGGGTTTCACTCCCCGTCGCCGTCTGAATCGAACGGTGGCGGCGGTGTACCTCACCGCCGCCATTATCGGCGGTTCTCGAGGGGCGGCGACACGGCGGAGATGGGCAGCTCCGGCGAAGCCTTTCCAGCCAAAATTGAGCTGGAAAATTGGTACCATCTTGTTCCTCTCCTCACACTGAGTCCATAGACACCAAAATCACGTCGATTGGTGGTCGGACGGCCGAGAAACGACGTCGGGAAAAAATGGGTTTCGCCGCCACTTTGGGCGGCGCGTGAGCCCTCCTCCGGCGGCGTTTTGGGTGGCACGACACCTCGTTGGACTCAGCTCAACGAGAGCTTCCCACTGGTATGGGAGGTGTCGAAAAATAACGCCGGAATCTCAAACGAGATTTGAGGAGAGAGAGAGAAAATCTAGAGAGAGAAAATCTAGAGAGAGAAAGTCGAGTTTGTGTGATATTTTTCTGATTTTTCTTTTTTTTTTTTTCTTTTCTTTTATAAAAAGTATAAGATAAAATTGTGGTCCACACAATTCAATTCTTATACTGCGTTGCTCTAACACTGTATAATTTTCCATCTTATTATACAGTATTTTCCTTTAATTGTACTTTGTCTTAACATAATCTTTAATTTAATGCATTTTTAATGCACTAAAAATCTCGGGTGTTACACAGTTTCTATCTAGTTTTTCCTTATTATTATTATTTTTTACTTTAGCTGTGATTAGTTCCATCAGTTAACATCCAATATTAAACATAATCCATCTTAAAGAGGTTGATTTTGCCATTTAGAACAATATTTACTTTGCACGTAGAAATATAGATTCATGATTATATTTTTACCAACTACACCTGAAACTTTGGAAGAAGTTAGTGGAATTTTCATTAACGCCATCTTTTAAAATTTACTACTTTATAAATGTTATTACTACTTATTAATAAAATTGTATAGAATAACATTTTTTAGATTAGGAATGAAAGTTAATAGCATAATATATTGGGGATTAAAATATAGCACGATACAATTCCAAATAAATTAAAATCCCCAAAATGCCTACCTCCCCTTTCTCCTCCATCAATCTCTCATGCGTGCTCTCTCTCCTCCATCAATCTACTCACCCTCGCTGTCTTCTCTCTACCGTCGCAGGTTGTGTTGCCATGGACGAGCTCCGTTCGCAAGGGTCATCTCCTTGGGCGTCGTCATCGCCAAAAGTGAAGCTCCGATGAACACGGGATCGACTCGCGAGGCGCCTTCAACAAGATCTCTGGAGATGCTCCGTCCCAAGGGCCACACAAGTCGTCATCGTCATTGATGGCGATAGAGATAAATCTGCCATTTTTAGGGAGGGAGCGAGAGAGAAAGGCGACAACGTGCAGGTCGACGACAACAACAAAAAAGACGAACGTATTTAGAGAGAGAGAGAGAGAGAGAGAGAGATAGTAGAGGGTAATTAGGGTATCATGAGGTACTATAATAATATGCTGTTGACTTACCATTATTAAAGATTGTGCTATTAATTTTTAATGATGCCAAAAGTTATGCTGTATCCCTCGTCCTCCCAACTTACCATACCGCTAAAAAAAATATTATGATAGATTAGAGAGAAATACGAACGAGAATTTAAGGAATGTTAGGGTTTATCTATTTAAATTAATTAGAGAAAAAAGATTTAAACAATTTATATTTACTATTTAAAAAAAATAATATGAGTGTTAATGTAGCACAAATTTTTAAAACTTTATTTTTTATAGCACGAATAAACATACTTTTTAAAAATCTAGCATAATATGTAATTTCTCAAGAAAAATGCCTATTTGACAAAGCTTTTGTTTTGGTTTTTATGGCTTGTTTAGGATAGCTTGTGCTTTCATTTTTAAGCAGTAGAAGAAGAAAAATATGAATTAGAGCTCTTTAATTAGCGTTTTGGATACTATTTTAAAAAAATAATATAAATGTTAATGTAGCACAAATTTTTAAAACTTTATTTTTTATAGCACGAATAAACACATTTTCTAAAAATCTGGCCTAATATGTAATTTCTCAAGAAAAATGCCTATTTGACAAAGCTTTTGTTTTTGTTTTTATGACTTGTTTAGGATAGCATATGCTTTTACTTTTAAGTAATAAAAGAAAAAAAAAACATAAATTAAATATTTTAATTAGCTTTTCGGATGGTGCATAAAAAAGTTTTCTTTTCTCTTCTATTTCAGAAGAGCTTTTAGGCCGATTATGTTAAAAATAAAAATACAGGTCACCAGTGTATCGATTACCTCCATTGTCGGTTGGTCCTCGGTTATTAAAAATCACAAAATAGATGGTGTCAACCAGTGATCAAACCGTCTAAAATCGTCGGTCATGGGCCCTTGAGTATCCCTAAAATTTTATATTCACAATAATCTTAAGCAACAAAATTAGGAAAAAGATACCTACATATATATATATATATATATATTGCATGTATGTATGTATGTATGTATAGGGATCAGACCTTATTGGCGCTAGTGGCGGCGTCGCCGACCAAACCAGGGCTAGACTGTCATGTGCCCAAACCCACGGACGGTATTGTAAGCCCATTGTTGAGGTTGAGCTTGAAGAACAAAATATCCTCAGCCAAAAAGAGCTAGAGAAGACACCGAAACAAGGAAGTCGGAATGGCAAAACGAGTCACTCGGAAATGATATCAGTAATAATTGTCCAGTCTCATGTTGCCGACAAATAAATATTGATTTCCGAACATTTCACGCAAACTGTTTTTTTTTTTTTTTGGACCAGGGAGTTCGGGAAAAAAAAGAAGTCTTTTGCATTTGTACACTGCCGGTCACATCATGCTCCGTTTATATGGTAGTAAACCGATTGGTCAGATTCCCAAATAAAGAAAAAAGCTGTATTCCCTTTTATATCTTGAATTTTTTTAGGTTTATTTAAATAATAAACTTAACATTTTTATCACATCTAATTTATATCATTAGATCAAATTTAATACATAAATTTATATATACGTTCAATCAATCTTCAATTTTGACATAAAAATTACCAAAATACACTCAAATTAAAAATAAGATAACTTAAAAAACTTAAAAAAACTTTATATTAAGGTTTTTATCTTAAAAATGTATAAAATACCTTCAAAATATGTGTTTTATGTGTTTTTATTATTGTTTTCTTCTTATTTTTTGAAATTTTTAGTTTTTTTTTTATATTTTACTTAAGGATAATTTAGCCATTTTAAAGGTCAAAATTAACTATTAACTGAATTAAGGTATAGATTTGTATATTAAATCAAATATGAAAATATACATTCGATAAGATCGAAAACTGAATGTATAGTTTTTAAATTAAACTAAAACAGAGAGTATATAAAGATGAATATCCCAAAAATTAAATAGTTGGTCAGAGTAAAACTTTTGTCACCTAATATTCTCTATGACCTTGTTTGTTACATACGACTAAGACTAGGATTAGGATAAATTACCTTAGTCCTATGTTTGATGACAACTTTAGACTGAATAGGTAACCTAAAGATTCCAAAATAGTCCCACTTTTGTGGTAATAATAATCCCACTCAAAACCATGGGATTATTAATCCTATGTCCTGGATTATATCCAACTCAGTCCCTACTAGCACATTGCCCATCAGACCAAGCAACCTGCTATTGTGGACCTTGCTCCACTAGATCTCCATCGTGCTAGCACCCCTACCAGATCTTCGTCACTCTGCACCTAACCACCAACTGGCGTCATGTCCTGGATGCAATCTCCCCACCGGCTTGCTTAAAACGTCGTCATACTACCGCCTAGATCTCTATGCTTCCCCGTTGAGATTTGAAATTCTTTGCCCCCTTAGATTTTTATGGCCACAAAATAATGTTTGATCCTTTTGTTTTGTTTGTTGGTTTTAAAGATGTTGATGTTGATGCTGATGTTTTTGTTTTGTGGGTGGGTGTAGATGGGGATGGGGATGGGCTACGGTAGGAGGGTGAAGCACATGCAGTTAAGGCGGATGAGTTGAGATTTTTGGATGATGAAACTATTATTATGTGAAGCTTTTCAGAGAATCTTTTCATACTCTCTTCGCTAATGAGGGGGCTTTTTTCCATTGAGTTTTTTTGTCTTTGACTTACAGTAAAGAGAGTAAGGAGATGGAGAGAATGAGAGAGGAAAAAATTAGAGAATATGCTTATATTATATATATGAAAATAATCCTTTTTATTAACTTTTGATGTTATATGAGTTTATTGCTTTTATATTATTCTATATAATTAATTAAAATTGTTATTGTTATTTCATAATTTGTATAATTATTTCAATAATAATTGTATTTAATTTAGTCCAATTTGACAATACACTAAACACTGGACAAGATTGAACATAATCAACTCCTATCCAATCCAATCCTAACTTTATAATCCTATCCAGTTCAACGTACCAAACACACCCTATAATTAAACAACTCATTAAATTTTGTGCTTTATTTTTCTGAATTTATTTTTGTAATTCTATTTCTATTTCTATTTCCTGCATTTATATTTTTGAATCTTTATTATGCTTTTTTTTTTTTACTTTTTTGAATTTCAGTTTTACTTTTATAATTTAAATTTTCGCTTCTTTTCAATGTCTTTCCTACACCATACTTGCATTTTGCCAATAGTCCATATAATTAAACAACTTATTAAATTTTGGCACTTTATTTTTTTGTATTTATTTTATTTCTTGCATTTATATTTTTTAATCTTTATCATGCTTTTTTTTCTTTTTTTATTTTTGTGTTCACTTTTATAGGGTGTTTGACAAAATTGCTTAGAATCAATTTTTTGGTTAGGAAAAAGTATAGAGCTCCACATGCTATAATGAAAGGTAAAAAGTTGTTACAGTGTAAAGCTATCTCATGCTATAGTGTTTGAAACCAAAAATTGGTTCTAACCAACGTTGCCAAACACCTTATTACTTTTATTATTCCAATGTTCACCTTTTTCTTTTTCTTTTTTTTTTTGCGTTGACTTTGCTATATCATACTTGCATTTTGTAAATAATTTTGTTTCTCTAGTAGGAAACCCATCGTATGCCCAATCGGTAGGTCATATATTTATATGAATGTATTTGAAAATATAGTTGAAAACTAAAATGTCATATATTTATATGAGTGTATTTGAGAATATACTTGAAACCTAAAATTAGAACTTAAATAGCGTAACATGTGACAGTTTTATATTAAAATATATTTTTGCTTTATACTTTAATATATAAAAAGGTTATACTATAACAATTTGATCTAATAAGTTGCAACTTCCAACAAAGCCCAGCGCGTTGGATTAAAATTGGATGGTTAGGAGCCTACATTTGATACAGCCTTATAGAAATATCAAACACTGGAGAATTACTGAAGACGACTGGAGAATTGCTGAAAATACAAAGCTCAAGAGCCAGGCGCCGCGGTGCTATACATTACGCGCTAGGCATTTTGGGATCATTGGGCACAATTATGTCTTGTCCAAAAGCTTTAACAAATATGAATAAATAAATAAACAAATAAATATATGTATATATATTTAAGGGTAATTTTGTAGTTTTCTTTTTTGTTTTTGCTTGGCTAGAGGAATTTAAACTCTATATTTTGGGTAGAGCTATGTCTTTAATATAACTACTATTAATGTATTATCTTTTTAAGCTAATAAAAAAAGACCATCAAAATTAAACAATCATCATTATAGTTTATAGTATTGTAATATGAATCCATGTTACAACATCAAATATAGGTTGTAAAATCCAAGAAGTAACATATTTAATAATACTTAGAAGAAAAAACAATGAAAAAATATAATTCATGGCAAAGTGGGCGTAGCAGTTCGAGAAAATACTCAAACCGGAATACTCTTTAGGCATGTCACGGTGGGCGATTTGAACTCATGGTTTGGTAGGCTGACGGCAAAGCACAAACTAGGGGATGGCTAGTTTGTTAGTGTGCATCCTATAAAAGTACAAAGAATGAGATAAAAAAATTTTGAAACTTTTTAGAAGTAAATAGTAAGTTTTTAAAATATTTATAGTGAATAATAGTAAAAAAAATTTACCAATAAAAATTAATTTTATCCATACTAAATATATAAGTGGAAAAAAAATTACTAAATAAATATATTGCTATTTACTATAAATATTTTCAAAACCATCTATTTATCGGAATAAGTTTTGATAAGATTAATCTGTTGGGCCTGAGGACAGGCAAAAAAAACTTTAGTTGGGCCTGAGGCCTTATTCAGTTTTTCTAAAGCCCACAGTTCACAGAGAGAATCTAAAAGTTCAAAACTTTTGAAGCAGTGTCAGCTTTCAACCATCATCGGTGTAAACAATCTCGCTGAGAGTACTTGCCAGACATGCAGCAGAGAGGGAAAAAAACAAGAAGAAGTGTGCTCTAGCTGTAAGTCAGTACCTTCGTAATTGTTTAAAACTACCAACAGAAAACACAAAGCTCTTCAACGGCACCAAAATCGTCTCTTAACTCACTCACTGTCTCTCTCGCGGCTCTTCCAAAACGTCAACAAATGCCCACAAATCAGCGGCACTGCGTATCCATCCTCATCTTCACCATTTACGCCCTTCAGGCCTCCCACGAGGCGGGAGGCGTGGGCGTCAACTGGGGCACCGCCGCCTCCCACCCTCTGCCGCCGCCCAAGGTGGTGGAGCTTCTCAAATCCAACAACTTCTCCAAAGTCAAGCTCTTCGACGCCGACCCTCTCGTCCTGGAGGCTCTCTCCGGCTCCAACATTGGCGTCACAGTCGGCATTCCCAATGCCATGCTCAGAGCCCTCAACTCCTCCATTAAAGCCGCCCGGAGCTGGGTCCACGACAATGTCACTCGTTATGCCTCCACTGGCATCACTGGAGTTAGAATTGAGTATCTTCTCTTCTCTCAGTTTGGGTGTTTTTATTTATTTTATTTTTTTACCTAAAATTTGCAGAGACGTCTATCCTTCATATAGCGAACCCACATTAGCTTTCGTGATCGTGGTCCATGTGAGGAAATGTGATTTTTTTTTTTTTTTTTTTAAAGAAATGACATAGTGGGATTAAGTTGACATGCCATTTTCAGCGACATTCTTATTCGGTTGGGAAAAAAAAAGTGATTGGCCATGGTAGTGTAGTACTATGTCTCTTAGTAATGAGTTATGCAAAATGGGGTTTTCTTGTTTACAAAGAAGTGAAAGATATTCTTTAAGATTCGTGAGGCAATAAGCGGTTTGGAAATCAAATATCTTTCTAAAATTAGATGTCGAATCCCCTCGGAAATTTTGGACTTTTGAGTTGCGGAAGCTGGAATGTACAACTGGTGACCATGGCATGAAAGTATATCAGTAGCTTAGAATATTCAGCAAAAAAAAATCCGTGGATTAGAATGCATTTTACAGATTTGGTCACTATTTTTCTTTAGCTAGCTAGATTCCATGATGTTTTTTTTCCTAGTCTAGGTGCTAGTTTTGGTGTTTCCTTTCTCCCCTGTATAAAATGGATTTTCGTCATTGATTGCTTTGGTAAGTTTGTTACAGCATTAGAACTCGTCGACAAATGAATTACAGAACGAAGCCTGTATCTTCTTCCTCATTTTAATTTCTTAGTCATCTCAGCAAAAGATTAATTACTCAAAATAAAACGCAAGCCGAAGAAAGGATTTTGGAGCAATCTGCAAGTAACAGTCTGAACAAAGTGTGTATCTTAAGGAGCTTCAAGATTGAATGATTGATGCTCTTCTTTCTTTGTGCAATTGATTTTATCTGGATCAACAAATGGATTTTATTAGCAGGATTCTGTAGGCTGAGTTTCTTATTTTTCTGTCGTAATTACTTCTGATTCAGTTTTGTCGATTACATAAAGTGCAAAGTTGATTTTTGCTCAGAGTTTCAACCGCTAATCAGAATTTTTACAGGTATGTTGCTGTAGGAGATGAACCGTTTCTCCAGAGCTATGGTGAGCAGTTCCATACTTTTGTTGTTGGAGCAGCCGTGAATATTCAAACAGCTTTGCGCAGAGCCAACTTGGAGAGCAAAGTGAAGGTAGTAGTTCCTTGCAGTTTTGATGCCTTCCTGTCAGAATCAGGCCTTCCTTCAAAAGGGCACTTCCGAGCTGACCTTAACAGAACCATGACTCAACTGCTCACATTTCTAACAAAGCATGACTCACCTTTCTTTGTTTCAATCTCCCCTTTTTTAAGTTTCCGCCAAAACAAAAACATCTCTCTTGACTTCGCTCTATTCAAAGAAACTGCAAAACCTCACAATGACAGCCGTAGAATGTACAAAAACAGCCGTAGAACGTACAAAAACAGCTTTGACCTAAGCTATGATACTCTTGTTGCTGCGTTGTCAACAATAGGATTCTCCAGAATTGACATTGTTGTGGCGCAAGTCGGTTGGCCTACAGATGGAGCAGCCAATGCAACCTCAGCCCTTGGAGAAACCTTTATAAAAGGCTTGATGGAGCACCTTCATAGCAGGCTGGGGACTCCATTGAGGCCTAAAAATCCGCCGATTGAGACATACATACTTAGCCTCTTAGACGAGGACCAAAGAAGCATAGCTGCTGGAAGTTTCGAGAGACATTGGGGCCTCTTCACTTTCGATGGTCAAGCCAAGTATCGAGTTGATTTTGGCCGGGGCTCAAGAACCCTTGTAAATGCCCAAAATGTTGAGTACCTTCCATTGAAGTGGTGTGTATTGAACAACAATAAGGACTTGTCTAACGCAACTGTGAGTGCTCAGGAGGCGTGTTCTGCTGCTGATTGCACTGCATTGTCTCCAGGCGGGTCGTGTTTCAACCTTAGTTGGCCTGGGAATATATCGTATGCATTTAATAGCTACTACCAACAGCATGATCAAAGTGCAGATAGTTGCGACTTTGGGGGTTTAGGTTTGATCACCACCGTTGATCCATCAGTGGACAAGTGTAGGTTTCCAGTTGAACTTCGAACTTCTTATTCGCATTCCCTACAAAAAGCCTCTCTTGCTCGGATTATGACCTTGCTTGTGGCGGTCATTTTTGTAACTTTGAGCATTTTGGCATAGTAAAACGGATAGAGGGGCATTTTTGCAGCGACCTGACCAGCTCAAGTCCGTTCTTGTAGATGTCTGTTGCTCTATTAGGTCTTTGGGGTTTGCCGTGGATTCAAGTATTTTTCAAAGCTGCCTTGTTTGCGAGTTTTTAAAGTGGCAAAAGGGGTTTTCGGGATGAATATGAGGCTCTATTTTAATGTCCCTGATGTATATTTCATATCTTAAAACTGTTTGGTATGATGATTTTAATATCAATATATATATATATATAGCAAGAACTCCAACGATAAAGGTCATTGTGATTGCCTCCTTTTTTTTGTTTAGTAAAGCCGTCAAACTATACTTGTCATTGCATACCAAGTAGTGTAGTTTTTGGTTTGTATGTCCAATTAGAGTAATTTTTCCATTGTTGTTAATTGCATTGTGGATCACAATTAAGTGTATAACTTTACCCCAAGAAACACGAATAACAAACTCATCAGCCGGACTGTCTATTGGCTCACTGTTTAGTTGGATAAAGCGGGGGCTCGAGGGGAGATTTCGGTGCAAGTATATTTTTAAAAATATAAGTTAATTACATAATTATACATGTTATAACTATTTTTTAATCTATTTTTTTATTTTTAGAAATTACAAAAGTATATTTTGAATTTAAAAAACTTATTTTAATTTTATTTCTATGAATAAAAAAAGCTGAGCAAAGCCATTATAACTTTCCTAAAATAGTTATGAATATATTTTAGAGATTTAAAAATATAAAAAATCCTAAAACAAAACATCGAATAAAAAAAAACAACTTAAGTTTTATGGATTTTTAAATGTTAAAATATTTTTTAAAAATTTTTTCTCAAAAAGAAAAATATATTTTAAAAACAAATTTAGTCTAATTAAGGTATCTTTATCTTATGTGTTTTTCTTTTATAAAAAACCTGCAAGGGATAAAACTGAAACAAGTTGTTCAAATTCAAAAGATACTATTATAGTTTCTAAAAATAAAGAGATGAATTAAGAAATAATTAAAACAAGAGATATAGTTATGTAATTAACGCTTAAAAATATTAAAATAAACTATTATTTTAGATTTGTCGAATTCCCGTTAAAGTTTAAACTTACCTTATCTAGATACAACTTTATGTTTAATGTTGCTCATTTATTTTCGCACATCTGTTGGTTTTGAAGAATTAATTCCTTATTTTTCAGGGAATTCCTAAGTTATTTTAAAGTAACACTCAATACTTCTTCAATTCCTTATTTTTTTAGGGAATTCCTAACTTTTTTTAAAGTAACACTCAATACTATTCAAACAAACAAATAAAACAGGCAAACAGAAAAAAATATATATATCAAAAGATGCTATTTTGTATTTTTAATGAATTTCGAAAAGATTAGTTATATCAAAAGATGCTATTTTAATCACCCTAAGGAGACGGCAGTTTTTTTCCCCTTTTCAAGCCATCTCAAGTAAAATTAAACAGTTTTTTTTTACAATAAAAATTGAATTTTATTTATATTCGTCAAACAAATTTTGTGCGCTTTCCTAATTTAACCTTGTCAGTAATTTTTTTTTTAAAGAAAAACTTGCAAGTCATTGAATCCTACAGATTGAGCATTTATCATAATTATGCATATTTTACATAGTTTTTGTCACGCCACCAAATCCGAGAGGTGAGGTGGCGGATTAATTAAATTAAATAAAATAAATTTTTGTAAGAATCATTATCATAAAAGACATTAAAAAGTGATTATAAAAATGTGAAACCATCAAATATATAGGAACGAACAAAGTGAAAAGAAAATATTAAATAAACAAACCCCACTGGGCCCCATCGGACCCACTTTGATGTGCATACTTGGTACTAGCAATATAAGATACATAACCACAGTCCAAGAAAATATAAATAAACTGAAATATTATATGTCTTGTTATAAATACCCTAGAAGATAATATTCTAGCCCTGTAGTTTCCTTCCTGGTTCTTCAGTCTCCCTAAATATATATATATATATTTCATATTAAGCAAAAGCCACAACATGGAACAAATAAATAAACAGATAATAACTTAGAACTCATTAAATTTATTCACACCGGATTAATCCCTTATTCATCCATAGACAATTTCATTATTAGGTTATAGGCAAAGCCATATGAATCACTACTGAAGTGGCCCAGTTGGGTTTTGGGACTTGCCCCCAAGGTCGTGCTTCCCATGACCCGATCTTTGTACATGGCATCATGCTCTATTTTATCATTTCGGATGGTACCAACTGATATGTCCGGCGTCACATCATTATCATGTTTCTTTTTATCGAATGTTCTCATTACATTCATTATTATCATCCATTATTTAGCCAATAATGAAAATAAGTGATAAATTTTATTTCTTAAAAAGCATAAAAAGGCTTTATAGTCAAACCCCTTTTTAAAACATGGCTACCAAGGAGAAGGGGTAGAGTCCTACCTTGATATCCGTACCAATGTTTGACACCGCAGTCCCGACCTGCTATACGTTAGCTCCACGGAACCACGCTCAAACTCAAAATTTTTAAAATCAAAGCAAGAGGAGGTGAGGAGAGAGGATAGTGTGGGAGAGAGAGAGAGAAGAGAAGGAGAGTGGCTGAGATAGTGAATGATGTTAGACATGTATGCCCTAAGGAGTAAAAATGTAATACATTTTTAGAAACATTTTTATCAATAAAGAATTTATTGTTTTATATATACTAAATCTTGTCCTCTTTACGTTCATATTTGTTGAATGTATGATAAGCAAACAGTAGTCTGAGACTGTCAGTCTAAACCATAAGAATTGGGCATATGATGGACTGATTATACAGAAGACACGATTCTTAAGGTGACAGTCTAAAACATATGATCCGCAATCGAGGGAATAAAGTTAGGCACTTTATTCATGTAAAGATTGTTATGTTGTCTATATCCCTTTTGAGAGATGATTTGTCTTGACCATCAGAGTTGGACTCCGTGAATAGAAACATTGACACGTTGTCATAGGTGACGATGTGTTAGATCGGGACATAAAGTGAGTTGATTTGGATTAATAATTCTGTCTCAGCAAATCGATTCACTTTAGACAGTCATTTATATTGTATCTTAATCTTGAGATGAATAATGGGCCTGTTGTCTCGACTTGTGTCTTTTGATGTGCCAAAGGGTGACACCCACATCTCAATAGTGGTATGCATGCTGGTACGTTGGAGGCATGACTCTTGATAGCGTAGACTTGTTATTCATAGATATGGAATCCATAGCTCCTCTTTAGGAGTAATGATATCCTCTTATATGCGTTGTCTTGTAATTAAAAAATTAGAGCGCTCAACTATTTGGATACATAGGTGTAACCGAATGGTATACTATCTTTGGATGGTAAGTTTTCTAATGGTGAGACAATAGAATGTAAGATAAAAATAATCGGGAAGGTAAGACAGAACTTGTCCTTAAGCCGATTATAGATGATCATATGGGGATGCAATACACTATGATATGTCATGAAGACTTAGCTACACGAGCTCCGTAATTCTATAAAGTTCGAGAGTGCAGCTCCAAGCTTTTAGTGGAGTAGCGTTGGAGTTGATAATTGTGAAATGTATATATGGGATATTGGGTTTCATAATTATCATGAGCTTGAACTTTATAGGTCCATTTTGGTCCCCTTTGCTAGCTCACAAAGTCCTGTAACGACATATCGTGCTTTTTCAATAATTGGTGACTTATGTCAGATTTATCAGATTGGTTTAAAATTTGTAAGAATCAAATAATTCATGTCTATTTATCGGTTGAATTAATTTTGTAAGAAATTAGTTCAAGATAAACTTATTGAATTATTGCGATCAGATAATTCTTGTCTGTTTATCGGGTGTTTTAATTTTGGACAAATTAGAACAAGATAAACTTGTAGAATTATTGTGAATTGATTTATTTTCTTAGAGATTATCTTGATAAAGTTTGTTTTGATCAGATAACTTTTCTATTAGGTTATTTGAATCAAAACTGAAACTTTATCCTTTAAAATCTCAGGTGGAAAATAAAAGATTCGCGGAGATTTTTTCTTGGGAGTTTGGCCTGCCGGATGACGTGTTCGGCCTGCCGATCAGCGATAGATAAGATTACGCGTTTTCATGCAGATCTTATCAGATATTGATCCGAACTTGATTCTGTTTCGCATTTTTGAGACCTAATCTGATATGGACTCACCCTAGGACCAATGGCTATAAAAAGGGAGTGAGTCTCATGATTTACTCAGATCAGTCGAGAGATTAAGAGTGATACTCTTCTAGTGAGCATATAAAAAACTCCATGAGAGCTTTTGTTCAAAAATCACGAACACTAGCTTTGGGTTCTCTCTATTGGTTGGAAGGAGAGTCACCGGTGGAAGAGTTGTACGTGTGAGCCCACACTCACTCCGGTTGTGGATAGAGAATAGCAAAGAAGACCAGTTGGTTGAGGCTCTTCTGGAACGTTACTTCTCTACACAGGTTGCGGAGGTTCTTTGGCACACTGAGGTTAGTAAGATCTGTCTAATTTATACATATAACATGTTAAACTTGTGTTTTAGAAATTACTCTGATGAAATTTTTTTTTAAAATTCTACTGCGCACTTTGTTTCCAACAAATGAGAGTAAAAGGGAAGGAAGGAAATAAATAAAAGAACGAGGGAAGCAAAACCGTGTTCCCAGCACAAGGTTTGGTAGTTGAGACACATTGGGCATTTGACAAATTATTTTGTTTCAAAATTTAAAATAACACATAGAAATAATCAAGATGGAGTAAATTTTAAAATATTACAAAATACTTAAATTAAGTTCAAGTTTATATTAAAGCATACTAATCTACCATCTTAACACCAATTATCCCTAATTAAATCTTCTGGGTATTACAGTTTTATATGTTTATATATTTTTTTAAAATTTATTTTTTCATAAATATATAAATATGTACCAATTTAGTTTTAAGCTTTCATTGCAATTTAATAAACATGCTATTGACTTATAGGTTAGAAGCCTAGAACCTAGTCCAATTGTGTGTATGTGTTTTAAAAATTTTTGTAAATATCTTATTTTGAAACTTACTATTTCAAACTTATTATGTGAATATTCAAGAAAGAAAGATCACAATGGAGTTGAGAGCATCTAAGGTTTGTCTATTTAAATTGGTTGTGAAACAAAAAAGATTTAAACAACTCCTATTAATTATTTTTAAAAAAGTAATATTAATGATAAAATGACATAATTTTTTATTATTTTTTAGAAAGCTTTTGTGGAACGAAAACATATTCTTTTTTTTTTGCTTAACGAATAAACATATTTTTTTGAGGATAGAATAAACATATTTTTAAAAGTTTATAAAACATGTAATTTTTTCCTCTGCTTATTAGAGTGTAGCAATGAGTTCAAACACTATACATAGGAAAGATTTACACTTGGTTGTGTTTTTCTAAAGTGAATCGAATTATCGCCCAAAATATGAGAAGCAGTTGTATTGTAGTACAATATAGACAGTCATATTTATAGGAAGGTGATATTTTACGAGTAGAGTGACCAAGAATTGTACTGTTTTAAAAAGGTAAATGAATTTAATGAAATAAGATTTAAACAAAATAAATATATTTTTTTTATGATTTCACAATAAAAATTCAAAACAGATAGTTTAAACGGTGAAGTGTCGAGAATCCTTTATATAAATATTTATCTGTATGGATTTGATACTAATTAAATATATAAAGCATTTAATTAATTAAATCTTTTCTTGTAAACACAAGTACGATTATTTTTACAAGTTAAGACTGCAAACAATAATACAATAAAGAAACATTCTTATAAAAATAATGAAATAAACCATCTCCCACTGGTGATTAAGTGTACCGAATGTGATAAATAAAACCACTATCTATCACTATAGAAATAAAATATGACAAACATAAATTAGAAAAGATAAAAATAATCAAAAAATATATTTTAGTAAAATAAATTATTACATCAAAACCAACGGAACTAGTATTAGAAAAGATCTAGGAGAATAAAAGACAATTGAAAAAATTTAATAGAGTTTATTTTTATAAATAATTATGAATTGACTGTGATTGTGTTTATTTCATTGGTTCAATCTAGCTCGGCTCAGTTCGAATAGCCATTATAGTTTGAATTAATATTTGATAAAGCATTTAATTCGAACTAATTTAACAGTACAAACTGAACCGAACTACCTAACATATAATTCAAATCCCCCTTCTTTTCATGTTTACTCTTTAATTAAGTAGTTTTTTCATACTTCAAACTAAGTCATCAATATTTATCTAAACACAAATTCAGATTAGATATCATGTTTAAATTTACACTTCAACTATATATCCAAACACTAGTTCATTTTACTGTTTAAACTATACAATTCGAATTTTTCTATTCAAATCAGAAAATTTTAAATGTAATTGAGGAGTTACTTATAAAAATAATATTATCAATAGAAGTATACTGAACAATTAATGTATAAAGAAAGCATGATTATATAAACATTAACATCACAATAATATTGACTTGGAAATAACAAAATATCAAAATGTTTTTTCTACTAAAATATAAATATTAAGCACAATTATAAAAGCAAAATTCATACCAAATTACTATATATATAAAGCTATTTTTAATCCGACCAAAACACAACATTTTTGTAAGTTTTAAAAAGAAAATATAGAAATATTGTCAACATTTTTGTAAGTTTTTTTTAAAAAATATAGAAATATTCTGTAAGCATAATTTTGAGCTCGTTTACAAATACATTAAAAGTTTTATATTATATCAGACGTTTGATTTCCACGGTCAGATATAAAAACTTTACCTGAATGAATTGAAACTTATTTTTCTTCAAGTGTTTTTCTAAAAGAACTCTTTATTATGCTAGGAGTGGTGTTCTTCCAATGGTGCTTCGATTGCCTTTTATAGGCAAAGATTTGCATTACAGAAGAAAATTAGTGAAGGGTTAAAGTCTTCAGAGCAGGTGGATTCACGGGAGGGAGGAGAGAAAAAGTCTGAGCAAGTTTTTCCATGTCTGATCACGGGATGGAGATATTGGCTTACTTTGGAGATAACGGTGGGAAACATTTGCGACCAAGCTTTCTGGTAGGAGGACAGTTGGGGCGCTTGCCGACGTGAGCGGCAGCCGGGGACGGAATTTTGGCTCCTGGCCCCTTTTTTCTAATCAACCCAATTCTTCTTTTTTTAAGAATTTGACTTGATGTATGAAGATAACGAAAAAATGTTAAACTGCAAGTTTGACCTGTATTGGACTTATGGGTTGAGCAATCTTGACCCTTAATTCATCTTGAACTTCCCTGCATCATATATAAACGAATTCTTCACTGGTTCTGTAACAACTTGTTAGCAGTATTGAATAAATAAAAAATAATTTTAAATTTAATATATTTTAAATCAATTAAATAATATTCATAAGTCTTTAAATAAAAATAAAAACAAATATATAAATACAAACCATAATTTTTAGTATAGCATCAAATATATATAGTACAGTCATCATTACCATAGTATAATTCTTAAATAACTTAACACAACCATCATAAAAAAAATAATACAAGTCTTACATATTCTAGACAAGTTATAAATAAACAAGATCTTCTAACACGAAAACAATAGGGTTGTTGTTGCCTATTCCTCTTCAGATATGTTGCACTAAGTTCCACCTGAGAGATGAAGATATGATAAAGGATGAGCATCAACATGCCTAGTAGGAAAAATCATGACTTACCTTATGGTTTATCCATTACTACATTAAAACTGCATGATTAGTTAAGTTAAATCATATTCCAGATTATGAGGTTATTATGATCACATCTCGTGGATACCATAGTTAATCATTACCAAGTTTCATAATTATATATTTATTCAAATATTACCATTCATCATTGTTCATAGGTATCCATGTTAAATAGAGTATCACTCAACTCATCAAAACCCAAATGGACACGCTTGGCCGCCCTCTAAACATTCCAAGGGTGTTCCGGTGAGGGGACATCAAGCCCCAAGTCTTCACCAAGTTGATTCCTGTACAGTGTGTTTTGGGACTTTCGACCCAAGGAAGCGTCATCACCTCCCCCTATTTTATCTTTTAGGGTATTCGTGCTGAAGGACGTAACCGCCGCCTTCTTCAGATGTCACCATTCCTCTATATTCAATTTTTATTTATAGAGTCAATTTTCCTAACCATGCTTCTCAATTTATAATATATGTCAAATCATTATGTTTCTCGCAGTACAATATACATATTTTACAACATAAAACAACCAAATTTTTAATTTACCAAAACCTCACAAAAGATGAGTAATAGAATCTCTACTTTCCAAGCTTATCAACAATCTTTTAATCTTGGAATTAATTAACGTTAGCTCCATACATCCTTGACCTTAAGACGTGCATAAAGACAATTAAAACTAAAGTACAACATATAATTACATCCATAAATGAATTATGTGTAAACCCATCTCACTAGTGTGCCATTCAAGTATTTTTATGCAACTCTCTTTTAAATACCAAAGTAAACAATTTTTGTCTTAAACACAATATAAAATATATGCAAGTAATCTATATGTTTTAGTCTCTAATAAGATTTATAAATCACTTAGGATAGTGTTGGAAAGGTTGCAAGATATTGAGGGATTAGAAAGTGAGCAAAGTTAGGTTTTTGGTTCAGGTTAGCAGTTGGTATACCATGGTAAACTTACTGTATACTTTTGCAAAAAGGCAGGTTCACTATCTACAATCAACATACGGGTTAACATGTGGTTTACTTAAGGTAGACGGATGGTTTACTGCCACTGACAAGTTTACTAGTTTCCAATTTAAATATTGAAAAATTCATAGAAAATAAAATATAACTCCGATTTAGGCTCATGATAGCTCGTTGGAAAGCTTAGGATGTCTACTTTTTAAATATGCAAACCAATTTACAAAATTCATTTTCATTTAACCCCAGAATTTTAAGAAAGAGCCACTGCCCATAGAGGTGTTACAAAGTTCATGGAATGTCAAGTTTTTCTTTAACCCAAAGCATATTATCCTTGTGCAAAATCTCAAAACCATTCCAAAATATACAACATGCATTATATAATCACAATAAACATATTCTCATGAGTTTTATACCAAAATCATCATCAAACCATATCTCTAGCCTTTCTTGCAATTAATGAGGAAAACATGCTTAAGTTTGCTCTTCAAGCTCAAACTTTAAAACATTAACCATAGAACTATGGAACCAGTTCTAAACATTACTAACATGTTTCTAACATTGTTGTCAAACCAAAATAAAGGTTGGTTGTAGGTTTTAACTCAAGACTCAAGTTTTTTGTTAATAAATGCTCAAAGATGCATGTTAACATAACTAGAAATTTGCATGAATTTTGAACACGAAAATTATGCATTAAACATGGAGAAAACACATACTAAAAACCAAGTTTAGATTAAAGAAAGCCTACCTCAAAACTCCTTTGAAAAGCATCAAAGTTCGGATTAATAATCAAGCTTGTACTCTTGAAGTTAGTTGGCCATGGAGGTGGCGGTTTTGGCTGGTTTTTGGATAGGAAAGTGAACTATGTTTCTTGATGATTTTGGCTGAGTTTTGGACCACGTTCTTGGCAGCGTTCTTGGTGGTTTTCGGGCAAGGAAAGAGGCTGCCCTCCTTGGTGTTTTCGAATGTGTTTAACGGGTGTTTTGTTGCTCTAGTTGCTATTATATGGTTAGAAGTTTCTTAGACTTATGGCTGCCTTTGGAAAAGAACTTGTTGAGCTTTTGTTTTAGATGAAAAGAGAAAGAGTGGGACACGTATAATAATAATGAAAGGCTAAATAAATAGAAAGCCAAAATAATTGAGTGGACAAGTGAAGTAATTCATGGTGGAAAATAGAAAAAGTGAACAAAAATGGTAGTTGAGAAATATCTCTATGTCTCCTTCGGAGACTTTTAGCAAAATGAAAAGAATTCTACATAATTGAGCATTAATTTAGGGGGACAAAATTGGTAGAAGTGAGTATGGTAAGTTTTGAATGTTATCTATTGTGACTTTGTAAAAAATTGTCAAAATAGTATTTTTTTTAATAACTAAAATAACAAAAATAAACTTGATAATTTTTAAATGCTATAAAATTTTAAATTATTATATTTTATTTATTAAATTTTATAAAAATTATACCCATTAAAATACGGGGTGTTGGAGGTTCACTTCATGAAATATCTTTACCCTATTCTCTCTCTTCACTCCCTTCAAAAAGTATTAAGTCATAAGAAAAAAAGCCTAGATCATGGCAGATGTACACCCAAGACGCCGGAAACGGCGCTCCCCCGTCTTCCTATTCGGCAAGTGGTGAGGGTGGCTACGGAGGTGGCGGCGGCGGAGGCCACGGAGGAAGTGGTGGTGGGGGATTCGGTGGTTATGGTGGTAAGGGTTGCAATGGGGGCAATGGCGGTTACGGAGGCGTCGGTGGCTATGGCAGTGGTGGACGAGGTCTTTATCTTCGTCATCTTTGTTCCTTTAGTTCATGTGTGAAGTCTGCGTTTTTTCCGTGTTATTTTGTATTTTATATTTGATTTCAGGTGGCAGCGGAGGAGGATATCAAGGAGATCGTGGAAGCCGAGGCGGTGGCGGTGGAAGTGTTAGAGATGGCGATTGGATTTGCCCCAACCCTGGGTAAGTCCTTTCTCTTTCTTATTTTTACATTTCTTGAACAAGCTTTTTTTTGGGGGTCTATTTTAGTGGATATTGGCATTGAAAAGTACAGATCTTTCTTGTAGGGATTTCATAATGTGCTCTTACTAGTATACATGTTATTGCAACTGGTTTATTTGAAATGTAGTTGTTGGTTTTTGAACTTTGCTGGAAGAGTTGAGTGTACCAAGTGTGGTGCTCCTGTCGGAGCCTGTTACCATGGCGGCGGCGGCGTTGGCGGTAATGGTAGAGGACTAGAGGGGGAAGTCGTGGAGGAGTGTATGATGAGGGCAGAAGTGGAAACTATGGAGGGGGTAGAGGGAATAACTATAATGGAAGTCAAGGTAGTAATTATGAAGGTAGAAGTGGAGGCGGTAGAGGTGGTTTCTATGGTGGTAATCAAGGTGGAGATTACGGCCAGTTTCCTTCACCTTTTGCACCACAATCATATGGTAGGGCTGAGGGGAATTACCGGCCATCTTACTATAGTTATGAGGGGAATCCCAACTATGAAACAGAAGCAGTTCCCTCTCCAACAGGCCATACCGGTGGACCTATATCGCATCTCCCATCCGATGGTGGTCTAGCAGGTGGCTATGGTGGTGATAATGCACGTGATGCGGGGAGTGGTGGCCAGGGCGGCAGCGGAAATTGTGGACGTAAGGAGTCAGCTCCTGGGCAAGGTAAAAGCACTTATGCGAAAAAGCGAAGAGCAAAAAGATTGCAATCCTCGCACGAATGAAATCGAAGATCCACCTGCTCATCTTATCGTACCTGTGCTTTGATTATCCATCGTATATCTTCAGGGATGCCCTTGACTGTATGAGTCTCCTATTGGTGTCGATGAAAGTATAAAATGTAACTGTTACATTTGCATTTCAACGGTTTCAATATTGAAACCAATTTATTGTTGTAACAATTATGCATTAGTGGTTTCATATTTATTTCCCATTAAAATCAATCCGGGTAACTGTTTTTATGCTTGTTTTATATTTCTTTGATGGGAGGAAATGAAAGGTAGCAGAGAAAACAAAATTTTCAAGTTCATTTTGTTGAGCAATGTTTTAGTTTGGTCCCTATTACCTCTCTCTCACATCCGGATTATGCACTATCGCATTTGAGTGTTTGAGTGATAGAAGTGTCAAATTTGTCGTACAACGTTCCACAAGAGCAACTCAATTACACCGTGGATTGTAATGGCCGGAGGTACAAAATCTTTCACGCTTTCGTTTTTTAATTCTTGATATGCATACAGTTTATAGCATGTCAGAATTCGTTTAAGTTTACATAAAATGGACTGAATGGCATCATGAATCACTCCAAGTCATGACCCAAATCTGCAATTTCCTTTGTATATTTTCAGTTAATTCAGTGTGTAGACTGTTGGGATATATGGCAACGTAACAATTATGGATAGGATAATAACAAATGAGATATATTGAGCATACAATTTATAACTATGATTATGAAATGTGGTTGCAATATTTTGTAGAAAAAGAATATATACCATATCTGATTTTTTAACCTAATTGGGAGAGATCAAATTCCACAAACTTGTGTAGCAGATTAGAGAGCATCCTGGTGTATCCGCGTTATAATTGAACCTATAATGTGGAAGAGCATTATTTTCGAAACTTGAGGGGTGATGAAGCTGTTTTAAGTAATTAAACATGGACCAGATTCTATTGTCGTCGGACACGCACGTTGTTTCGCCAAGCATTGTCCGTAACCAAAAAAACCGTCGGAGTCTGTTACAGACTTACAGTTGATCGGCTTGAATCTTCCGTCCCTTAATTTTGGCCAGTGCATTTAACAAATCCTTGGGTTGGAGAGGAACCTTATGGCGTTCTCTTAGCTGCATAGCGATGAAGTCATATATATGGGATGCTTTCGTATCCACGTTTTTCATGGATTTGCATTGAGCGATCACTTACTTCGCCAACAATCCTATTGTGGAAGGAATTGGATTTGGTTCGAAGGAACCACCTCGTGGATATGTCTCAACTCAAATTCCTTGACCACCTAAATGGTCTAGCCTTTTCTAAAATCACCTTATGTTGGGCCTTGTGCTCGTTTGATGATTGTCTAGTTGTAGCCATTTCTTTCTTCTCCGAGCTTTCTTACTACAAGTGAAACGTCTTCGCAATAGAACTCCTTCACTAACTCTTTTCACTTCGTTTTTTTCTGATAGAAAACCCAACCAATCTTAAATACATAGTGTAAAATGATTCCCCCATATCACAAATTTGTAATTCCTTGCCTAACAGGTCCGTTGCCGACGAATCTGTGGCGTTTGATACAATATTCAGTGACCGTGGCATGTTGGTCCACTCTTCAAATTGAGCTCCATCATTTTCATGTTGCTCTCTATGTTGTCCTCCATGTTGTCCTGTAATAATTTTTAAATTGTGATAGTTTTCCGACACGGTTCCATTAAGCCATGTATAATACTAATTTATGAACATGAAGAATTTGCAAGTCCCAATGAAATAATACTAATTTATGAATCCATGCAGTATAAAATCAATTAGTTAACCAATCATATGTGGATCTACTGAGTTTGAAGTAATTGACCTCCATGTCCACTATTTTCTCAAACCTAGACACTGTATAAGAAAGGAAAAAAAAAGGTGTCTAGTGCGGCTATATGATTTTCCTAAAGCCGTAGAGCCTCCCTATATATATGTACTTTTAGATTTGAGAGAATGATATCCATTTGAAGAAGAGAAGGAAGAGGAGAGAAATAGAAAAGATTATATGTTTCAAGTAATTATGGGAAACTGAGAAAACCAGCTTGATAGTCACGGCGTACTGTTATCTGTCACTTGTCCTGGGAATGGTGGTGATAATGTTGGTGATGCAAGGAGTAGTGGCTGGGGAGGCAGCGGAAGTAGCGGTAGGGGTGGTGGTTACAATAGTGGTTATGATCATGGTAAGCGTGGCTGTTATGAGCTAGCTCCCGAAGAATCCCCAACTAAGGTGAAGCAGTGTGATGAAAACTGTGGGTTTACATGTGACAACTCTTAGAATATACATTTCAAATTTGCCACCGGGTGTGACAATTGAAGAACCGAGGGAACTTTTTAAAGGCATTGGACAAGTATATCTATATATCTCTGCTTTTGAATTACATGTGTTATACTTTTCACCTTGAATTTGATGTTTGTGTTTCGACCCATGTGATCTCTCTTATTTTTAAACAGACACATGTATTGTATACATGACAATGATATTGTTCTGCATCGGACAACAATAGAGCAAAACTTGGATAGTTTTAATTTTTTTTTTTTTGGTTTGTTAATGTAATGCATTTCTTACATTGTATTCTTTGACATCTTTAACAAGAATTCTACTAGTTTTGGAATTCTCAATTGGTTTTCAATGCTTTTCAGATGGGAAGGATCAAACAGAAGCGTGATCATAAGGAGCAGTGGTCGTGGAATATCAACGTATACATCGATGAGGCGGGCAACAACAAAGGAGATGCAGTTTTGTCCTACAAAGATCCATCTGCAGCACATTCTGCAGGCGGATTTTACAGAGGTATTTGCCCAGTAATATCAGTCTTTATTTTTTTCTTAGGCTCTCGTATGCTCACGTTTTGTTCTCTTTTCAGATTATGACCTGAGGGGGATATAAAATCAGAGTTGCGATGGCAGATAAGTTGGCGCCGAAGGCACCATCTGCATAAGACCGTAGGCACCAAACTTTAAATTTTGCACTTAATATATCTCGAGCTTGATCAGACCTTGTTTGAAATACTTAGTACATCATTGATTTTGTCCTTGTTACCTTGCCTTTCATTTCTTTTGGATATCGAGTCACAGTCTAGTAATTGATCTAACTTCTTTGTTTGTGATTTTCAAAATCTTATTATTTTCAACCAAGTCACTTGACAACAGCTCAGTCCAATGTCTTGGAAATGTTTATATTATACCGTAACTTGAGCTTATATATGTTGTCAGCTTGTGAAACAACCTCCAAAGCATTGCCAAGGACAACGTTTTCCAAGCTTCGCCAATGAGGTGCTCTATGACCATTGACAACAACGACAACATCGAAGCTTTGACGGAGATGGTCGGGCGGGGCGGCATAGGGGTATTTTGGGCATTTGGAAGTTTTGTTTTTTTGGTCAAATTGTGCTATTCATTTCTTTAACATTAATACCCTGCTATTATTTTTAATTCTCACCCCTGCTATTAAATACATTTGGTTCATCATAATATATTCAATTTGTCGATTTGGATTTGGTAATTTCCACAATCATGAGGGTTTATGAACAACATGATTATTGAAGATGAGCGCAAGGAATTGATAAATTAGACGATACAGTAAAGGTGCCTTTAAGTTAATCATTTTGAGCAATACACTCAGTTAAGAGAAGTGTTTGCTCGTATGTTGAATCGAAGGAGTCTTGCGACATCATACTCATAATTCATTAGTTCATTGCACTCATTTTCAACAATCATATAATTGATGGTAGAATTTTGCCAACAAAAAAATCTCAAGTAACAATCCTTACAACGATGTAAATCTCCTTTGATTTGTGCATAAAATAAATGTAGGAATATAAAGAGACAAAAGAATTATAGTGGTTTATTTTTTAAAAAGTTATGTCTACTTTGAAGAGAATAAGGAAAATTTACTCTTTGAGAAATACACGCGCCAATTACTCAATGTAAGACTTTGTCTTTTCTTAGGGTTGAAAACCCCTATTTATAGGTTGTTTCCATTAATTCAAATATATTTAAATAAATAATAATTAATTTAAGTATTATCTTGTTTTCTTATTTGAATCATGGGTAGTTTTCTCATATCTTACTTTAAATTGATCTTGCGAGCCTAGAAAGTCTAGGAAGTTTCCCATTTGAATTTCAATTAATGCTTATCTTTGACTTCTTGTCTCGGATAGCCTCTCCCGCGTGGCTTAGTGTGTGCCAATTGGATTGCCTCTTCATGCTGGACCTAGGATCTCCTCTAAGCCGACCCTGTGATTGACTCTCCCGTCTTACCGAGGCATGCATAATATTTTGAGTCCCTCGAATGGGCCAGGCATGTTCAATAATTTGAGTCTAGCGTCTCCATATTGGCAGTTGGGTCTACCGTCTCTGAATCAATATGATAATTGTGTCTCTCATCTTGTTGTCTATGCCTTTAGGTCGATCTTATAATTAGGTATCTTGTCTCGTCGAGGCATGTGTAACACATATTATATAAAATAATAATAGTTTGAAGAATATAAGAAAGAGCTTTGCGACTCCAAAATCGTGTTGGACATCAGACGATCACATCGTGCTTGGTGGTACTCCTAATTCCCTTTCTACATCGTTTCTTCATGATTGTCTGCATGGTTGCAAATAACACTTATGCTTCAGTCAAGCCTTGCCCATTTTGGGTAGATGCTATGAGCAAAACAATATTCAATGTTGTCATATGGCAAACGGGGCACAAGCTTCAACTGGCCAGTTCACAAAATAGAGGAGATTTATCAAGAGTATTTATTTCATTGTGAGACCCGGACATTCCAAAGAAGGCTTGCTATACCAATAAATCATATGAAGCCACTGCCTCAAGTATGATTGAGGGTTTATGAGCATGCCCAGTGTATTGTCCATTGCATGCGCTCGAATGATTTTCTTGAAGGTTTGATATGGTGATTAAAATCATTGGTTAGAACTTTAAATACTGTAGCATATGAGAGAGCTTTACACTGTAACAATTTTTTGTAACTTTTTTCCTTTTACTATAACATGTAAAAGTTTTACATTATTTCTAACTAAAAAATTAGTTAAAACTAACTAATGCCAAACATTTAGATAAACCCACGTTTCTCCCCTTCCTTTAGCAACCTTTAAAAGAGTCATCAAATATTCATCGTCAAAAGCGTCAGCAACCGCTTGACGAAGTCTTTTCAAAGACTCGAATGTTTTGCTTTCTCTAATTCTTTTGACACTATAAAATTCTGAAACATCTATGCGAGTTTTTTAAAAACTTTCAAGTACCTCATATTTTAAATCTAAAATGTCAACAAAAAAAAAAAAACAACATTAAACTATAGTTGTATTATTATTTTAGTTTGAAATTTTGATTTAATTCATAATTTGAAAAAAAAAAACCCTTGCTGCACCGCTGTATCCAATTAGACCAATTAATAGAGCCTTTGAAGATGCAATTCAAACTATAAAATGTGATTCCAATAAACTTTTGATTTAAATTTTATGAAAAAAAAATGCTATAACAAAATTGGTTGGAGTTACATGCCTTCTATATTGGCAACACAGTTAGGCTAATTTTTAGGATTAAATACAAAAATCTCCCAAACTATAGCATTTGTAACATTTTACCTTCTAAATTTTAAAATGTAATATTCATTCTCCCTGAAATATAAACTATTAACAAAAATAGTTCTTCTATCTAAATTTTAACAGAAAATTGATAAATAATATTAAAATTAAGGGTAATTTTAGTAATCCTACTTATAAAATAAACACAAAAATTAAAACTTTAATAAAAATAGTCTTTATTAATGATTAAAATAAAAAAAATTACAATCAGAGTATTATCTAGATTTGTCTTTTTTTATGATACACAAAATTTTTTTAAAAATTTTATTAATTTTTTTCACACCTTAAAAGTTATAAATACCAATTTTTTTTAAGAAAAATTAGTAAAAGTATCCATTCATGTGTGTTTTTCTTTTCTTTTCTTTTATTGTTTGGATCTGTTTGATGTTGTTTTCAAAATAGATAAAAATAATTTTGTTTTAAAAAATAATTTTTTTTTAAAATTATACTTAGAGTATTTTTGAAAATTTTACCTCAAAAAGTATAGAAAAATATTTTCAAAAATTAAAAAAAAAACCAATAATTTCTTTCATTTCAAAAATAAATAAATAAACAAATAAATTATTTCTTGAGTACATCATATATAAATGGATACATCAGTTCAAGAAATATCTTTCCCCTAATCTCTCTCTTCTCTCTTTTTCTGAAAGTCAAGTCACAAGAAAGAAACCCTAGATCATGGCAGGGACGTACGGTCAAGACGCCGGAGACGGCGCTCCTCCGCCCTACGGAGCAAGTGGTGGTGGGGGTGGGTACGGTGGTGGCGGAGGATACGGCGGAGGTGGTGGATACGGTGGTTCTGGAGGAGGTTACGGTAGTAAGGGCAGCGGCGGCGGGCGTGGAGGCCGAGGTGGTGGCGGCTATGGTGGTGGCGGACGAGGTGTTTATCTTGGTCTTCTTTGTGCCTTTAATTCATGTTTGAAGTCGTCGTTCTTTTTCGTCTTATTTTGTATTTGATTTCAGGCGGAGGCGGCGGATATCAAGGAGATCGTGGAGGCAGAGGCGGTGGTGGCCGAGGCGGTCGCGGTGGGAGCGGCAGAGATGGTGATTGGGTTTGCCCTAACCCTAGGTAAGTCCTTTTTTACTTTACATTGCTTGATCAAGTTTTTTCGTTTGTCTCTTTTAGTGGATCTTTCCCTTGACTCTGGATATTGGCATTGAAAAGTTCACATCTTGTTGTAGGGGTCTCTATTGTATCGTTCTTACTAGTATACATATTATTGAAATTGGTTTCTTTGGATGTAGTTGTGGGAATTTGAACTTTGCTAGAAGAGTTGAATGTAACAAGTGCGGTGCTCCTGCTCCTGCTCCTGCCGGAGCTGGTGACCGCGGCGGCGGCGGCGGCGGTTATAGTAGAGGGGGAAGTGGTGGAGGAGGATATGGTGGAAACCGGGGAGGTAGAGGTGGTAATTATGATGGGGGCAGAAGTAATAATTATGAAGGGGGTAGAGTGAATAACTATGATGGAAGTAGAGGTAGTAATTATGATGGTAGAAGTGGAGGCAGTGGAGGTAGTTCCTATGGTGGTAACCAAGGCAGAGACGATGGTGGGTACGGCCAGGTTCCTCCGCCTGCCGTGCTCCCATCATATGGTGGAGCCGGAGGGAATTATCAACCATCGTACAGCAGCTACGGGGTGAATGCCAACTATGGAACAGAAGCAGTCCTTTCCCCAACGAGCTATACCGGTGGACCTACCTCGTACCCCCCATCCTATGGTGGTCCTTCAGGTGGCTATGGTGGTGATAATGTAGGGGATGCAAGGAGTGGTGGCCGGGGCGGCGGAGGTGGAAGCAGTAGCGGGGTTGGTGGTTACAATAGTGGGTATGGTTCTGGTAATCGTGGTGGTTATGGCTCAGCTCCTGCAGAGCCCCCAGCTAAGGTGAAACAGTGTGATGATAATTGTGGGGATTCATGTGACAACTCTAGAATATACATTTCAAATTTGCCACCGGATGTTACAATTGAAGAACTGAGGGAGCTTTTTGGAGGCATTGGACAAGTAAATCTATATCTCTGCTTTTGAATTGATTGTGTTAGACTTTTCTACTTGAGTTAGATGTTTGTATTTCAACCCACATGATTTATCTCTCTTATTTTCTAATATATATTCAAGTTTGCTGCATTTTCATTTCTAGATCGTATGATAATGAATGATGATATTGTAATGCATCAGATAGTGATAGAGCAAACTTGGATAGTTTAGAGTTCTCTCTTTCCTTTTTTTTTTTTTTTCGGGGCTAATGTAATGCGTTTCTTGCAGCATTTTCTTTTGACATCTTTAACAAGAATTCTACTAGATTTGTTCTTCAAAAAGGGGCACTTAGAAGTTTCAATTGGTTTTCAATGCTTTTTAGGTAGGAAGGATCAAGCAGAAGCGTGGTTTTAAGGACCAGTGGCCGTGGAATATTAAGATATACACTGATGAGATGGGCAACAACAAAGGAGATGCAGTTTTGTCCTATGAAGACCCATCTGCAGCCCATTCTGCCGGTGGCTTCTACAATGGTATTTACTTAGTAATATCTGTATATTTGTTTTGTTTTGTTTTTGTTTTTGTTTTCCATGGGCACCTCATATGCTCGCATTTAGTTCTGTTCAGATTATGACCTGAGGGGGTACAAAATCAGTGTTGCAATGGCAGAGAAGTCAGCACCAAAGGCTCCACCTTCATATGACCATGGGTACCAACCCTTAAATTATGCACTTAAAATATCTTGAGCTTGACAACACCTTGATCAGACCTGGATTTAAAGAATAAGTGCATCATTGATCTTGTCCTTGTTACCTTCGCTTTTATTTCTTTTGCTCACCAAGTCACAGTCTAGCAAATTAGCAATTGATCTTATCTTTGTTTGTGTTTTTCTAGGCTTATTTATTTCGGATTACGTCACTTGACAACAGCTCATTCCAATGATCTTGGAAATCTTTATATCATTCTGTAACTTGATTTCATATATGTTGTCTTGTTATGCATTGTTAATTTGCATTTAGCGCAAGTTGTATTCATAAGATTTGTTGCATGTATGAATTGATTGATCATAGAAGTGGCAGATTTCCTTGTTGCATATATGAATTGATTGACCTTGGAAGTGGCAGATTTCCTGTTCCCCTTATTGGAAATAAGAAATTTTTAGAACCTTCCTAGGTGAACGCAGTTTTTTTCCTCTTTTTCTATGTATAAAAAAGAAGGATTGCAAAGTATGCCCTTTTTTTTCGGTTTAATGTGAGCTGTTTAGTTGGACTTCTTGTTTGTTCTCTCTCTCTCATTTGTTTCTCTCATTTTGTTTTCTGGTTTGCTCGACTTTAGAATTTTAAATGTCGATTCACCAATTGTTTATTGCAGTGGTAGAGGTGGATATGGGGGTGGAGACAGACGCAGGGATAGTTACAGAGATGGAGGTTCTGGCCCAGATAGGCATCAGCATGGTGGAAATCGTTCTCGTCCCTACTGAGGATACTTCACCATCAAGCATTTTATGTAATGAGAAAATTGTGATCTGAGGGTTTTTAAAATGTTTCATTTGAAGAGTTCTTGAACTGGACATTAAGAGGTGGGTTATTTACTTACCTCTGTGCTCCTCTTCTTACTTTATCTACGGCTACCTGGAGGGGTTTCAATACTAGGCATGGAATTGATTTAATTGTGTGAATGTTTTTCTAGAGGCAAGTGGATAACCTCCAAAATGCTTGCTGCTAAGGTAGGTTCATATTTTCAGGTGAGTGCTGCACTTTCTTGACTATTGTTATCAATTATTATCTATGTTTCAACTCAGTAATTATTCAGCTCTTTCATACTTTAAAGGATTTGCTTGCATTTGTGACAGCACAAGCATTTAGAACTGGTATCTTGGATGCATGAGTAGGGTTACAATGTTTATACATGCATGCCCCTGACCAATAGAAAATAGTTCATAAGCTTGGTCTTGATTTTTCTTTTTGCATTAGGTGTAACAAATGCCATATCTGCTGTCACAAAATGGTCTCTCTTGATGTTTTGGATCCTTATTGATCACTTTTGCTGCCTTTGGATTAGATAAATCTTAGAGCGTAAACTTTGAACGAGCACGTCTGCCCCATTTGGTTCATAAGTTTGAATAAAAAGAAAATTTTTGTAAAAGAAAGTACTGTAGCAATGTAGCAAAATGGTTGGAGCTATGCTTCAACCTGTGAGCTGAACTGTTCAACCAGCTAGCTGGCCTGAATTTATAGTTGTCGTAATGAAGGGCAACGCCAAGATTTAGATAATATCAATTATTGGTTGCACTTGCAAATGGCCAGTGTGGTAAGAATCAGTGCTGTCGTTTCTATAGTATTTCTGTAATCTCTTTTACCTGTAAGGCTGCACCAAAGGATTTCTAGAAATCGGTGCAAGGTGTTTAAGAAAATAGGATGTTATGGTTATTTTAATGGCGACTTTGCTTCCAAATGTTTTGAGTTGCTAGAGTGCTTCTCCATGCTGCTCTTTGCTGGGTGTTTCATGGCCTTATGGAAGTTGCTTTTGTGTTTCGTATAATTTTTGTTTAGACCTCGGGAAACTTTAATTAGTTATACCTGTTACCGGTATTCATTCTTGTTAATGCAGCACTCTTTTGTTAGGTCTTTTTTGTTCAGGAAAAATTTGTGACGGAAGTAATAAATTGTAATGGTACTACTAAGGGTCTTGTTTTTTACCCTGTTTTGTGGTACTTTTCAATTTCAATGTTTCTTGCATTTATCCTATGTTTTTTACACGGATTGAGTGTCTCCCATTCCGTGTCATCCGTAAATAGGCAATGAAAGAGGATTCATTTCTTTTTCTATGACTACCCAACAACTCCGAGTATGAAATTTTCTTCTGATCGATATTTCAAAAAAAAAAAAAAAAAAAAAACTGCATTTTGTAATTACAATCTTTTATGGATGTCAAAAGAGATGTTTCTCCACCCTCGTACTCCTCGTCCTCCTGTTGTGTCGCCAGATCTTGCTGAAGTTTGAATAAGATACATTTTGGCTTAATAAGATATATTGGAAGAACTTTGGACTGAAAACTCTATTGTTTCCCAGGAAGACGTTTGGAAGGACAGAAGCTGAGGGCTTAACTTTACCAATGCGCATAATATCTATTGGCTGCTGCAACTCCTGTTGCGGGTGGAAATTTTGATAATTAACATCTATCTGGCAATAATGTGGCTCTTATGAAGACTTTTGAACACACTAGATTGAATGGCGCGCGTATTTTGCTTGTTATACTCTCTTTTAATGTGAGGATCTATAATGGACACATGTACATCTTAAAATGATATAACATAATAGACACGTTTTAATATGCGTACAAGATTATAAAGATTAAGAAAAAGAAATAGAGACGGACGGATACAATGTTACATAAAGGAAAAAGCAAAAAAAGAAGAAGCAAATGAATAAGGAAAGAAAAAGACAAATACAAGATGAAAGAAAGGCAATGAAAAAAAGGGCGTGAATCACACATTAGAAAAAAAATACCAAAACATGTATTTTCCCTTTAATATAGGTAAGGGGTAGCGTAATGGATAAATATTGATGATATTAAACACACTACAATGATATGAGTTTAGTAAATGTCGCTGTATTAGCCAGTAATGGTGTAACAACAAGACTTCTGTATCGTTAACCAAATTAAAATTGCAGACAGCTCAAAAATGGATTCCGAACCCCCCATGAACAGTTTGAATGGGGTGAGAAATTCTTGGAGTCACGGGAATTATCATTTGTTCAAGTGCCCCGAGGTTGGCGCTAAGAATTGATAAAAGATAATTATTGCTTCTTGACTTCGTGGTTTTTGGCTTACATAGTAAGCAATCTTCCATATGGTAATCCTCTTGTTCACACATGTTGTGATTCTCAACTACGTAGAGTGCTTGAGAATCAAGTTAGAACTTGAAGTTGAAACTTAAATTATACTTTTACTTCACACTATAGTATGTGATAGCTGTACAATGTTTGTTTGAAGGGTTCAAGAAATTTTAAAATCAAATTTTGAATTGAGTAATTGTTAGTTGTACAAATTTAAAACCCAACTCGAAACTTTAAAAAGACAACTTGAGCTTAAATAGTGCTTAAACTCAAAATCACCTCTCCTAATTTTAAGATTTTTGAGCTCATATTTTCTCACATGTAAGAAATTTTCAACTTTTTTTTTTCATATTTAAATATAATTTTAGATTTTGAATTTCATTTTTAATCCACACTTTTTTAAACTTTATCTCAAATCTAAAAAATTTAAATCACCGTGATTCAAATCTTTGCTAGAATCTTTGAAACAATCAGACCCAATTCTCGAACATTCTATTTTCTCTCATGATTGTGTTGTTATGAAAGATTTTCAGACATTTCTTTTCATTGATGACAGTCATTGTTATTATACTCCTTGTAATGGGAAACAAGGTAGTTTACCTCTTGGCTAATTATATGCTCTCTGAGTGTAAGTTTCGGATATCAAGGTTGTCCCGTTATTTTTAACCACTATAATTTCCGCTGATTTAGCCTCTTAGTCATATTATGCATTATTTCTCCAAAAAAAATACTTTCCTTAAAAGAATGTGGGCCAACGGCTCTCTCTCAATGCCATTAATCACTTCTTTACTTCTATTTATACAGTAGTTTGTAAAATGGTAGAAGTCCATGGAAAGGGGAGGAACCAGCCATATTGTATAATTTCCAGCTTAATTCATATGAAAAGTACTTAAAAGAAACCAACAGATCTTGGCTCACATGCTAAAAATCGAGTCGTCTAAAGGTATCTTAATGGATTGGGTGCTATTTCCTTTTCTATTGGCCCAATACCATGTGTAAAATTTTCTTAACCAAGGATCCCCAAACGTACCAACCATAAAGATGAAGACCATACGTTAGATCATCGAAAGTACAACGCTATCAATTATTGGGTGGTCTAGATCAGTCTCAACAATATTGCAACCCTTAGAAAGTTTTATAAGATGTCTAAAACATCAATTTCAACCCATTATTTAAAACTATAAATAGTATAAAACTTTTAACTGTTTTAATTAAAAATAAAAATATATTATAATGTAAAGCTCTCACGTGCTAATGCCTAGATGGAAGCTTAGATTATCTCAGTTATATTACAGCTGCGAAAACCATGAAAAACAGAGCTAATAAGCGACAAATCAATAAATAGGCATGTGCTCTATATTTAGCTCCCAAGCGCATAATTATTTTGATTTTTGCATGTTCAGATCGATCTCAGGATGAAAAAAGAACAAAATCGATGGAATCTAAAACAGAAGTAATACAGCACACCGTACCAGAATTCTTAAAAAAAAAGTTAAAAAAACACTCTTCCCACACGGCATTTTTCACCCCCTAAAATTTGACAGAGGACATCCTATTTACACTGAACTCCACAGATTCTTCCTTTATATATAGTCCAACCTTCCGATTCTCAATTATTCACTTTTTCATTTCACAACCCCAGTTTATCTCCTTCCCTCTCTCTCTCTCTCTCTCTCTCTCATTTTTCTCGCTGCCCATTGTCAAGTTTCTTCTGTGGTTGGGTTTCGTATGATCTTTCGTTCAAAGCCATCCGGATAGGAATCTGAAACGCAGCCACATTTTGATATGGGTAGGTAGAGGAAAAGAAAAGAAGAAAAAGAACTGTGGAGAGAGAATAAAAATAACCATGGAGATTCAGAGAATTAGGCAATTGATTTTCCTCTGGTGTAGAATCCGAAGCACACGTGCGGCTCTGGTGGGTGGAAATCACACCGCTGCCAGGTTTTGTTCCCGCTAAGAAAACCCGATTCTTTCCCGTTTGTTTATCCTGCATAAAAAAACATTGTTTTTGTTCTTTTATCTCCGTTTTCTGTTCAATATTTCGCATCTGGGTCTTCCACAAATCGACCATTGAAGCCGTGGTTCGGGTTGGATCTCGTGGTTTCTCAAAGGTATATGTGAAAATTCTGAGGAAAAAGAATTTACAGTAATGGAGTTGGTGGGTCCGGGAACGAGAGCTGAGGGCCAAAACAAGATCAAGCGTTTCCATGGTGGAGTAACGAGGATGGGATTGGACTCACAGACCCTTTTGGTCATCAAGCTTCCTGATCCGAAGCTCTTGCGCGTAATCTCTCGGTCCGTTTTTCTGGCTTTGGTTTTCATCACAATCCCTTGCATTGGATCCTTTACAAGAGGTTCTAGGAATGGCATTGAGTCCAACACAAATTCTGCTGGTGTTGTTTTCAACCATGAGCAATTGGATTTGCTTCTCCATGATTTGACTGAGGAGGGGCTTTTCAGAGACGAGCGACAAGGCTCTTATAGTTTCCCCTGATCTTAAGAGTGCAATTCATGGTCTCAAGAACGTTGGCGCTAAGCAAATTGTAATGGCAATGGATTCATCTTTGGAGGGATCAAGCTCAAATCTCATTAGTCTTTGATGAGTCCTTTGACTTTGTCTTCGCGTCTAATTTAGCCATGGACGTTAAGTTTGTGGATCGCGTGGTGAAGAAAGGAGGAATCGTGGCTTTCCCATTGAGCAATTATAAGCAAGCGAGTATCTTGCGGGACAAGACCGAGTACAATATTGTGTATCTTAGGCTGGTATTCCTCCACCATTGTGGCCATGAGGAAGATCAGAACTCGCCCAGTTGATGAGGCGTCAGTTGCATATTCTTTTACGAAGAGAAGGCGGCTTCTCCAATCGGCAACTGAGGTCCATAAAGCTGAAGCTTTGAAGGATTTAGAAGAAGTGTTGCTTGAGCCACCTAGAAGACAGCAGCTTTTCAAGGACTCGAAGAACTACTCGAGGAAAATCAAGTTCCTTCCGCAGTTGTTGGGGGATGATTATCTCGCAGGGTTCAGGCGCCGGTTGTTTGTCAATGTGGGGTTGGCTGAACAAAGCAAGAAGGTAACCGAGTGGTTCAACCGGAACTACCCAAAGATGAAGCAAGAATTTGAGGTTTATAACCTTAATGTGCTGCCTGAAGAGGGCACATTCAGGTTGGTATCAACACGGAATGACCTCTCTGATTGGCTAACAAAGAATGTGAGCGAAGAAGAGTATGTTGTGATGAAGGCAGAGGCAGAGGCAGTGGAGGAGCTGATAAACAAGAAGACAATCCATTTGGTGGATGAGTTGTTTTTGGAGTGCAATAATCAATGGTGGGAAGTTGGGAAGAAGAAAAGTGGGAGCAAGAGGGCATATTGGGAATGCTTGGCATTGTATGGAAGGGTGAAGGATGAGGGAGTTGCTGTCCACCAATGGTGGGGTTGAGAGGAATTTGGTATTAAATCTATCGATGTATTACTATGTTTGTGATGTGTGAGAAAGTGATTGTATTGGGATTTACCCAAAAAAAAAAAAAAAAGGAGCAAGAGAGCAATATTGGGTTGTGTTATGTTTAGGGTAGCTAAGCATTTGGCAGCATGGTAGATAAGCTGCTATAAAAAAAGGCTTTGCAAAATAAAGTTTATATGTGTTGTTTACAATGTACTTTGTGTGGGATGCCAAGGGGAATGGTTACGTATGTCCTTTTGGCTCCATTATTTAGCAATCAAAATAAGATATATCTTTTGTGTCTGCATTATTTAACTTCACGTGTTATTGGACCCGGCTTTTGTCTAGTGCTATTCCTTGAAAATGAAAGCCTAAAGAGATCTACAAACTCTTTATTTTACTATTGTTAAACAAATGTAAAACGGTATCTCTATATGTCACTATATTATCGCGTGTAGAAACTTCTGTAAGAGCAATGATTTATCATGCCTTGGTTATAAACAAAATTACCTAGATCCATACGTTAACGTACGCGTCCAAACATGCATATCGATTTTCTATCTTTGGCTTGTGTGGGAAGCAGAATACGCACTGCTGATTATGGCACGACCATTTTTGGGGGTTATTTCCAATGATGGCTCTTGAGGATATCCACTTGTATAATTTTCGTCATCAATATTCACTTTTAGAAGTCTATCTACCTAACATTTTTATAAAATATATGTTTTTTTTTTCTTTTTATTATTTTTTTTTTCAAAACTCCCTTGTTTAAAATCCTTTCATCTCTCTTAAAAGCCTCATGGATCACCCTACACAAGATCTTGTTTGAAAATAAACCGCTTATTAAGCGACGAGTAATAATTGTGTATTTGAAAACTCTATTTAGGGTGCTTGGCAGGGTGATTAAAACCATTGGTTAGAACTGTTTTTATTGTAGCATGTGAGAGTTTTACACTGTAGCAACTTTTTTATTGTTACTGTAGCATGTTGAGCTTTACACGGTTTATAACCGAGATTATGGTTAGGACCGAGTTTGCTAAACAGGGCTACAGTGAATGAACGTGAATTAAGGTATCAAATTCAGACAAGTGAATATTTTAAGCTATGTATAAAAACAGAGGCAGCTCTAAATACACTTTTGGGTCTGCCTAGATAACCCCCATCCTAATCCCAAGTCCCAGCATAAGAAAAGTGAGAAGCTCCACCCGTACAGTGACATTAATTACAGAGGGAATCTAGTTACCGTTCAGCATCGATGATATAATGTCATTCTAAATTTTAGTAGAATCACGCTGGGGTAACCTGGTTTGCGTTGCCCACAGTCCACTTACTAGTTTCCTTTTTTGCCAAGAGACCAACCGACACTGATTGACCAAAAGACAACCACTGACATTAGTAAACTACTCATGGGTTTTAGCAATCTTTTGGGGAAGGCTTTATGTGGGGAGAAAGACTGGTGTTCCAGGGAAGGAGAAAAAAGCAAATAAATTATCATTCAACAAGTTCTACAATTATACATGTATCTCAGCCATTGAACAAGCGTGCCGCTGAGAAAATCAATGGCGGATGTCAAAAATTCTAGCTAAAATTCAGACAATGAAATGCACGCAAGACAAACATATACTTGAATTCTGGTTGTTCCAACAGGTAATAGAAATCTTTATCCATAGATATGTGTTTGTTGTATGTCGATGGAGCCATGCGGTATTGGACCAGATCCGTACTGAGCATTGGCTTCGGCGGCTTGAAACTAAAACCAGAAGAGCATGTTAAGAGTAATTTGAAGTACCTTTACTTCTTTCTTTAAGGGATGGTCTTCCATGGGACAGGTCTCTGGGAATCTAACCTTTGCGACTAGGTTATAAAGTATTAGGGACCAACCTGATGATGTATGTTATAGGGATCGGGGTATGGTTGTCTTCCATAACTCATATCAGGGTGGCCAGGAATTGCAGCATAACCATGATCTGAGAACATAATCATTGAATTAAACATCCAAAACGCTTTTCATCTCTAAGAAAAAAAAAAGATCTGATATTCTTTAAATAGTTTCATTTTATGGATAATTATAGCTCAATTAAAAAGGAGTAGGCTTTAAGACAACTTACTAGGATTTGCTGCAGCTGCAGCTGCAGCCCTTGCTCGACTTTCCGCATTAGCTAGCTCAGCCTTTAGCTGTTCGATTTCACAAGCCAGGGAGACCATAGCTTTCTCCATTGCCTCGCGATGCCTCAGGTTATGGACACGCGTTTTCTTCTCCCGTTCAATTGCATCCCTATCCATACGGAAAAAATGGAAGATGTCACACTTAAAACTGGTTCTCAATTCTCACTACAACACTAGAATTCCATGGTGCCCTCACTACTCACATAGGATAAGAAAAATCTTAAACATGAAGCAATTCGTAACAAGTGATACTCATAAGTTTAGAGAACATCCTCATTTTCGAGTCCTTAAATTGCAACCAACATTTCAGCACTCCTAAATGGCACAAGACAGTTTACTAAAGCATATCCAGCATCATGAGGAACATTTTTGTTTTTGAAAGAATTTAAGCGTCTCACGTTAATCGTTGCCAGCGGAATTTCATCATCAAAACGGAGGAAAAATGATGGAATTTAACAGAATTCAAGACTAATACAAATTTCTAAGTTCAAACAATTGAGCTTAACAAGGCAAATTGAGAAGAAGCCAGTGAAATTTGTCGAAATACTTAAACCCTAGTTCATATATTAAAAAAAAGAAGAAAAAAAAAATACCTTCCTCTCTGAATCTCCCGGCGGCAGGCTCTCAATCTCGGCCTTGATGGCCGGCATTTGCTTCGCCTCCTCTACGGCTTTGGCGGCGTCTTCCTCGACCTCTCGCAGCTCCGCCGCGAGCTCCTTCCGCGACGCGCCGAGCTTCTGCACGTCCCCGCGCACCTGATCGAGCTCGGCGGTCATGGCGTCGATCATACGAGCCTCGGCGTCCGCCTTCAGCGAGCGCTCGTAGACCTCCCGCACCTGAGCGTCCCTCTCGGCCTTGGCGGTGGCGGCGGCGGCCGTCAGGGCGCGGAGCTCCTGCTGGGAGGCGGCGAGCTCCTGCTTGAGCGCCACGTGGGTGGCGGCGAGGCGCTGGTTGTCGACCAGGAGGGATTGGATCTCGCGGTGCTGGATGGCGATGCGGTCCTCGAGGCCAGCCGAGGGTTGGACGACGCGGTGGAGGAGGCGGGCGTCGCCCATTGCGGGGTTTCGCCGGGACGGAGGGGCTTCGCGGAGGTTTACGGCGTTTGGTGGCGGAAGGTGTTGTCGTCCAGCCATGCCTCAACGTTGGCCCAATTTCCAATTTTCCAATTGCTCCCTCTTCCGCGGTCAACTCTTATGTCAGACACAGTAATTTTTTTCCCCTCATTTTCACACGGAAGATTTTAAAACCGGCTTTAAGAAAAAATTTTATTAAAAAAATAATTTTTTTAACAGGTTTTTGATATAAAAAATAAGTTTTTTAGGGCATAAAAATTACTTGATTTTTTTTTCACCTTGTTGAAGTTTTTTTTTTACTTTAAGTTTTTTTTTTATCTTTTTATAAAAAATTGAAACAATTTTACTGTATATAAAAAAACGTATTCTTTAGTGTAAAAAATAAAACCATTTGTCTAATTCAATTTTTTTTTGACTCTTTTGTCAAAATATCGCTTTTCTCTTCGGTTGTACTCACTTTACCATTTTCTCATAATAATAATAATAATAAGGATTATGCACAAAAATGATAGTTGTTAAGGTAATTAGCACAAATGGCGTCTCAATTATTCAGTAAGTAACAATTTGATTTTTAATTTTTAATTTTAACAAAACACCTTCAACTTGTTTTGCCAACACGCGCTAAAATCAAACTAAATGTCGCATGTGAGCCATCAGGTGACCCTTTAATAAGTAAAATGATAAAAGTAACCTCATTTTGTGAACGGTTATAAAAAAAAGAAAAGAGGACATACGATTATTTTGGCATTTGCTCTTTCAGGGCAAGTTTTAGGGATATTAGATACCTAAAAATTTGGGAAAATCACTATGAAAGGAAAATTAGTCAAGAATTACATGAGAAAGCAAATTGGTGGCGTGATTTTTTCTTCGTTGGTGACACTCTTTATTTGAGAATATGCTTGTAACTCGTCCTAGAGGGGTCAGGGCTTCCCTATCACCATTAATTTCATTCTCTATTTCTCTCTCTTTATGTATGTGAAAGCTAGATAGAAATTTTCTTCCCTTCTCAGTACAATTTTTTAAAAAAATTTATTTTTTAAAATAAAACTATTTTAACCTATTTTAAAAACACTACGAAACGAATGTTTAAGTGAATCAAAGGTGTTTTCTTCTTGATTCTAGTTGAATATCAAGCGTTGAGAGACAGTCCAAAATATGCCACAAACTCAAGTTTGGCAGTGTAGATGGTCAAACTAACTCTTTTAGTTATGTCCATGATATGAACTCGTCAAATTATCTTATATAACATTTTACGCTTACAACAACTATTTATATGGAATTTTCTTTTAACATGTGATTATTTACGTTATTTCAAGGGACAAAACTGCTAAAAAACAATAGTCTAGAAACTAATTTGTCAAAATAAAAAATTTAAAGACTAAATTGTTATTATGTCAAGAGTTTGAGGGACCAATAATATTAATAACCCTTGCCATTTTACTATAAAGGTCTCAAGTGGGGCCCTCTTGGGTTGGAGACGTATAATCCGAACCGAATCAGAAGAACATTACCCGCCAATTCTCGCCCAAAATGTCGAACTCCGTTGCTCAGCAAATCTCCCTGCTTCGGTCTCAAATCCTCAACAGAAGGTCTGTCTCCTCATGAATTCCCCTCTTTCTCTTACGCCTTTCGATAATCTGTCAAAACTCAAAATTTTCAGGTTCGACGCCGTCACACTTCGAATCGTTGAATCGGTAATGGCTTGCAAACACGCAGTGGAGTTCCGATCGAACTTGCGGGAGTTCTTCAGGTCTGAATCCTTGTCTATAATACGCGAGAATGCGGAGAAACCTCTTGAGAAGAAGCTTCTGGATTTCGAGTTTCTTGTCCGATCTTTCGCTCTTTTAGGCGATGTTGAAAGTACACCTCCTTGAACTTTCCTTGCTCGAACAGAAATGAGAAATCTCTAATTTCATATTTAATTTCTAAATTGGCGATCTGTATGAATGGTACTTTTTTTTTCCGCGACAAAATAGCTTCGGATTGGGTTCGATATATACCTTTCTAAGCTAACTTTTGCTTCCAATTTAGCCTGTTTAGATTCCGACATGAAAAGGAGAAAGGAAGCAAACAATTAGTGCCTGAATCTCCCATCGCCTTCTAAGCTGGCTTTTTGAATGATATTTAGCCTTTTTTGGATTTAGATTTGTGAAGTAGATGATCTTGCGAAGCTCTTTATCTACAAAGTATATAGATTTGGTTGTCCTTTTCGCTGATTTCTTTTTTAACAGTACAGAAAGGTTTCTAAAAGTGCTTTCTGTTTGCTAATTCGTGTTAATTCACATCTTTCCAGAGTTGCTTGGCTTTGAGATACTAGGCCTTGCTTTTAAGGGAATTCAAGTCCTCCAGTCACCAATGGGTAGAAGTTTCATATACCGAATGGTTAAACTTTGCTGAGCAATCACTAGACTATGGTTTTCATTTATTGCTAGAAAGGTGTGTCTTGTGTGTGTTTGTGCATGTAATATCAGTTAGTAATTTGTTAAAGTATTGCTAATTGAAAAATGCATTGCCCTCTCTTTGTTGTGGCCTAATGATTGTATTCTACAGTGCCCTGTAGCATATTGCCAAATTATAATTGGAAGACTGTGCTGAGACCTCCTTATAAAAAGGATTCTTAATGATGTTCCTCTTTGCTCTCAAAGTTAACTATTCTGTTGTTCGTCTTATATTTGTCAATGTTTTCGTTGAAGTTTGTATATTGTGATTTGTTGCTTAAAAATTTGAATTTTGAAGTTTATTTCACGCTATCTTACACTTTTTCAGCGTACAATAACTTTAACGTTCACCCTTGAGGTTTTTTTTCTTCTTCTATTTTTGGCATGTGAAAATGCACTCTTATGCTTCCAAAAGAATTCTGGACTGGATGGAAAACCAGTTGAGCTCTTTGAAAGTTTGGAGGTCATTGAAAAGATAGAGAGACTCAAGGATTGTGCCACAACATTAGCTGCTTCACATTCTGGTATGTGTTATTATTTGTGTTTTCAGGTCAACCATGCTTCATTAGTCTATTAAGTCATTCCCATCTTCAAGTCAACTTGATTGGATGGAAGTTAGAACTCTAAGAAAGCTAATTGTTTGGGCTCCCTAAAAAAATAAGTTGCATCAGAGAATGAGGGGGAGAGGATTTAGCATCTGGTTTGCACGATGGTCATGTTGTATGCTATGTAGGCATGACAGAGAGTGGGTTGCATTTTCCAATTCTATAGCAGAAGAGCTTCTCCTAATTGGTGACGGTGCAATTGCACAAAATACTATACGTTCAATAGCAGTCCTAACAGGATGTAACTGGGTAGGATAGAAATAATTACTCTCGCTGCAATTTCAAGTTTGAGTTGGATCATGCTAATTATTGTGTAATGATGGGGCAATTGTGATGAGGCACTTAAGTTTTCTAGCGATCCGTAATGGCTAAGAACGTTTACACTTTTTGACAATCTCTGAGGATCACCTGTTGGTTTCTTGTTTGTTGTTGATGCTTCAATTTCCAGAAGACATCTACACATTTTTAAGGGTCCTCAATGGCATAGGATTTGGGTACTGTACTTTTCATTCACTCTTTCTGAAAATTTCGAAGTGTTACCTATGAGTATCAATACCATATTGATAAACTTCCCATCAGGCTCGCCTATGCTACGAAGAAGAAGATAAGGGGGATTGGGTTGTTAGCAGTTGCTGTAGGCGGTTAAGAGTTTAGTTGTGGGAGTTAGTCAACTTGTGATTCCATTGTGTGTGTGGTGATTGTTGTTAGTTACAATAGTTAGCTAAAGGATTTTAGGAGAATATAAGTCAGAGAGGAAATGAGATTGGGAGTCAGCAATTGGTGAGAAATTAGTGAGCTTAAGCTGTGGGGGGTATTGACAGGCTCTCAAAATCATATGGATCCATAACATTTCTTTCTACTTCAGTCAATACAAGAAATTCGTTCTTTCTTTCTACATCTTCCTGCTAATATTCTTTAGAAATTTCTCTGTATAATTGGAAACCAATCAAACATCTAGTCCAAGTGACGATTACGGCAAAATTATGTCATGAAAGAACATGGGGATGTGTATTGTGTTGCACCATGTTGTTAACGATGCTATCCATCCATTCTTTTCTAGACACATACAGAAGTTCGTGTCTGAGTTTAGTGCACATTACCCTGTAACTGTTCCCCTCTTCACTACATATCTTTTGAAAATAGGCTCTGTCTTAAATTGTTTTCTTTAACAGTTCAGGCGCAGGCTGCAAAGTACACTAGGTAAACTAATGGAAAGAAGTAAAGCATGTTCTTCTATTGGTGAAAGGACACAGTCTGTAGCAAGTACTTTGTTTAGGAATGGAATCAGGAAGCGAAACCTACGATGTTTGCATGAAAGCCAAAGCTTGCTAGGCATGAACCAAATACCACTGAGATCTGAGGACATAGCATGCTTCATTTTTCATATCGATTAAGATTACATCAAGCCAAACTTGTTTCAGGCTGGATTTCAATGCCATTATTTTGCTGGAAGGGATCACCACGATAGAAGGGTAAGCCTGTAAGTGATCAGATCCAACAGAAAATTCGATGACTATGGCATTGTAAGGAAACAGAAAATTTGACGACTGTGGCATTGTAAGGAATCATCCAAGGACTTGGTACACCGGTAAATCATGCTGACACGTCGATCTCAGAAACAAACTCGTTGCATTAGGTTAGTAGCTAGTCCCCATCTGAAATTAAAAGCCTAAAAGCTAACCATCTCTACTACTGAGACACGCAATTATCACCCTAATGTAAATACATTTAGCCAGTTGGATCTTAATGAACTGGATGGAATACCAGAATATACCTCATTGAGATCGAAGGATTAAGACAACTGGAGTAAACATCACCGAAAACATTTATTGGCTTTTCGTGCGTATGAATGTGTGCGTGTATGTATAAAAGTAATCAAAATGGGAAAGTCGAATTGTCAATTTTTTTCTGGTAGCCTAAGCCGTAAACTGGGAGTCTGGGCCCATCCATGGTGATCTTAGATACTAAATATTGGTTCCGGTGCACCAAATCCCCTAATTATTTTATGACGTGTGAATACTTAGCAGTAATGGTGATTATGGTAATCGTTGTATGTTTTTAGTCCATTAATACATTTATCATATAAGAGTCTAGAAACAATAATCTTTAGAGTAGATCTATGATCTTTAGAAGTGATAAAAGCATTGTCTACGCTGATGACCTCTCTATCCTTGTTTCTTCCACAGTAAGTCTTAGAACTCGCATGATTAAGAAAGATTCCATTAGGAAAGATATATTCTCTGCCCTCTGTTTGTTTGTTTGCTTGCTTGATTAGTTGACTTTTGGTGGCTTTTCCAAAAGGCGAGGGATGGTTTTGTGGAAATTAAATACTATGAGGGCTATATGCACTATGTATTTTATATGTAGTATATAGAAGTGCTATAAGCACTTGTTATTTAATTTCCTTAAGTGGCCCGACGACCATGTCCATAAGAACTTTGTGATGGAGAGAGATAAAATCACTTATTTCTTCGTCGTTATTTTTAGTGGTCCATATGTCCATATGCCATTATTTTTGAAAAAACTGTATGATGGACACAGTTTATAAAAGTGAACGCTCGTTTGAGGTCCCTTAGCTTATCTTTCTCACATTCAGTTAATGCACCATCACTTTGGGATTGATAAGGGTTAAGGAGCTCTCAAACACAGTGGAATGGAGAAGCACGGTTTCAGATTACACAACGACGTCAATTGCTAGAGAGATATTTCGATCACACGTTTCTGCACTTATGATCTTATATGTATTTCGTTTTGTGCATATTTAGTATATTTAAGTCTAACAAGTTTACGTTATATAAATTAAAGCATAATTCAACCCTTGGTTTAAATTTTCTGATCCATGTTAGCAGTCTTACTGGCTTGAATTTTTGGTATAAGCCTCTGGCGTTAATAATATAAGGCGTTTCCTTGAACATGAATGTTTATTTGCTAAGAAGTCACAACTTGTGAGATTTATAAAGTGTTTGGGAGAATAGTTGTAATTGAAAATGTTGGTTTGAAAAATGTAGCATGTCAGAGCTTTACACTGTAGTATTTTTTGCCTTTTACTTTAGCTGTTAAAAGCTTTACACTATTTGTTAGTTGAAACCGTTGATGTCTAACAACCCACACTTATGCTGATATAATCTCTTGAATGTAGTTTTGTTTACTTATGCCTTTGTTCAATACCCATGGTTGGAACCACAGTTTCAACTATCCATTATAAAAGTTTTTTACAGCTATAATGTAAAGTAAAAAGCAATTACAATATAAAGCTTTCAGCAGTTATAGTGTTTTAAACCAATACTTAGTTTTAACTATGGTTTTAACCATCCATGCCAATATTTGACGATGTGGTTTAAAAAAATGTCTCCTTTGACCTTGTCTTTTTTTTTTTAAAAAAAAATAAAAAGTCCATTTTAACCTCGTCGATATACAAAAAATCAACTAAGGATATCGGATTCGAGGGCCTAATTGGAAAACTCGAGAAGAACTGTGACAAGGATTAAATTAATTCGGCACTCCACGTGAAAAAAAATAATAAAACTTTTCCTAGTTTTCGAGTGATCAATATACGTTAGCATTTGACAGAGTCTAGAGATTCTATTTGGGCTTTGAAACAGACTTTATCTAGGGAAGAAAAATCCTTTGCATTATAGAGATATAATTTCGTTATTTATAAAATTATAGACTCTAATCTAATATATAATGTATTTTTTAGATTAAATTTTACTATTTTATTAATAGTTAGAATATAAACCATAAGATTAAATAGGATTGCTTTTTAAGGAAATGATAAGTAATAATAGTTTGCAATTTTTATGATTGTATATATATATAACTTAATTATTACACTTGTTAATAAAATATGGATATAATTTGAAGCCTCATGAGGGTGAATCTAATAAATTCTGAATTTATCAAATTTGATATCATCGTAAATTATATCTCATATTTACTAATTGGAAATGGGTAAATCTTGAATTTATTAAATTTTTTCATGTGGTAAATTCAAGTAAATCCCAAATTTATCAAATTTGGTTGTTGAATAAATGCGATAAATTTCAGATTTCTGTTAACTAACTCACAAAAAAAACTTCCATTTATTTTATTCCACGTTAAAAAAAGAAGAAGAAGCTTATTTACCTCATTTTTTCCTCTATCAATACGGCGATCCAACACAAATATTGTTCCTACAAATTTTTTGTTTCTTTTTTGAGAACAAGAGGAGCATTCCTCTAGTGATAAGGATTTATGTCCTTTTTAGATGCTTAGATCCATGCTCGTCTTTTCTCCCTTTAAAATCAAGTTAAGAGGATCACAATTTTATTGGAGAAAATTGGAGGCACAAAACTAAAGAAAAGAGTAAAGAGGCTGAGGAGTTGTTGAATGGTTACAAACACATACTATACTTCCGTGGGGGCTATATTAACTCTTTTTATCCCCCCCTTTTAGGCTTAAAAGCGTATTAAAGCAAACGAGAAAAGGCTTCTGCTTAGGCAGATCCTATATGATACATATCAATTAAATTAGTACTGATGAATGTACTTGCAAATTATTGTTTTTTATCATATAAAGGTTATCTATTCCCAATAAAAAATATATTTGGATAGTTTATGTAGATGATGTTGGGATCATGATCCTTCGGGATGGCTAAGAATCTTTTAAAGTGAAATGCAGCATTGTACCGAAAATTTTTAAGCATGGTCCTTTGTGTGGTACGCGCTAGCTAGATTAATTTTATCCCAAAATTTTTTTCCCTTCTTTCTCTGCATTGGGTTGATTATGAGGACTTTTGCATTGGAAATCCAACACCTCTCTGTTGAGTCAATTGAATTTGAGGGTCAGTATGGCCACTTTGAACTCCCTAGAAAGGTTTGGTGTTGTCAAACATTAGTTTCTAATCTTCACCGTCTTTGATTTGAAAACCATGCACATCTCAAGAATCGAATCTTCCATATCACCAAGCGCATTTAATGTTTGCATCGGAGCTCGCATGTTTTTTTTTTTCCCTTCTTCTTTTTTAATTTTCCTCTAACATGGTGAAAGATGTCTGTTTTTCCTCTATTTTATTAATTTCATTAAAAAAATTACAGCTAAAAGACAAATTTTAGAAGAGGCTCTGATCACAATCTAGAGCATAGAAAGTTTTTTCTTCTTCCTAGAGCTTAGGGAGTTTGAAACTTTAAATTGGAAACCAAAACGAATTCAACAACGCGATCCCCTTTTTCAAATAGGAGGATCCTTTTTTTTAATTTTTTATTTTTTTAACCCTTGAGACACACAAAAAAAGCCTTGTAATTAGAACTAAAACATTTGAACTGAAAATTATAGTATAAGAGATTGAGAGCTTTATAATATAGCTTATTATTATTATTATTTAAAATTATTTGTAAAATGTGAGACGTTTATAACAACCAAAACTTATGTTTAAAACTAATTTTAACAAACTTTTCGTTGTAAGACAAAGGGCACACAAAAAAAAGGAAGAGTTATACACAAGGCCACGAGACAACTAGGGAAAGGAAGTTGTTTTCCTCGGAATAAAAGATTAGAAGCTTGGAATCATGTGGAGGGCATTAAATGCAATAGGGTCTCGGGGTTCCACAAGTCGGATTGTTTTAGTCCCAATCAACTCTCGAAATGGGTTTTTCGTTTTTTCTAATCCTTAAACCTATGGCTCGTGTCGGATCTCAGTAACTGTTCCACATTAATTTCTTCTTGGGTTGTTGCAATAATATAATCGTAAGATATGAGATAAGGAATTAAATAAGATTCCATGCAAGACTGCTGTGTACATTAATTAATAAAGTACTTTTTTCTTTATTAAATACTTCTCCCTTTGTTTCCAATCTATTCTTTGTGCAGAGGCTATACGTTTTTCTTTATTAAATGCTTCTCCCTTTGTTTCCAATCTATTCTTTGTGCAGAGCCTACCCACGTAACCTACTGAGAAATTTCTTATTTTCTATGTTACACAGCTGTTGTTTTATTTTCTAAATGCCAACTTCAAAAGCGTTTACATTCTGATAAGGCATTGACTAGTGCATGGCTGGATATGTTGGGAAAATACTTCTTTACAAATCAGCTAGTTGTGTTTCAGTGAAGCTAAGGAAAATGAAAAAGAGGAAATTTGCACAGACACCCACGTATTTAACATGTATTTTGAGTCTATTTAAAAAGCATGCCATTCATTCTGTACCTAATCAAATTATATTAAGATATTCTACTTGTGTGGCAAATTTGTACTCTGAACGATTGGGGACGAGTCATTTGGTAGGTGCAAATCTAGTTGAGAGGTACTAGTTGTTCTTGATATATTAATTTTATTCTCTCGTCATTTGTTAAAAAAAAAAAAATCAATTTCATACACTGGACCAAACAGAAAAAAATGAATAAGTTAAAAAATTTAATTAAACAAAAACAAATATCTCAAGTAAAACTTCTTTTGTCTTTTTTAAACTTGAGATTGTATTTCTTTTCTTTTATTTTTTGTTTGATCGGGCATTTTTGTCATTAAAGTAGTAAAAATTAAGCATTGATGGTCATAGGATATAAATTCGTTACGCTTTTAAATGTCTTGGTAAGGTCCAATAAAATAAATAGTGCACTTTTGAGTAAACTCAAAATACAGGTAATTTATATAAATTCTCATAATAAAATGTGGTTTGAGAGTGGGCGAGGCAAGAAAGAGTAAAGAAAAATCAATGTTTGAAGAGATTTTAATTTAAATCAATTTGGGAAAGAGCCCGTAATTAATTAAATATTAATGTAAGGAGTACTTGATGATAACGGAAGATAGTTTCTTCAGTTTTTTGTTGTCTTTTATTTTATTTTTATTTTTATTCTTTTTGGAGATAATTAGTTGGCCGAGTTCTAACTAGAAGATCAAAAGAAAAAGGTCAACTGAGCTTTTCATGAATTTTAAATGAAGGAGGGATTGGCCAAGGATAAGCGTATCAAGTAATGGTAAGATTAAGTGTTTTTTTTTTTTTTTCATGATCATTCTAATTCAACAAATGTGTTCGATTAATTATTTGTTACATTGTGACTAACTTTCGAGAGAAAACTCTTTTTACTCAATCTCTTGAAGTACATAATACTGTATAAACCTTTTTGTAGATGAATATAATCAAAACTTTTTTGGTCATTGAAAAAAATGATAATGGATACTCCACTGCTTATCTATATAGACATTACAAACAATTCTTAAGATTTATTGATTCGTAAGTTTTATTGCTGGTTCAGGAACATAGTTGGAAATACATTTTGTAGTTTTAACAAAACTTATTAGTGTTTTTTCTTATAAAATTTAAATTAAAAGTTGATCTGTATTTTCAAAATAGACTATTGTCAATTTTTTTTCCTAATTTTACCAAAATCTTCAGATGATCTCTTACACAATTAATTGTTTAATATTAACCTGGTGAGTGACCTTAATTGCTAGATATCCCCAAAATTACAAAAATTGTTAATTTGTCTCTGGTGCTGGTGCATATAAGTTCAGGCAAATCAGTCATAGCTGCTACCCTGAGGTATCGAAATTAGCATATTCTAGTTTTTTTTTTTTTTTTTTTAAATCCAAAATCTTAACTTTGTAACTTCTAAACTGAGTTCGTAGACACGTAGAAATCGATGCATAAACTAGCCTTGACCGAAGCAACGGTACTGTAGGTATTGGTGTTTGCGCGTCCACTGAAAGGTTAGAGAGAGAGAGAGAGAGAGAGAGATGTATGTTTCAATGTGAATGTCGCCAACAAACATTCACGTTGAATTTAAACCCATCTCTCTCGGAGTCTTGGTCTCGGTTAGGGTTTTCACCTCATTTTCTTTTTGTTACTAAACCCTAAACCCAGTTACTCTCACAACAATTAATTGCTTTCTCTTTCCTCCGTATATTTATCATTCTTTTTCAAATATATAATTCATTGGTTAATTAATTATCACACTATACATTTTCCTCTCTTATTTGGACCAAAGCAGAGTACATAGGAGCTAGCCCCTCTCTTTTACTTATATCTATACATGCATGTATAAATATATTTATAAGCTCTGAGTCTCTCTATGTATATTATTAATGTACATGTACATAAATAATATAGGCGTATATATGTATGTATGTACACATTAATAAAAGGGTCAAACCAGAACGTGGAAACTACACAACTGCATGATTGCCAACCCAGAACGCGCAACCGCGGTGGTCAACCTCACAGTTTGTTTTTTCTCATAAAAGATCTCTTAATTCAATGATTTTAATTAAATGACGTAATTACCCCAAACAACAACCCTTATTATTCATATAACCATGTCTAGATTCGTCAATATACACTCGCGTGACCGTTTGCACATACGAAAGTTGCTTGTTCGCTTGGGGAATATTTGGTCTCTCAATAGTCGATTAATGTATTGGTTCAGAAAAACAAAGTCCATTAATGTAAGCTATTAGTTAATGTGAATTGTCATTATTTTAATAGTGAAAGCATGTGCAACCATTCCATTAGTGACGCATGTGGAAGCATTCCAACCCCGACACTGGCCAACAAATATAAATATGCACATATTTAGCTCATTCTCTTCAACACCAAGCTTCTAACTTTGTGGTAGCTAGCTTTAGTTATAGACAGTTTCACACATTCCCTTCCTCTTCTAGTTTCCTGTTTACGTACTTAAAAAGACTAGAAATATTTCTTTGCCCTCGTTTTCTTTGTTAACTATAGGGTAAAATGGGGGGTTCATCTCCATGTGCTTCCTGCAAGTTGTTGAGGCGCCGTTGCGCCAAGGACTGCATCTTTGCCCCTTACTTTCCCTCCGATGACCCTGACAAGTTCGCCAATGTCCACAAGGTCTTTGGTGCTAGCAATGTCAGCAAAATGTTGCAGGTCTTCATCATCTCTCTCTCTTTCTTCTATATATCATGCATGTTCTTCCTTTTTTTTTTTTTTGGTTTCAATTTTAGAGGGAGGATTTAAACTCGTGTCAGGTTATACGCGCAATCACATATATGCATTGCGATGTTGTTTGAATTTGTTTATCTTCTCTAATATAATTAATTTTGTCTAGAAATTAGTATTTAAATTCTGGTAAATTATAGAGTATGCTCCTATCTATAATAATCCATTATTAGAACAGTTTTTATAACTTTATGATTACCGCCTTTTATTATATACCCTCAGTTAATTTATTATTCTCTTCTTTTCCTTTTTTTTTTTTTTGTGGTAAATTATTCATTATCTCACAGGAGCTTCCGGTTCATCAAAGAGGGGATGCTGTTAGTAGTTTGGTTTATGAAGCAAATGCAAGAGTGAGGGACCCAGTTTATGGATGTGTTGGTGCAATATCTTACCTGCAGAACCAAGTTTCCCAGCTACAAATGCAGCTTGCAGTGGCTCAGGCAGAGATACTATGCATCCAGATGCAGCAAGAGCCCACCTTACCGACGTCCCACATAATCGATCAAGATCATGATCAGAAACCACTTCTTTTTTATTCCAATACTAGTACTAACCTGATCAGTAGCAACGATGTTCCTCAGTACCTCACTTTTGCAGCTTCTTCTTCTACCAATCATGTAATGCAAGACCCTGATTATTTATCTTATGTCTAATGATCAAGTACCATGAGAATGTCATATTCTTACCTTTTCTTCTCTTTCATTATTTCTCTTCTCTCTTTTTTGAACTTGAGGTCGATAAGAAATTTAAACTTTATGCCTTGTGGTAAAGTCTGGTGTATATTTACCGTAAGACTAAACCTATAACCACTTTTGTTGTTATTGTTTTTATTATTATTATTTTTATTAGGGGCACATTGGAAAGCTACTAATTACCATCAAGAAAGACATATAAAAGTTAAAACTTAAATCAGTGATTTGTTCAAAACGTGATACATAAAAAAAGAGTTACTCATTCGGATACAGTACGCACATGTATACGGAAGAGAGAGGCAGCAATGGCCTTAAACCATATAGCTTTAAAAGCAGAAGAATGTACTACTCAAGATAAGATGTCATTAAGCAAAAAAAAAAAAAAAGTGTATATCTAGATTTACGGGTCAACCCCTGCATGTGGGAGGTGGCGGAGCAAAGAAACAACCGCGTAAAAGCTAATTTCATTCCTTTTATAAACGTCATATATATTGTTTGATAAGAATTTAAATTGATTTCCAAATTTAGCTTGTCTCTTTTGACTATGGGAACTCATGATTTTTCTTTCCTATGACAATAGTTTCTGGATCAGTCGATACATACATATATATATCTCAGTCCCATCTCCGATCTTTTTGAGTATAAATATTGATTTTAATTAACTAACTCTCATTACTTTTCTTGAGAATAATTAATATATGAAGAAGCTCAAATCAACTGGCTTACCTATTAGACGTTTACAAAAACCTTTGCACATTAATGCATGTAACGGACGGACATCTTTAATACGCGCAAAAACACGCTCTAAGGCGGGTTTAGACTTCTGGGAAGACAAAATATATATAATTTTTTCATAATTAGTCAATCAATTAATTAATTAATTTGTGACAGCAGAGTTCTGCATAATGTCTCAGCATATCTCCTTATACCGACCTAAATTAATTAATTAAAATTCAGGAATCTGATAAGAGCATGGTGTGTAGCCAACCCAGTATTAGACAAGCTAGGTTTAGTGTTAAAAGCCAAATAAAATGTCCGTTTGGTTCATAGGTTTGAACAAAAAATATAAACAAAAATTTAAATTTTTGTAAGAAAAATATTGTAAAATAGTTCAAACTGTGGTTACAAGCATGTCGTTCTTATAAAAATTATAGCTATTAATTATAGTCAGTTATTAGTGTGTCGTGCTTAGCCTTGGAAAACTGAGGACACCAACAAGATACGGCCGTAGAACTTTTACGTAATTTCACGTAAGGTGATGAGATCAGGGATGCTTACCAAAAACGAAATCTATAGATTAATTAATAATTTAATAAATAAATGGGCCGTGATTAAATGAATGAAGGCAAAAACTGTCCGTTCTTATCTGTCCTTGGGGCAAGACACGTACATCTTTTTTCCTGGAAGATTATTTCTTGATTATAAATACCTAATCAAATTTGACAGTTTTCATCTCTCTTTTAATTACGTGTGCGCTTCTACAAAAATTGATTAATTTTATGTTGAAAAGAACTGCATAAACAACGACATTCCTGAAAAAAGATTGTAATAAAACCACTCATATCTCTTACAGAGACGACATATATTCAGTCAAAAGAAGATGCCATTACAAGAGTTTGAGTCTGAAGTTAAGTATGTTATATGTGTGTGTGAGTGTCTATATATATATATTTGTTGTTGTTGGTATATAATGAATTAACTATTAATTAATTCGCAGCTTTCTCAAGCTGTTTACTGCCCCATCCAAATCAATGTGATGTCTCGTTACACACACATAATATATATAGATCTAAAAATATGTTTTTCTTTTTCTTCTTTTATGAGAAATATTACTCCTACTTAGATGTTCCCTTTGTAGCTAGATTCTTAATAATATAAGGCCGTAAATCATCATAAAAATGAATGGTCGAGATATCAATGTTAAATATATATTTATGTTTATATATTTTTTCTTTTAGAAATTTTTATTCATTTTTTTGTTTAAATAAGCTAGTCATTAAAAAAAGAACTAAGATTTTTAAGTGAGGTCAAAAAAGAGAAGTTATGAAAGCAAGCATGCAATTGAATAGTACTTACATAGCAAATCTCACTAAAAAGCACAAAAGAGATCTAAAAAAAAGTATTAATTATGCTAACAATTTAATATATTTCCCCGGTTTTGCCTATCAAAAAAGAGAAATAAGTCAAGAAACCCATTAATCTTTGTTCTTGACTTCTCAAGCACTAATGCTTATCACGTGGTTCATGACGATGATCAGAAAATTCAAAAAATCTCACATCTATGCGTTATTAGTCCAACGGCAGATTTAGATAACTTGCAAAAAGACAATTAATTATGGAAAGGATAAGAAAAACAAGGTTTGTTTTGGACCCCACAACATTTTTGTCCAAGCTGGATTTTTTAAACCAATGATAACAAGGTAGCCCATAAACCAACCAATAGGTATAGGATAAGGTTCCACGTAGGATGAAATAGACCAGGTAAATATTAAAAAAATAAAATTATACCAAAGAAAAACAAAGATAATATCCATTATATCTCTACTCAAATCTTCACATGTATTACTTCCATGCATATTTATATTACATGGTACATTTTCAATGTACGCAAAGGAAAGAAAAGAGAGACAGAGACGGTGATAAGATGGGTCTAAATTCATTCTTAAAAAGCCCAAAGAAGGAAGAACAAGAAGTTCCAGATACCATTAACACAGTTATTAATGGTAATTATGGTGATGAAAAGGTTAATACTATGGACGATTTGGAGTGCATTTTGGGCATCAGTGAAGACGAAGAAAAGCTGACCAAGACGAACTTGGGTCAACTCAATTGGGATTTCACCAATTGGGATCATGAATTTCGCAACCGAGACGATGATGATAACGATGAAGAAGAAGTGGATAATGAGAGAGAGTTGAAGCTATTTGACAAGGAAATGACAGAGTGTTGCTTTGAAGAAGAAGGCTGCACCAACAACAGCAACAACATGGGAATTGTTAATGTGAAGAGAGAGCACGTAACTGGGTTTTGGGATGATGATTATAAGAGGGTTTCACTGAATTTGAATTTGAATTATCAAGAGGTTTTGGATGCTTGGTCTGATCGTGGGTCTCTTTGGGCCGATGATTGTTCTCTTTCAGTGGCTACAAATGGCTGTTATGTTAGTATTTTATTAACTTTTTCTCATTTTTGTTTTATTTTGTTTAAATTTGAGCGGAAAGATTTAGACCCTCAACCTTGCAATGGGGTTCAATTGGGTGTGAAATTATTACTAAATTATGCTTGCAACAACTTCTTCTCGTAACTTTTTCATTTTAAATATGAGCATTTCAATTACAAAAAAATGGTATACATATATATATATATATGTATGCATGCATGCATAATTAGTTCTTAGATTTTTTTCAAAGAAAAAATGGAATACCCAGCAAATTAATTGTTGGTTTATTATTTTCTTTAATTACATGTTGGATATATTTATTATTTAATTAATTATTAAATACTTCAATGATTAGATGGGAGAAGTGCCAGTAATGGAAGAGGAGAAAACAAGAAGGGAGGCTAGTGTTATGAGGTACAAGGAGAAGCGCCAAACTAGACTATTCTCGAAGAAGATAAGATATCAAGTTCGCAAACTCAATGCTGATAAAAGACCAAGATTCAAGGTTATTTCCGCTCTTGTCCACTTCTGAGGTCTCTTATAATTATTTCCCTCTAGTTATCTATCTAATACATATATATTTGTAAATTTTTCAAATTCAAATTCAAATTAAACATGTATTGGCATTACTTTGTTGGTTTTTTGCAGGGTCGTTTTGTGAAGAGAGTTTCATGTCGAGAAAAAGAAGATATTATCTCAAAAGGGTGATGAGAAATATCTCTCAAAATATCTCACACCGCAGGCCGTACGTGGACTTTTCTTCGCATGAAAAAAATATCTCTAGTGGCTAACTACGACAAACACTTATGGACAGGGATCGATTAGCAAAAAAAGCTATCAAAGATGTTGGAAACTCCCTTATTTTCCAGAGTAAATTTAGTATATTTATTTATTTATTCTGAACACTTGTTGTGGAATTTTGCTTGTCGTGAGACTCAAGGTCCATATTCTTGAATTACTGCCGATGATGTGCATATGCTACGGCATGGCCTCTTTATGGCAATGCTGTTAACTGCAGCTGGACTCACACACACATGTAATATATATGTACATCATCGCTAGGTTCAGAAGATCCTTTTTCATCATCAGCAATCTAACGGTTAACTTTCAATCTGGCGCGGAGTCACACAGACGCACCCTCCTAACTCTTTTTTTCTTTTAGTATTATATATGAAGTTTTATGAAAATTATATTTAGCCTCTTTTAATACTATATTTACTGTATAGTATACGCGCTCGCTTCTTTTTGATTAATTTTTCTGGGTTTGCTCTTGCTTTCAACGGATTGCTAAACCATGCATGGAATGAAACAGGCCTAAATGATTTGTCTATGTATCATGTGGTCCTCACTGAAATTATGTCAGGAGGCTGATTTATATCGATATTCACCAATGGGACCTGCCTCACTCTCTGAGTCAACCAATATTCTTTTGCCACATAAACATACATTTGCATATAAACAAACACATACATACATACAATATTATATGTGTGTGAGAGAAAGTATATATCAGGTGAGCTAGCACATCACTGCCAAGTTTGAATATGGTAAATATATATATATATATATTGCACTTTTTAATCAACAAACAAATTTTTTTTTGAGGACGTAGTAGCAGAGAGTCATTAATTGCTGCATGTGCTACACTGATGCAAAGTTTGGTCGTAATTCACATCAATTGCAAAATAATTAAATTGGTGATGAGCCAACACATCCATGTGTGTATTTGACTTCTATCATGAATCACACTTAACTGTGATATGTTTAATGATATGGGATAGATGTTGTCAACCATAATATAAAGTACGGAAGATTGGTTATTGGCATCAAATGTATTTTGCTTTGGGACGTGACACTCGGTTCACGGGTCGGAATTGACATTTAGTTACCAACCTTGGCCTGACAGAAGCAGTATAAATAAATATCTATCAGCAATATTATTTAGTACTTTGCCAAAAGAAAAGCTTTTTTTTTTCCCAGGCTGGCCCGCTCCCTCACAGGGGAGCCCCACGGGGTGGGTTCAGTGGGACCCACCCAGTAGGGTCCTCCTGTGAGAGAAGCGGGCTGACGTGTAAAACTTCCTAATATCACCCAGCGACAAACATGCTAACTACTTGATTTTTTTCATTGTTGCTCCATTAATTTAAACTGTAATTTGTCTCCTAAATTTTTAATTTTGACACCTATTGATACAGTGGTGTTAATTTTTTGACGGATATTAATATGTGACTTGTGCATAAATTGTTTTTTTGCTGAGTGAAAAAGGGGGCCTGGTAGTTTCCATCTTTCCCCCATGCCAGATTAAGAGAAAGGCCCCAATTAAGGGTAACCCTGGCACCATAGGAGTGATCGGGGCCTTGTATTAGTTTCTCTACTTTATCGGCCCAGACCCACAACTGCTTGCATCTTTAACCCAATGCATCGACAGCTATTGCTAAAGTGAAGGAACCTACGGGGCTATAAGGATTCAAACCTTGACGGATGAAGCAGAGAAGCCTAGTAAAAGCATTTCAACCATTGGACCGCAACCTTCAGTGGTGACTTGATCATAAATTGTTAGTTAATGACACGAATAGTCATTTTGCATGTATTTCAAACCAAATTTAATCATTAATTAAGTTTTCTCGAAGTAAAGTTTTGAATTAATTTTGTGTAAATATAAATTTGGGTTAATATTTATAAAAAAAATTATCTTTTATATTCTTTATTAACTGCCTACATGAAAATCATTTTCATGTCAATTTGTGGCAAAAATCAACTCCCTTTAATATCAACTAGGGGTTAGTCTGCTACACCTGTGTAACTTTACAGTGCAAATTGCTAAGACTAAACTTCACGGAAAAATTAAAAATATGTGATAAATTCAGGGAGCAACTATGTAAAAAAAGTGCTAAAAAAAGGTCCTTTAAACAGTTATAACATTACCATGTTGGGAGAACAAAAATCCCAATTTGGTAAAAATTACAAGTTCTTAGATTGCCCAGAAAGGCAGTAGATATTTTGTGAACTAATGTTTTTAGTCATACTAGTGAACTCAGTTGTACCTCTTTTCAGCTTTTCTTTTACAACTATGCAAGTGGTCCAAGGAAAGAAAATGGGACGGTACAGGACATTCTAGTGAACGCTTATCCGGTGTGGGCATGAAATAAAACTTTTTACCGGGCCCACAAGAAAATTTGAGAATCGCCTCTTCAGAGATTTGTCATGCCATGTAATATGTATTGATTCGCGGCACGTGAAATTTTAAAAAAAGTTCTTATAGAAAACCTTATGCTACCACAATAACTATTACATTATTCTTGATCAGCAGTATATTGTACTAAGAGTTGTCATTGCGTACCTTATGATATTGAGAGGTCTACCTTTGAAGTTTTTGAAAATGTTTTTGTCTGTTTTTTGAGACAAAAATTTTAAAAATATTTTTGGTATAATTTTTTAAAAATTTTTATTTTTTAAAATAAAATATTTTTACCTATTTTAAAAACACTACCTTTCGAATTTTAGTAGTTGATATATATTGTGATACTTTGTAGTTAACAGTTGAAGATTGTTGGGATTCGATAGCTTTTTTTCAAGTACATCATGTTGGGTTAGTAGATGTTCTCCGGTTGGTACGTTTGATGGCTTATTCGACATGGTCAGAGACGAATGACAAAAGGCAGGATCTTCAATTTGGGTGCGGGAGATTAGGCTTGAAGAAATTTGTGAGAGAATGGCTCTCAGGAACCTTTTTGTTGCCAAATTGCTGAGAAATAATATGCAAAACTCAATAGAACGATCAAAAGGAACAAACTAGATCACAGAATGGTGGGAAGAGTAATTAAATAGCTGACGGAGAACAAGTATGTCATTCATTCTGTATAAGAGGAAGGTCGACTTGAGCAAGTCACTGAGATTTCTCCAAAGAAGCTCGGGGGCATTCCAGAGACAAACACGAATTGACTCGGGAGATGATTGTGAAGCGAATCTAGAATTAGTCCAAACAATGAAGATGAAGATGGTGAGTTCTGATCTACCCAAGTTTGGCTAAGTAAAAGAAATCTGACTTACTATTTTCGGGTAGTCAAAATAGTGGCATGACTGTCTCTGTAGCATTATTGGTCCTTTCAAGGAAGTTTGCCCTCTATTGTTGGAAAATGGCTTAGAAAAAGCATTTTGAATTACCATTTTGAAGCTCAATTTTAAGTAGGACCTATTGTGTATTAGTAATGGGTTAAGATATAAACTTGTTCTTTTATTTGAGGATTTCAAAATAGTATATTTGTATGCTCAATATGGTGAATAAGCGAATGAGAAATTGATACTAAAGTACACATATGCACATATGAAGTTGGATAACTAAATTGAAAATTCTCTTGTTTCAATATAAAAAAAAAATATTGGCCATCGTCTCTACTAAACCCTATATAAGGACCCTCCATTCTGCTTTCAAGACACATCAAAAATTCATTTACTCTCTTTTCTTGGAAATTATTCTAGAGTTCTTACGTGTTCGGTGTGATAGAGTTCGGGAAAAATTCTAGTTTGCCGGAATAGCTTTCGTTTGGTACATGCCTGCTGCTTGTTCCACCGTTGTATCGTGGGAGAATAACGTCGTCCAGGCTTCGAGCCCCTACATTAAGGGACAAATTTATCTTAAAGACACCGTGTAATACACGAGCCTCGATGCTTTTTTATGTTTTCAAATTTCAAATTGCATTATTATTGTTTTTCATTTCAATAATTTTATATTGTTATTTATGTAATTTTATTTTGTTAATATTATTATTTTAAGTTTCGTTCGCTATTCTAGCATTATTTCACTAACATCCACTCTATAACTATAGTAAGGAGAACTTCGTAGACCAATCTAGAGGATGAAGGCAAGTCTCTATTAACTTTTAGTTAAAAATGTTTCTTCATGTTGAAACTTTTAGAGAAAATTACACATAAGGTACTTAAAATATACCACTTATTAAAATTATTAGTTTTTTATTTTTTAAAATTACCTCTATTCTAATTGTATTTTTTAAAATAATAATTACATATTTACTATTTTACCTATTGTAATTCACCCTAAAAAATAAAACCCTAATTCTTCCTCTATATGAATTTTGAGGCATTTTAAAAAATGACTTTAAGAAAAAGTCATTTTGGACAAATGATTTTTTTTTTGGTAGTTTTTTGACACAAAAAAACATGCTTTTTGAATATGAAAACTGCTTCAGTTTTTTTCTTTTCATTATGTTGAGCCTCCTCTTCTCGTTACAATTATTTTCATCTTTTTTTTGAAAAAAACTGAAACAATTTACCTATCTAAAAAAAGTGTTTTTTTTACAAAAAAAAAAAAAAAAAAGATCATTTCCTCGTTTAGAATTTTTTTTGTGCCCTTCTTTTCAAATTCTTCCATGAATTTCTCTTCTCTTTTTCTCTTAGCCTTTCTTACTTTTTCTCTCAACTCAGCATCCCCTGTTTCTCTCTAATTTCCTATCTCTCTCTACCTTCCCATTTTCTATCCTCCCAACCAGCATCTCGGCTCCTCGGCCTCCTCCTTAAATACACTCCTGTCTTTCGTGAAGTCATGGCATTTCAAAATGGCAATTCCAACGACTGCCGGCAAGTCCATATCGCCATGTCTCTACTCCAACTACCTCCAAGGCACTATCGCCATCATTTTCTCCGTCCTCCAACATTTCGCTTGCCCGAAGAATGTCGAGTTCCACTGCCTTTGGTCATGGTTTGAGCCCAACGTCTTCTCTGACATCAGATCCACGACCTCGAGCCTGAAGTTCGGCCTATACCGCTTCAACTCGAGCCGCATCAAGATCTCGAGGTCCGTGCATCAAGCCCAAATCTGTGAAGACTGCGATGGAGATTGTTGAGATTTGCTTGACCTTGGCTGGAAGTCACCGACGAAGTTGCTCAGATTGAGCAGGTGGTTGATTTTTTTGATTTTTTTTATGCTAGTTGTAGTTTGCTTATGGTGGTTTTTTTCATGTGAATTGCTAGATCTGGAAATTTTGGTTTGTTTATGGTGGTTTTTTTCGTGTTGTTTTTTCAAATCAAGTCTTTTTTTTTTTTTCTTGTTATTAATGTTGCATTACTTCTGATGAAATGGTTTAGTATTGAGTTTAGTTTTTGTTTTTGGTTGAAATGAATATGATCTGCCGTACCCACTTGTAGATCTGGTGGTTCTACTTTAGAATCCGGCGGTACCGCTTTGAAACCTGGTAGTTTTGCTTGTAGATTTAGTGGTTCCGCTTCAAAACCTAGAGGGATTCCATGACTAAATTTATCGGGTTACAATCGGACACCTTGTGTCGATGACTGGAGACGTTTGACATTTCATTGCTTCAAAGAAAATTTGTTACAATCTGGTAGGTTCCACTTTGGAGGCCATTAGGTTACAATTTGACACCTGTACCAGTGACTGGGCAGTTAACGCTTCTTTATTTCTAAAAAAATATGTTAGAATTTGGTAGTTTTTACTTTAGAACCTGACATATTACAATTTAACACCCTAGTACAGCGACCAAAGGCGGGTTCCAGCAGCTTCTATGATTGAACCTAGCAGCTTCAAAGATGAACTTTGGCGAGTTCCACAAAAGAACCTAGCGGATTTCTACAACTTCTAGGATGAAACTTGATAGGTTCTATTTCTGCATTCCACATGAACAAACATGAGGAAGGGTAATTTGGCTTTTTAAAAAATCCTTAATTTTTAATAAAAAGATAGTTTTAATAAGAGGTTTGTTGGAGGCACATTTATAATAAGATGGTGCTTTTTAGGAGGGCATTTTTGTAAGTTGCCCTGTATAAACTAATTTGTTTGGGCTATTCAGGTCGGTAGCCGTTGGGCTAAGTGGGTCACCAAATGCAAAACACAGCCTTTGGGCATGGATATGGATTTCAGGCTAGCCAAGGTAAGAGGATAGGTTTTTCAAGGAGATTTTCTCCATCATCCATTTATCTTGTCAGGTCCATTGAACAACACTCATGAGCGTTCTCAAAGCATAGCTTGGGTCCAGAACCAAAGCCCATTGCAAGACGGAACGATGGGCTTAGACTATAAGAAAAGCCTCTTACTGAAATTGGTATCAACAAAGTTTATTGGTATCTTACAGTGATACTTCATTATGGCAATCGGGCGAGGACTATGAATATTTTACTACATTGTGGCAATTATAACAACTAGGGGTTGTCGACCGTGCTACTATCAGGTTTTCTCATTGGCACATTGAAAAAAAAATTAAAATTTTTATTTAACATCTTAATGTAAATACAAAAAACTATAAAAAATAAAAATAAAAGTTGGTGATTGTCTAGGAGGAGATCATTTTGCTATCATATGGCAAGGACAAGACGACGGTGGCATAAAATCGAGATCCCAATTCATGCCTTCATCTTTGAGAAAATCTCACCCCCAATAAGGGCAGAGATAGCGATCAGGGCGGCAACGACTATAAGGGAGAGAAGAGAAAGAGAGACAAAGCCAGAAGTGAGAGAGAAAAACAAAAACAAAAAAAAAAAAAGAAGAAGCTATATTTGGGGTATTTTGATTTTTTTTTTTTTTAACATCATGACAAAAATTCCAAAAGTTTCTCTATCTACCCATCGCCTGAATCAAGATCATGATGTCGTCGATCAAACATAGAGTGAGCCAAACACAACGCGTGGCGCCCTGGTTGATGCTAGAGACTTGAGTAGGGCCAAGAGAACCGTTCCATTTCCATAAAGTGAGAGTGGACCATTATGTTGTCCCTCCCTACACATGATGCATGACACATTGCTCTAGTACAATCCAAAATGTCACTCAAATCCCTAGGTATGTCGGTGGATCCCATGGTTATGATGGAGTTTAGGATATTGTTGACACCTTTTTTTTTTTCTTTTTTTTTTGTAGATATAGTGTAAGCTTTGTGATAAAGTTGTGAGAATTGGATCAATAAATATTATAAAATAGGCATTCTAACATGCACATTACCGATATTCTCATGGTTTTTGGGCAAATATTTAACCTTTAAAAAATACCAAAAAGTACACTAAATTAAAATCGACATCTTAAATCTTTTACATACTAATGAATATCCAAAAAAAAAAAAAACACTATCTTAAAAATTAATAATCTAAATTGTTGACCAAACACAATCATATTCACCAATGAAAACATTACAAATGAAAAAGGTACTGGGTAAAGATCAAATTTAATTAGGTTCAATTTCATCTGGATTTCAATTTTAAACGCAATTGAGGCTTTGAATCATGAATTCTTAATTGGGGCGTTCTAAATAAATGATATGGTTCGGTAGCAGATTTTGCAGTTTTTAACGAATAAAAACAAATGAAATTCTAATTAGGTTCAATTTCATATGGGCTTTTATTTTGTTTTCTTTGAATTTTTTAATCATAGAAAATTAGGATAATGGGTAAAACATGTGAAGAGTTATGTTGGAGTTTAAAGTCTCTGATTAATTTTATCGTCATTTTCACGCAATTCGATGTTAGGACTTGGTTGTCCATGTGAACACTATAAGGACCAACCTATCTCTTGCCAAAAGTTTAATAGAATTTATGAAAAGCAAAATTAATTATCCTAATTAAAAACAAAATGACGATAACGAGTTGATGACATTAACCGTGCGTAAATTAAGTTCTACACTACTTTTGAAGTTTATTTATTAATCTAAACTATTTTGTTGAAAATTAAGGTATTGTTTTTAGCAAAAATGATGTATTTGGATTAATTTTATAAATAACTTCAAAACCATGTGGCCTAATCTAACATATTCTAGAACTTAAAATTAGAAAAAAAAAAATGAAGATTCATTTTACCTTTTGAACCATAAAGAATCCAATGACGTGTTGAATGGGGATACACATCATAAGGGTATTTATTAATTTAATCTTTTTTTATAATTTGGAGATGAAGAATAGAAATCAAAGGTGGTGGAGTTATGTTTAAATTTATTGCTAAGGCTATCTATGTTTTCTACCCTAAGTAGAATCTGTCATTTTTCTTTGGAGTTGTTGTTTATCAGTTAAGATTGCTTTTAAAGTAGCTTGTTTTGTAAGTATTCACATTTAAAATTTGCAGCATGCGATGAGAATTGCTCTAGCTCACAGATTAGAGCGTCGAACAATAACGGTTTTCAATGATAGTGAAAAAGGATTGTTCTTGAAGTAAAAGCTCCAAAAAAAATTACAAAATTAAATGGGTGTTTGGGAGTATTGGCAAACCAATGGTTTGAACCAATTTTTGTTAATATTATTATAGTATGTGAAAACTTTATACTATACGTTACTTTTTTTTAACACCATAATTTGTGAGAGTTTTATAACAATTTCAGTTTCTATCAAAACTTTTTGGTTGCTACAGTATAAAGCTTTCATATGCTACAATATCAAAAAAAAAATTATAATATAAAAGCTCTTATATATTATAGTGTTTTAACTAAAAGTGGTCTAAACTACACATTCACAACACCTTATTACAGTGTAGCAATTAAAAGTCTGGGTTAAAATTAAAACATCAAACACCCTAAGTGACAAGACGACAAAGCTATTGAAACGTCCAGATCGACGAGGATGTTTTAGTCATAAAATATAATGATTTGTTTTTTTTTTTCTCATAAATGATTTCTGATAAAAAGGCGAAGGACACTATGATACAAACATCACTTGTCCCCTCTCACTTCTCACTTTCATAAAGCTCTTTTATCAGAGGGATCAGATAGAGATCACCAAAATTCAGTAACGTACGTCTCTCTATTCTCTCCTTGTCCTCTCCGCTCCAAATTACACCCACCCTAGAAAATGAACCAGCGAAAGTACAGCCCAACAGCCTCCTGCCACGTGGTGGCGGTGCCGTTCCCCGGCCGCGGCCACATCAACCCCATGATGTGCCTCTGCGAGCTACTGGCTCTCCGAAGAGACGATTTGCTAGTCACCTTCGTCGTCACTGAAGAGTGGTTCGGGTTCATCGGGTCCGATCCAAAGCCCGACAACGTTCGCTTCGCGAAGATTCGGAACGTGATTCCCTCCGAAATCGGACGCGGCGCCGACCAGCCAGCTTTTTACGAGGCAGTTCTGAGGAACATGAGGGCCCCGCTAGAGGACCTCCTCGACCGGCTGGAGACGCCGGCGGACGCCATTGTAGCGGATACTTACTTGGTTTGGTCGGCGGACGTCGGGATTCGGAGGAATATTCCGGTGGCCTCGCTTTGGACGTCGTCAGCAGCGGTTTACTCGGTTTTCCATCACTTTGATCTCCTCGCCCAAAACGGCCATTTTCCGGTTGAGCTCAAGGGTTGGTATGCTAGAGAGGTTTGCTGCAGTTTTCAATTTGGTAGCTTTGTTATTCTTCTAGTATATTGTCGTCGTTTTCAAGCTTTATGTCGTTTACAAGGTGTTGTCATGCGTGAAGATTCATGTTTTGTTGTCGTCGCGTCAAAATGTTTTTTCATCTTTTCTTGTTTTGTCTGTTTTTGCTTCTTCGACGTTCAATTATTTTTTTAGTTAAACGGACGTTCAATTACTTATTGGGTCTGGGATGATTTTTAAAATAGATAAAAATAATTTTATTTTAAAAAAATTATATTAAAAACATTTTTAATATTTTTATCTTAAAAAATGTATAAAAATATTTCTAAAAGACTCTCGAAATATTACCAACAAGCCACATGTTTAGCTTTTTCTTACCCCTTTGATGGGGTCTTCACGTGTTCAACCTGTCTCACGTCCTTGATGTTTTTTTTTTTTTTTTTGTAAAATACCTAAACACTTTTACTATTTTGTCTAAATATTATTTTTTCTCTTTTATTATTAAAATGCTTAAAAAAAACCTCGTATGTTTACTAAATCAAATTCAAAATACCATATGAAGTAATTAACTTTTAAAAAATTTCAATATTATCCTTCTTAATGCATATTAGTTATTTTAAACATGACTTGACTTAAACATTAAAAAAAGTAAATTTATAATGTTTAAATAAATATTTCAATTAAACAAACATTCTAATTATTTTTAGAGTTTTTAATTTTTTAATATTGATCTTATTTTGATATATATTTTGGTTTAGTACCATTTCAAATTATATTTAGTATAGAATAGGAAAAACAGTTTTGGTTTTTTAAAAGGTCTAAATCTTTTAAGGGGTGTTTTACGTATGACTTTAAAAACACAGGATGATTTAAACATTTTTATGATAAGAAAAGCAAAAGTAGTACTTTAGTAAACATATAGGGTTTGTATTTTTATTTAGTTGTTTTACAATATTGTTGTCGGCTTGTACTATGGTTTGGTATTCTTTAGATACTGATGTCGTTTCTTGACCACTTATCTTTGCCGTGCCGCCCTGGGCTTTCGAAACACTCGTATCCCAGGCCAACTGATTTCCATTGAATTTCATTGTCATTCCAAGCTCTCGGTTTTGCTGCTGTTTTCACAGTGCAAGTCTTTTTTAAATTTTTATATGCTTTTACTGCTTTTGCGAGTTTATGTTGTTTTTCTGGTTGTTGTCGTTTTCTGGTTATGCTGTATTTTCTTAAATTTATTTTATTATTATATATATTTCTGTGATAGTTATTGTTATGTTGTCACTGTTTTTAATTTTTTGATTTTCAATTTCCAAATCTGAAAAAAAATAAATAAATAAATCTAACTGAATCAAAACATGCAAGAAACTTTTAAACGTTTTTGGGTTTGTATCTTCTCCGTATGTTTGTTTGCCGTTTCGACATAAATGTCATCTTCAAATTACATTGTTGTTGCCGTTAGGTTATATATATACATATATATATGTATGTAGGTATGCATGTATGTATATATTGTTCTCTTGTTTGTCTTTCTTTCTCATCTGGTTGTTATTTTAAAGCTTGTATATTCCTTTTCCGAAGTTCGTTTCCGTTCTCATGCTTTTTGTCGCCATTTGAATTTTATTGCCGTTTCTAATTATACTAGTATTTTAAATTCTTCTGTCGTATCTATTTGATATCATTTTGAATAATTTTTCTTTTTCTTGTCTTTTTTCTATTATGTAGTTGTTTTTGCTTTTCTGGGTCTTTTAAGTTTGTTGTCGTTTTCATGCTGTTTAAAATTCCTCGTCTTTTTTTTAGCTTCCAGGCGATTTTAAATTTTGTTTGCTCTAGTAGTCCCATCTCACGTTTTTGTTCTCCTGAAACATGTCGTCTATAATATTCGTGTTTTCTCTTTTTGTGCCCTTCTCATTTTCTTTCTTTTTTTAGTTAAGTTAAAATTGTCGTTTTTTGTGTTCTTCCATGTCTTGTCTTTTTGGTCGTTTCTGAGGTGGTCGTCGTATTCAAGCCGTAGGTAATTTTCTCAATTTTTTATTTTCGTTTTTTGTCTCTGACGTTTGGGATTTTGTTGTCGTTTTTCATATTATGAGGTGACTACATGTCATCTTTAAATCTCTTTTGTCGTTCTTGGAATAGAATTTGCTTGTTGCATTTCTTCATTTCAATATTTTTTTGTCGTTCTACAAGTGGTTGTCGTTTTTGAAGCTCCTGTCAGTTTTGTAACCCGTCAAAAATTCTTGTGGTTTGTAGATTTTCTGTCGTTTTTCAGCCTCTTGGATGTTACACAAGGCTTTATTCATGTCAATCTTTTCAACCATTATTATTCCATATCATGGGCGCCAACTTCTGTATCAATGTTTGATTTTCATATACGCAATTCATGACATGCAGCCATGGGAAACGAGGTGGTGGACTACATCCCAGGACTCCCTCCAACGCGCATAGCAGACCTCCCAACCTGCTTGTACGGCAAAGGCAATCAGATACTGAACAAAGCCCTGGAATCCATTTGCACAACTCAGACCAAAGCCCAATATCTGCTCTTAGCTTCCGTCTACGAGCTAGAACAACAAGTCATCGATGCCTTAACCTCAAAACTAAGTCCTTTTCCTGTTTACCACATTGGCCCCAACATCCCTTACTTCAAACTCGACTCATCATCCAATTACTCCTCTAGCAATGTAAGTGCAGCTGATCATTTCGAGTGGCTTGATAAGCAACCGAGAGGATCCGTCTTGTACGTATCGCAGGGAAGCCTCTTCTCGATGTCGAAAGCGCAAATGGAGGAGATCACAGCGGGGTTGCGGGACAGCGGGGTCAGGTACTTCTGGGTGGGAAGAGAGGAACATTCACGTTTGAGAGAGATTTGTGGTGGGGGGAATGGGATGGTGGTTCCTTGGTGTGACCAATTGAGGGTTTTGTGCCACCCTTCTGTAGGCGGGTTTTGGTCGCACTGCGGGTGGAACTCGACTTCAGAGGCTGCTTTTGCCGGGGTTCCATTGCTGGCTTTCCCTATCTATTGGGACCAGGTGACCAATAGTAAGATGGTGGTTGAGGATTGGAAGGTGGGGTGGAAAGTGAAGAGAGGGTTGGGAGATGAGGAGGTTTTGGTGGGAAGAGAGGAGATTGAGAGGATTCTGAGGAGGTTTATGGATGTGGAGAGAGAGGAGGAGGCGAGGGATATGAGGAGGAGAGCTAGTGAACTAGGGGATGCTTGCCGGCGAGCGGTTTCCAAGGGTGGTTCTTCTGATGCACACATTGAGGCCTTTCTAAATGACATATATAAGAATGCAAGAAAACCTTAAGGAGATTAGATGACTGCAGAGGACAATTTCTTCTTTCATGTTTCAATGTATCCATCTATTAAAATAATAATGTAAGAGAATAAGCAAGAAAGAAACGCAAGGATGAAAGAGAGATTAATATGTATGTTTGAATAGATATGCACTAAATTTATATGACATTGTCGTTCAATTGAGGTTTCTTCTTTCTAATTTTTCAACGTGATTAACCTCTTTAGATTCTTCCTCTTTTTTTTTTTTTTTGTCGCGTATTGCTGTCTTCCTTTTGGTGCAAAGTAGAGTCCCTTTACTAGAGACGTTGAAGAAACTCTAACGTGATTTTAACATGATTAACTCGACCATAATCTGTAATACAGCTTCTAGATTAGTTATATTTGAAATATATTTTTATAAGTAGATACTGGTATGCAAAAGTTCGTCTTTGGGGATAGTTTTGTGAAATTGAAATTATGAGGTATGTTTATCGAAGAGCAAACGTAAGATGTTGCTAAAGCTGAAGGGTATTTTTTTGGAGGGGGAATGAGGGAAATGTCAGACTTTTTTTTATAATTTTTTAAAGTAAATATCAGTTTCAAAAATATTTATAGTAAATGTTATATTTACAATCTAAAAGATTTATTTACTATGTAAATAAGCAATATTTGTATTGTAAACAAGGAAATAAATACATTATTTACACTAATTATAAACAAAAAGGTAAATAAATTATTTACATCATAAATTTGACATTTCCTACAAATATTTTCAAAACTTACAAGGCCTTGGCCGAGGCCCGCCACTCACCCTCCCCCGCACAAGGAAGGGGTGTGGCCAAGGCTCCCCGTTCGTGCAAGGTTTTGGCCCAGGCCCCCCCGCGTGCGGATGGGGCATGACCGATATTTACTACAATTAGTTTTGAAAAAACGATATTTCTTACTATTTCCGTTTTTTGAATTCCAAACTTTTAAGAACTATATTTCTTTTGGGCCTATTTTCATAAATTCCCATGTGAGTTGTTCCAACTTTGCCCCAAAGTTCATAGTTTAATAAGTGACGTGATTTGTGCATTTTCGTTTTTAGAATTCCAAACTTTCAAGAACTCTATTTCTTCTGGGCCTATTTTCATAAATGGCTATATGAGTTGTTCCAACTTTGCCCCAAAATTCATAGTTTAATAAGTGACGTAATTTGTACATTTTTGTTTTTGAAATTCCAAACTTTCTAGAACCATATTTCTTCCAGGCCTATTTTCATAAATGCCCATGTGAGTTGTTCCAACTTAGCGTCAAAGTTCATAGTTTAATAAGTGACGTAATTTGTACATTTTTGTTTTTGGAATTTTAAACTTTCTAGAACTGTGTTTCTTCTTGGCCTATTTTCATAAATGACCATGTGAGTTGTTCCAACTTTGTCCCAAAGTTCATAGTTTAATAAGTGATGTAATTTGCACATTTTTCAAAAACCCGGTTGAGCACGTTGTCCTTGTATATGGTCTTTTTCTTTTTCTTTTTCTTTTTTCTTTTTTTGGGTCCATTTTCAATCCCTTATTGTCTGTTGGTGCTTGAGCTTTTTCCCAACCCAACCAGCACTTAGATCCCCAAAAAATGAAACCACCGGTCACCGGTTGCTGCCACGTGGTGGTACTGTCGTACCCTGGCCGAAGCCAGATCAACGCCATGATGAACTTCTGCCATCAGATCGCTTCCTGGAAGCCTCCAAACAAAAAAAACATCCTCATCACCTTTGTCGTCACCGAAGAGTGGCTTGGCTTGATTGGTCCTTGTTAGGACAGCTACCACGAAACCATACATGTCCTTTGTGCAATCGTGGTCAGAGGGTACGACGTTGGGGATCGTATTTCTTTCTAGAACTATATTTTCATTTTTTGAATTCCAAACTTTCTAGAACTGTATTTCTTATGGGCCTATTTTCATAAATGCCCATGTTTGTTGTTCCAACTTAGCCCCAAAGTTCATGGTTTAATAAGTGACGTAATTTGTATATTTTTGTTTTTGGAATTCCAAACTTTCTAGAACTATATTTCTTTTGAGCCTATTTTCATAAATGTCCATGTGAATTGTTCCAACTTAGCCCTAAAGTTGATAGTTTAATAAATGACATAATTTGCACATTTTTCAAAACCCTGGTTGAGCACATTGTCCCCATATATGGTCTTTTTCTCTTTCTATTTTTTGGGTCTGTTTTTCAATTTCTCGTTGTCTATTGGTGCTTGAGCATTTTCCCAACCAAACCAGTACGTAGATCCCTAGAAAATGGAACCATCGATCACCGACTACTGCCACGTGGTGGTACTATCGTACCCTGGCCGAAGCCAGATCAACGCCATGTTGAACTTCTGCCATCAGATCACTTCCCGAAAGCCTCCAAACAACAAAACCATCCTTGTCACCTTTGTCGTCACCGAAGAGTGGCTTGGCTTGATCAGTCCTCAGGAGCCGACAATATCGCCCGACAACAAAAACATGATTCGCTTTGAAACGATCCCCAATGTCGTCCCCTTCGAGCACGATCGTGCAAAGGACATATATGGTTTCGTGGAAGCTGTCCTGACGAGGTTGGAAGCCCCCTTTGAGGAGCTCCTCGATCGCCTCGAGCATCCTGTGAATGCCATCGTAGCAGATAGCTGCCTACATTGGGCGGTCAAAGCCGGCAAGCAGAGGAATGTTCCAGTGGCTTCACTTTGGAGTATGTCTGCTTCCGTTTTCTCGATGATGTATCATTTTGAGCTGCTCAAACAAAACGGCCATTTCCCTGTCAAACTCTCAGGTACCAACGAACATGAATTAGTTGATAAAGATGACATCATGAGATTCCTTTGTGTTAATTCCTTGGGTTTCTCCGAAACAAAAAATAATAAAAATAATAATAGGAAAAAGAATTAGTGAAAAATGAGTTCTTCGATGGCCAATGACTGAATATTATTAGGGTATATTTGTTTCATACATTCATTGAACTCAATGGACTCAAATTTGGATTCGAGTATCAAGAATCCTTTGGATACATGTTTGTTTCTCTCAAAATCTGAATCATTTGAGTATCAAGAATCCAAGTTTTCAGAGTTCTCATCCCCTAAACTTTTAATACTCAGATATCTTTGCTACAGTAAAAACTTAAATTCTCTCTCCTATATTTGAGGAAAAAAAATCATAACTTCTTCATATGATATTCAATTGAGATGATTCTTTTTTCACTATATTCTTACTGAAGAGATGAATAAATCAATATCCATATTGCATATTTTTTAAGATCATTAACATTAAGATTTTATTAGATTTGTTAATAAATCAAAAACTATTTTCACTACCTCTCTAAATACAAATTTCAATTTTATTCCAAAAACTTAAATGCATATCCAAAGTCAATTAGGATAATAATTCAAATCAATGACTCGAATCTTAATTCAAATCATACTAACTCAAATCAAATCACTAATTTAAATCTATTTATCAAACGGACCACTGAGGCACTAATCCTAGAGTCCTGTGAATGTGATGTGGTAATTTTTATATTTGGGTGAATTGTACTTAGCGTTTGGATTCAAATATTGCAAATTTATAAGAGAAGCAAAACTTAAATGAGATTTAAATATTGATGTCACCAAACGTGTATTCAAATCTAATTTAAAATTCTGAATCTTAAATTCGAGTTAAATCCACAAAACAAACAACCTAATATGATCGTCTTCTCTGCCCGTCTCGTCTTTATGGTACTGATTTTTTTTTTTTTTTTTTTTGGGTAAACAAAACGCTTCTTTGACAATGTGTTGCCACCGTAGTTTGAATATTTTTCACACCCTCGAATGCATCGTCAAGTGTAACGACCAAATAATTACAAGTGACAGGGGCATGACGATAGAAGGATTTATCTGAACTCTTTTTCCTATTAATTATTCTTGTCCACGGAGATACTTTAATTATATAATTATGCTTTTCTCAGTAGACTTATCGAATATGAATTATGTTATTGTGACTTAGACTCTCTTGATGTTATAGTAGACGAAAGCATAAGCCAAATTCATTTCCCATTCTATATGTGGTCTTAATAAATTTCTGACACCATTTACCCTTTTTTAACTTAGATACAAAACGTGTAAATACCCAATATACGTAACATTTTCACATACAGTGCACGTTGATGTAAATTATATGATATAAATTTACTATATAGTAATATTTCAAAAAAAAAAAATTTACCATCCAGTACGGAAGTATATTTCACAATCAAACTTTAACCTTTTCATTTTTCATTTTTGTAATTACAATATATACTTTTATCTTAAAATTGATTTAAAATTAAAAGTTAAATTCTATATGTTTCAAAACTATTAAAAAAAACTTAATATGACAAAAAGTATATATAGCATATTAGATCACATCATGTATTGAAGTAAAAAAAAAAAAATTACAATAACGTATCAATTATGTTAAGTTCATACTGTTTTTGCATCAAATAAACGTTCAGACATTTACATTATAGATAGTGTAACTATATATATTTATATATTTTTATTTATATTGGGACTTTTTCTTTCAAATGCAGTAACTATTTGAATGTTCAGTTCTAGACTCAGAGGGCTTTTTTTATCATGTGCGATAAGAAATGATTCTACAACTATATTAGAGTACGTTTTGACGACATAGTTAGAACTTAAAGTTAAAACATATTTATTGTAACATGTAAGAGTTTTATATTATAGCCTACTTTTGTTTTATATTGTAACATATGAGAACTTTACACTGTAGTAGTTAGAACTATATAGCTGGACTGATATTGCTAAATGAAGCCTTAATAATTTCAAATTCAGTCACTTACAAACAACTTCCTCTAGGTTTACTTTCAATAAGAAGGAGTGTTACTAATTCGAATAAGTCAATATAATTTTGTATGCGTGTTTTAACTTTTTTTTTTTTTTGACATATTTGCTTTTTTATTTATCTCACATTGGATTAATGTCAAAGAGCAAGGACATGAAGTTGTGGATTACATCCCTGGAATTTCCACTACTCGCCTGGCAGATCTTCCAAGAGAAGTTTTAAGCACCGACAATGTTTGCCAAAAAATGGTGCAAAAAATATTGGGAGCTATTTCTGGGGTGTCCAAAGCGCAGTACTTTCTATCCATTTCAGTGTATGAGCTTGAATCCCAAGTCTTTGATGTTTTGAAGGCCGAATTTCCCTTTCCTGTGTACTCTATTGGACCAAGCATTCCTTACTTACAACTTCAATGCTCTTTTGCTAGTCACAACAATTATGTGCCTGACTATCTCAAGTGGCTTGATTCTCAACCAAAAAAATCTGTCTTGTACGTCTCATTTGGGAGTTTTCTTTCGGTTTCAAGTGCCCAATTGAATGAAATTGTAGCTGGGATAAAGAAGAGTGGCACGAGGTACTTGTGGGTGGCGCGTGGGGATGCGTCGAAGATCGAAGAATGTAATTGTGGCGATGCCGGGTTTGTAGTGCCTTGGTGTGACCAATTGAGAGTGTTGTGCCATACTTCTATAGGCGGGTTTTGGACACATTGTGGGTGGAATTCCACTTTGGAAGCCGTTTTTGGTGGCGTTCCGATCCTGACTTTTCCTATTGTTTGGGACCAATTTTCAAACAGTAAGCAAATTGTGGAGGATTGGAAAACTGGGTGTAAGGTAAAGAAAGGTGTAATGGGGGATGAAAATTTGGTTACAAGAGATGAAGTTGCTGAGATTGTGAAGAGATTTATGGATCCAGAAAATAGAGAAGGGAAATTGATGAGAGAAAGAGCAAAGCAACTTCGAGAGACCTGTCACCGGGCAATTGCCAAAGGCGGTTCATCCGACACTAATCTTGATGCTTTTATTAGGGATATTTCACAAGGCCATGGCAGTTGAGCTAAGCGACCTGGTTTTCTCAACTTTTCACCTTGGTTTGTTTTTGTACCGTTTTACTTACTCATCAAGGAGCCGGCATAGACATATATTTGCTTTATGGATTTGTACCTTCACGTTAGTTTGGATTTGTACCTTTTTTCTTGATCATCATTAAAGGAATTGGCAAAGACATAAATTTCCCCTTTCTTTGATTAATAATGATATTAAAATAATGTATAAAATCACTATTTACTTTCGGTGGTCCAAAATGCATAATTTTATGTGCAGAGGTTGCGGTCCATTTAATTAAAAAAAATTGAGGATCAAATGCTCACTTTTATGAAAGGTTAGAGACTAATAGACTATTTTTCTAAGTTAAAATAAGTCAAAAGCTCTTATTAGTATAAAAAATAGTGCATTTAAAGATATGGATGAAATTCTCAATTTGTTATTTTTAAATATAAGATAAAAAAATGTAAATAAAATATTTTTTCATAAGCACCAAATGACCAGCTTCTCTCAAAAATGCTTAAAAAAACTAAAAGTACTTTTCTTGTATCCATCCAAACATGTTAAAAAAAAGTCGAAAAAAACTTTTTTTAAGCCATTCCAAATAGGTTCTTAATCATGCTACTAATAACCATCACTAGTTGGTCAATCACTAAACTGATCAAATACCCCTAATTTGCAACCCAAATTTGGAGAGAGTGACTAACATTAACATAATTCTTAGTTTAGGAATTGATTTTAGTACAAGTTACACCTAACATTTTTGCATTTATATATTCAATGACAAACTAACTTTTATAACTTTTTTCTTCATGGAATAATTTTTTTAAGAGGAATTTTTGAACTCGAGGACAAGTGGATTTAAACTCTTCACCTTTAAGTGAAATCGGGTATGGTTTCACTGTTAGGTTATACCTGTAACTATATTTTTGTGATAAATTTGAAACATTTTGGGGGTGTTTGGTTTTGTTTTTGAAACATTTTTTTCCATTTTCAAAAATGCAAAAAAGAGAAATGTTTTATAAAAGTTGTTTGGTTAAATTTTTGGACCAACCCATTTTAAAAATTATTCTGAAAATTTCAAGAAAACCCCCCAAAGATGAAAACAAAAAAAAAGGTGTTTTCTATGTTTTCTCCCTTCCCCTCTCTTAATTCTTCGCACAATCTCTTGTTCCATCCACAACCCTAGTCTCGCCGATAAACCTACCACCATCCAACAACCTCATTCGTCATCGGCGAACCCAACAACCCCAAACCACCCATCGCCGACCAATCCCAAGAACCTAAGATCCACATCCCCACACCAAATATCCATCCAAACCCCCGCAGCAAGTTGCCGGCGTCAAACCATCCCACCCTTGCAACTTGCACAAATGCCTCAAGCCTAGTCACGAATCTTTGTTGATCGCTATCATCACCGATGTTGTAGCAGGTCATCGGTGTCACATCAGCTCCTTGATGTCATAGTAGCTCGCCAGCATCGCAGCCTCACCAAATCCCATTGGTGTTATAGTTAAAGAGGACGATCTCTTGCTTTGGTCTTTTTATTAAAAAATTTAATTTTTAATTCTAATTAGTATTATTAATTATTATTATTATTATATTAATAATCAATGTTTTTAAAAGTAAATTTGGTTTTATTTTCCATTAAAAAAATTTTAATTTAAAAAGTTTTATTTTAAAAAACATACCATCATATATAACCAAACACAATTTCAAAAAATAATTTTACCACATTATTCAAAACATTCTTATTTTCAGATTTTTTCAAAAGCAAAAAAAAAAAAAAAAAAACCCACCAAATTGTATCATTTTTTAAAAATTAAGGTGATAGATTTAAACTGTGCACTTTACTTTCTAGACTCAATTTGAAGTTACTAGTAGGGTGTTTGGCACTGTGGTATAAACCATTAGTTAAAATTATTTTTATTATAGCATGTTAAAGCTTTACACTGTTGTTCATAGTGGCTAAAACCACTCTTGCCAAATAGCATGTAAGATATTACTACAAACTGATTAAAAAAAAAAAAGAAATCTTCATAAATTTATTAATGGAGATTTCTCGGTTAGGTACTAAAGAGTTGATAGAAAATGTTATCAGTGAAGCTCTGTAAAGTTAGTTACAGTTAGTTATAATCTGTTACACAGTCACATGCTTAGGTGATCAATTAGGTGATTAGTTGTCAATTCTGTTAACCTATTAACTGTCAGTTAACTATGGTAATCAGACTGTATACTATGGTTAGCTTTGTAAAAAAGATAGTGGATTAATACATTAGTAGGTGAGAGAATTGATCACGACTCTCACATGAAATTCTCTATACTAGTCTCAATTATCTTTTCATGTCAATGCTTGTGAATCTTTCATGGTATTAGAGCGGACATTCTTGGAAGCTGTGAGAAGTGCATCAAGTTGCTCACCATCATCAATGGCGATTCAAGCTCGTAATCGCATCATAGTCAACAATGGTGATACATCTTTGACATCTGCTGCCAAATTTGTTCCAATTACTTTCAGTCACCTAATCTCTTCGAAGCTGGATCAAAACAACTCATGATCTGGAGAAAACAGGTTCTTGTCATAATCCGTGGTCACCGATTGCAGAATTTTCTCTTCCATTATGAAGATCTACCACCAAAGTTCAAGAATCAAGCAGATCAAGTAGCAAATCGAGTCAATCTAGATTTTCAAGACTAAGAGCAACAAGATCAGTTGATAGTCTCCTAGTTATTATCTTCAATGTCAGATACACTTCTTACTCGGATGATCAATTGTGAAATCTCCTTTCAAATCTGGCAAGCACTCGAGGTATATTTTGCCTCCTAGGTACGTGCCAAGATTACTCAGTATAAAGATCAGTTAAAGGCCACTCGTAAAAATTCTTTAATGATGAATGAATATCTGTCGAAAATTAGAAGTCTGGTTGACACCTTGGCCCTCGTTGGTCATAATCTTTCTTCAAAAGATCATATAGATGCAATTTTTGAGGGACTTCCTAAAGAATATGATGTTCTGTTAATCTCTATGAACACTCGACGAGAAGCATTTTCTATGAAGAAATTGAATCTCTTCTGCTAGCCCAAGAAGCTCTAATTTAGAAGAATTTGAAGAATTTAGATTCAGTAAATGTTAACTTTACAAATATGAACTTGTCATCTCACTCTTGGAACAAGAAAATGTTTCCTCCTTCTAATTTCTCTTCTAATCCATATGCATCCTCTTTCCATCGAGTGTCTTCACCTAGAAACTTTCAATCTCCTCGAAGTTACTCACCTAACAGATCTTCATCTCCTTGTAGATCTCGAGGAAGAGGGAGAAACTTTTCCACACGTCCTCAGTGTCAGTTATGTGGGCGTATTGGCCACCTAGTAATGCAGTGTTACCACAGGTTTGATAAAACCTTCACTGGACCAACTCAGCTGCGAGCACACCTTCATCAATTTCATACTCCAAATCCAATAAAGAATGCTATTGCTACTACGTCAACTGACACAAGAAACTGCTCTCCATCTTTGGAAGCAATGCTTGCCACCCCTGAAACTGCCTATGATGCAAACTGGTATCCAGACTCAGGAGCTACAAATCATGCAACTTCAGACTCAAGTAACTTAATGATGAAACATGAGTTTTATGGACCAGAACAAATTCACATGTGCAATGGTAAGGGTTTGTGTATAAAACATGTTGGCAAATCTATATTTTCTTCTCCTTATCAATCTGCCAAAACATTAATTCTAAATCATTTACTCCATGTGCCTGAAATCACCAAAAACTTCTTGTATGTATCTAAATTTGCCAAAGATAATTTTGTGTTCTTTGAATTTCATCCATATACCTGTTGTGTCAAGGACTAGGGTACCAAGGAGGTTCTTTTGGAAGGCAAACTTAAGGATGGCTTGTATGTGTTTGGTACTACTCAAATTGGCTCTCTGCAATAGAGTGTTTCCACTACTACAAAGTTAGCTTCTGCTTCAAAAACAGTTCAGTTTCTAGTATCCAGTCATTGTATTCGGACATCTATGGTGTGTAATAGTGCTACTCAGGGCATTACTGCTTCTCAATGTGCAAAAACACTTGATTCAAATTCACTTCAGCTTGACATTTGGCACAAAAGACTAGCTTATCCATCTGAGCAAGTTGTAAAGACTAGTCTAGCTAATTGTAATCTCTCCCACATCAATAAAAATTCCTTATTCCGTATGTTTTGCTTGCTGTTCCATCTGAAATACAATACACTGAACCATTACAATTAGTTCACTCTGATGTATGGGGAGCTCCTATTTGTTCTTCAAATGGTTACCTCTATTATGTTCACTTTATAGATGCCTACTCTCGCTTCACATGGCTGTATCTTCTTAGAAACAAGTCTGATGTTTTCTAGACTTTTCAAAACTTTCAAACTCAGGTTGAACTTCAGCTAGGGTACAAGATTAAGGCATTGCAAACTGACTAGGGAGGGGAGTATAGATCATTCACTGCTTTCCTAACTTCAAAAGGAATTATACACAAAAACTCTTGCCCCCACATTCACAAGCAAAATGGTCTTGCTGAAAGAAAACATCGCCACATTGTTGAAAATGGTCTTACAATGCTGGCTCATGCATCAATGCCTCTTAAATACTGAGATGAGGCCTTTAGAACTTTAATTTTCATCATAAATCAACTTCCCACCAAAGTACTTTGCAATATATCTCCTCTTGAGGAGCTCTTTCACACTAAACCTGTTTATTCTCAACTTAAGCTCTTTGGCTGCCAGTGTTTTCCAAACACAAGACCTTACAATAAACACAAATTTCAATTTCACTCAATTCCATGTACCTTTTTAGGATATAGTCTCAATCATAAAGGTTACAAATGTCTAGATCCTATAGGGAGGATCTTTATCTCATGAGATGTCATTTTTAAGGAGACACATTTTCCATTTACTGCTTTTACAAGTACTTCAGTGTCTTCTTTGACCCCTGCACCAACTGCCTCTAGTCCTCTTTTAATTTTTTCTAACTTGGTGTCTAGTGCACAGCCATCAACATCAAGAGCTCTCCATTCTGATCCTAATCCTAATGCTGAGGTTACAACTCAAGTATCCAGCACTGAAGGTATCCCATAACCAACTTCATCTTCCTCTCCTGCATAAACCAATAATATTCATCCAATGATGACTAAATTAAAGAAAGGCATATAGAAACCAAAAATCTATGCAGCTGTTAAAGAACCCTTAATAGCACAGGAAGCCTTACAAGATAATAATTGGAGACAAGCAATGAATTAAGAATTTTATACTCTGCAACATAATAATACATGGACATTGTTAGAACTACCATCAGATAGGAAAGCAATTGGTCTCAAATGGGTGTTCAAGCTCAAGGAAAATCTAGATGGCTCTATCAACAAATATAAAGCTAGTTTAGTAGCCAAAGGCTTTCATTAAATGGCTGGCTTTGACTTTAGTGAAACTTTCAGTCCAGTTGTTAGACCTAGAACAATTAGAATTATTCTCACCATAGCCTTAACTAGAAACTGGTCTATCAGGCAGTTAGATGTAAACAATGCCTTCTTAAATGGTGATTTACAAGAAGAGGTATATATGGAGCAGCCAGTAGGTTTTTCTTGATCCAAGTTCCAATCATTTGGTCTGCAAATTACAGAAATCTTTATATGGATTAAAACAGGCTCCTCGTGCCTGGTTTGACAAACTGTGCAAAGCTCTTCTCGAACTTGGCTTTGTGGCAACCAACATAGATCACTTTTTATTCATTCGAGAATCATCAGGTGCTACCGTGCACATATTGGTTTATGTAGGTGACATTTTAATAACTGGAAGTGACTTTAGTATAATTCAGACTCTGATTGTAGAATTGCATAGTGCCTTTGCTCTTAAAGATTTAGGTTCCCTTAATTACTTTCTTGGGGTTCAAGTTCAACATACTGCTGAAGGTATTCTTCTCACTTAGACCAAATATATCACAGACCTTCTTTGCAAAGTTAAAGCGCAATTTGCAAAGGCAGTATCAACCCCACTGACCACTAGAGAAAACACTTCTCTCCTATGGGAGTGATCTTGTTAACAATGCCTCACTTTACAGAAGTGTAGTTGTTGCTTTACATTACATCGCTATTACTAGACCTGAGCTGGCATTTTCAGTTAATAAAGTGTGCCAATTTATGCAAACCCCTTTGGAGGTTCATTGGCATGCAGTAAAACGAATCTTGAGATATCTAGCTAGCACTATCTCACATGGCTTGCACCTCACTAGAACCCCAGAAACAGAAATGGATATAGTAGGATTTTGTGATGCAGACTGCTTCTGATCTTGAAGATAGGAGGTCAACTATAGGTTTCTGTCTATTCCTTGGCAAGAATTTAGTGAGTTGGGGATCCAAAAAACAACATACAGTATCCAGGTCTTCAACTGAAGCCGAGTATCAAAGTCTTGTAGCAACAGTTGCTAAAATTACCTAGATTCAATCTCTTCTTGAAGAACTACAAATCCCAGTTAACAGAACCCCCATAGTGTGGTGTGACAATCTAAGCATTGTGATGAATGCAGCAAACCCTGTCCTACATGCCAGAACTAAACACATAGAAATTGATCTTTACTTTGTTCGAGAAAAGATCTTGCAAAAGAAACTTGAAGTACGTCATGTACCTTCCATTGACCAGCTGGCAGATGTGTTCACTAAAGCCTGTTCAAGCTCCAAATTTGATGAAATGCGTAGCAAACTCAGAGTAGAAGATTCTCGTACTTTGAGATCTCGTACTTTGAGTTTGAAGGGGGTGTTAGGAAATGTTATCAGTGAAGCTCTATAAAGTTAGTTACAGTTCGTTATAATATGTTACACAGTCACGTGCTTAGGTGATCAATTAGGTGATTAGTTGTCAATCCTGTTAACCTGTTAACCGCCAGTTAACTACGGTAATCTGACTGTATACTATGGTTAGCTTTGTAAACTGTATAAAATGACAGTGGATTAATATATTAGTAGGTGAGAGAATTGATCACGACTCTCACATGAAATTCTCTATACTCGTCTCAATTTTCTTTTCATGTCAATGGTTGTGAATCTTTCAAGAGTATCCCTATTTTTTTCGGCTGTCAGTAAGAAAATATTATTTTGACCGCTTATAATAATTGAGCACGTACGGTGGCGACAGGAATACAAGGCCCCTTTACGTACGGTGGGAACAGGAATACAAGACCCTTGTATAAATTGTCCACGTGAACAGTATCAAATCATTGCACGGACGCGAGACCCCTGTTAGGAGGAGTTGACGACTGTTTTTAAAGTTCAACATAATTTCACTCTTTCGATGCTAATGCTTATTTTATATTTGTACTCAATCTGTCCCAAGTTGCTAAAAGAGCTATCCGCCTGAACATGTTTTCCCAGAAAGCAGAACAGCCGACCACAGTGTGCCACGTGGTGGTAACGCCTTATCCAGGCAGAGGCCAATGATGAACATCTGCAAGTTGCTAGTTTCTCGGAAGCCGACAACCTGGTCACTTTCGTCGTCACCGAGGAATGGCTCGGTTTGATCGGAGCCGAAACCAGACCGGATCCGATTCCGCACACTCCCCAACGTCATTTGCTCCGAGCACGGTCGCCCCAAAGACTTCGCTGGCTCCGTCCAAGCCGTCAGTACCAAGCTGGAAGCTCCATTTGAGGAGCTCCTCGATCGGCTTGAGCCACCGGTGAGCGCTGTCATAGCCGACAGCTACTCGATATGGATGACACATGTCGGGATGTAAAGGAAGAAACGTCAATCGTCTAAGGAATCCTTGGACTTGTCCTTGTGTGATCTCTGATTGTTTGTATTGCAGAGTAGTGGCTGTATCTGTAGAGTAGTGGGTGTGCCTGCCTGCACCTGCAGAGTAGTTGCTGTGCGTAGGTATTTTGTATAGCAGTGTCAGTACACAGCCACTACCTCTGTCATCTCTGTGTCTCTCAGCCCCTGGTGCCCTCTGTATGCCTATAAATTCTCATTGTCATTGAAAGATCAATAAGCCATTTTTACCATTCAATCACAAGTTCAATTCTTCAAATTGTTTGCTTGGCATCAGAGCCGTTGCTTCGCAGCCCAAAATGGCTTCCAACAATTCTCCTCCTTCACAAACAAACTCAACCTCTGAGACCACACAAAATCCTGTAGTCTAGCCCAATCAACAAAATGCTGTTGTTTAGTTCTTTAGCCCCTCTTCTCAGACAATTACTGTCAAGTTGGATGAAACCAACTTTCTTCTATGGGAACACCAGATCTTAGCCTTTGTTCGTGGCTTTGGTTTGGAAAGCTTCCTTTTGGGAACAAACACTTTCCCAACCGAAATGCTGCCCTCTATGAATGGTCGTCCTGACTCAATCAATCCTGAGTATGTAGCTTGGTGTTGTCAAGATCAACTGCTTGTCTCTTGGTTACTGGCTTCAATGGACCCCAGCATATCGGCTCAAATGGTTGGATGTCACACCTCAAACGACATTTGGGAAGCTCTTCAAAAACTGTTTGGTGCTCGTTCTAGAGTCAGAATTATGCAGTTCAAACTGCAGTTGCAAAGTCAAAAAAAAATTGGCCTTACCATGAGCCAATACTTAGTCAAGATGAAAATCTTGGCTGACATGCTAGCCTCAGTTGGACACTCACTGTCTGATGAAGATAAAATCCTCTATATTCTTGCTGGGCTTGGAAGTGAGTATGACTCTATAGTCGTTACTATAACCTGCAAAATAGACTCTTACACTCTGACTGATGTGACTGCTCTCCTCCTGTTCCATGAAAATCGTCTGGAACAAAATGTTGTGAATGTCGATGGACCTCAAACCTCAGCCAATCTAGTGACACAAGGTCAAAGTAAGAAACTAGGCAATCAGCGTTTCCCACATCACCAAAATCAACATATTCCAAACTATAGCAATAATGTTCGTGGAAGAGGAAGAGGAGCTCGAGGAGGACGTTCCTAGAACAATGTTGCACAACCTCAGTGTCAGCTCTGTGGAAAAATGGGACACACAGTGCAAAAATGCTACTATCGTTTTGACCCCAACTTCACTGGTTTTCAATCCTCAGCTCAAGGGTCTAGGCACTCCCCTCCTGGTGGAAACTCCACTATGTCTGCCCTGTTGACCACTCCTGACAACATCTCTGATGGTTGCTGGTTCCCTGACACAGGCGCCACCAACCACGTGACCAATGACCTATCCAACTTGAGCATTGCTTCAGAATATGGTGGCTCGAGCAAACTGCACATGGGAAATGGAACAGGTATAAACATCAAACATGTTGGCAAAACTAGCTTCATCTCACCCTCAAAAATTTTTCACTTGAACAAAATATTGCATGTTCCACAAATCACCAAAAATCTTATAAGTGTCTCACGTTTTGCTAAAGATAATAATGTTTTCTTTGAATTTCATCCTTCTGTGTGTCTTGTTAAGGACCTAGCAACGGGTTCAACTCTGCTGCAAGGGAGAACTAGTAATGGCCTATACAAGTTCAATCTCATCTGCAAATCCAATTCCTCAATTTCACCATCATCATCATCAAGTTCAAACCAAGTCGTCTCTCCAGTCAGTCTAGGTGTTTCCTCTCAAAAAAAGGTTGTTTTTCACTCCACAAATCAGCACTCATCCTCTGTCAATGTTGCTGAAGTTAGTCATAGTCTAGAACCTAAAGTCAGTACATTAGAGTTATGGCATAGGCGTATGGGACATCCCTCAATGAAAGTTATAAAAAGAACTCTAAATGAGTGTAATCTTCCCTACATCAACGAAAAGTCTAGTTCCTTTGTGTGCAAAGATTGTCAACTGGGAAGCAGTCACAAACTGCCTTTCACACCCTCTATCACAAAATACAATACACCACTTGAATTGATACATTCTGATTTATGGGGGCCCTCACATATACCTTCCTCAAATGGATACAAATACTATATAAGTTTCATTGATGTCTTCTCTAGATACACATGGATATATTTTTTAAAACTCAAATCAGATGCCTATCAAAGTTTTCTACACTTCAAAGCACGGGTAGAATTACAATTTGATAAAAAATCAAAGCCATACAAACTGACTAGGGAGGGGAATACAAATCCTTGAGCACCTTTTTTCAAAACATTGGAATAGCTCACAGACTATCTTACCCACATACCTCTGAGCAAAATGGAATAGCAGAAAGGAAACACAAACACATCATTGAAAAGTGTCTGACCTTACTATCCCAAGCCTCCCTACCTTTCAAACATTGGGATGATGCAGTGGCAACAACAGTCTACTCAATCAATAGGACCATAACTCCAGTTCTGGGAAACAAATCTCCTTTTGAATTCCTATCAGAACGAAACCAGATTACACCTTAATGAAACCCTTTGGCTGCACTTGTTACCCTTGGTTAAGACCTTATAACTCTCATAAACTTCAGTTTAGATCAACACCCTGCACCTTCCTAGGTTACAGCCATAGGCATAAAGGATACAAGTGCATGGCATCTGATGAGAAAATATTCATCTCTACACATGTAGTGTTTGATGAGAACAACTTTCCCTCTGCTTTAAAACCTGCCAATAACCAGTCAAATATCTCCAATATTCTCAATTCTATCCCGGCAGCATCTATGGCTCCTCCAATTAACTCAAGCCAGTCAATGGACTCTCAACCCCTCTCTACTGAAATGAGTTCTCCTGAGATGTCCTCTCCTTCTCACTCCTCGAGTCACACCTTTTCAATGGACCCACATAACACTCCTATGACATCTAGTCAAGAAGCTAATTTTCCAAATACAAATAATGTTTTACCAACTTCCACTACTGATGTTCAAGTTGCTAAATCTAACCTCTCTAAACCAGTTGAAACAGGTCCTAGAATACCAGTAAATGATCATGTTATGATAACAAGAGGAAAAAAAGGGATCTTCAAGCCCAAGATATACATTGCAGAGTCTCTTGAAATGAGAGAACCAATCTCAACTACTGAAGCACTAACACACAACCTATGGAAGAAAGCTATGGAAGAAGAATTCAATGCCTTGCTAACCAACAACACCTGGACTCTCGTTCCACCTCCAACAGACAGACAGTTGATTGGCTGTAAATGGGTCTTCAAAATTAAAAGAAACCCTAATGGAAGTGTATCTAGGTATAAAGCATGGCTTGTAGCCAAAGGCTACCATCAAAAAGCAGGCTTTGACTTCACTGAGACCTTTAGTCCAGTGGTCAAACCAGCAACAATTCGTGTTATACTTACTGTGGCCCTTGCTAGAGGCTAGAAACTAAGACAACTGGATGTAAACAATGCCTTTTTGAATAGGCACCTACAAGAAACAGTTTATATGGAGCAGCCTCTAGGCTTTGTCCAAGGGGATAGCAAGAAAAATCCCCTGGTATGCAAGCTAAACAAAGCTCTATATGGACTCAAGCAGGCCCCAAAAGCATGGTTTGATAGACTGAAGGAATCCCTGACTCATTTGGGTTTCAAATCCTCAACAGCAGACCAATCTCTATTCTATAGAATTACCATTAACTCCTGTCTTCTTATCCTGGTCTACGTGGATGACATTATAATCACCGGTAGCAATCCCTTAGAACCACAAAATCTTATTGACAGACTGAACAAGAGCTTTGCTCTCAAGGACCTAGGAGATCTCTACTATTTTCTTGGAATAGAGGTGGATCAATTGCCTCAAGGGGGTCTGCATCTTAGTCAAAGGAAATATATTGCAGAACTACTTGTCAAAGCAAAAATGCATGAGGCCAAACCATTGCCTACACCAATGATTACAGGGTCACCACTCTCAGCACAAAATGGAGATGCTCATGAGAATGCTACCCTCTATAGAAGCATAGTTTGAGGTTTACAATATGCAACAGTGACAAGACCAGAAATTTCATTTAGTGTCAACAAGGTAAGCCAATATATGCATAATCCCAAGGATACTCACTGGCGAGCCGTAAAAAGGATCTTAAGATACCTGCAAGGAACCTTGGACCATGGAATCCATCTCAGAGTGCCAAGGCAACTACAACTAAGCGGTTTTTCTGATGCAGACTGGGCAACGGATCTAGATGACCGAAAATCAACCTCAGGTTTTTGTATCTTCCTTGGAGGAAATTTAATTGCCTAGAGCTCCAAGAAGCAAGCGACAGTCTCCAGATCAACCACCGAGGCTGAGTACAGAAGTTTAGCAAATGTTGCAGCAGAAATGATTTGGTTAAAATCGCTTTTAGAGGAATTGGGGATCAAATCACCTCACACTCCAATCATTTGGTGTGACAACCTCAGCACCGTGTCACTATCCGCCAACTCAATTCTTCACTCCAGAATCAAACACATAGAACTTGATCTATACTTTGTTCGGGAGAAGGTAATGAACAAGCAATTAAGTGTGCAACATGTACCTGGGATAGATCAAATAGCAGACATTCTGACGAAACCACTGTCACTTCTACACTTCAACAGACTCAGACAAAGACTAATCGTTGAAGCTCACACGACGCTGCGTTTCAAGGGAGGTGTAAAGGATGAAACGTCAATCGTCTAAGGAATCCTTGGACTTGTCCTTGTGTGATCTCTGATTGTTTGTATTGCAGAGTAGTGGTTGTATCTGCAGAGTAGTGGGTGTGCCTGCCTGCACCTGCAGAGTAGTGGTTGTGCGTAGGTATTTTGTATAGCAGTGTCAGTACACAGCCACTACCTCTGTCCTCTCTGTGTCTCTCAGCCCCTGGTGCCCTCTGTATGCCTATAAATTCTCATTGTCATTGAAAGATCAATAAGCCATTTTTATCATTCAATCACAAGTTCAATTCTTCAAATTGTTTGCTCGAGAATAGAAGAAATATTCCAGTGGCTTCGCTTTGGCCTATGTCTGCTTCTGTGTTTTCGACGTTTTTCCATTTTGAGCTTCTCCGACAAAAGGGGCATTTTCCAGGTCAACCTCTCAGGTGAGCCAAAGTAATTTCTTGACTTTTTTTTTAGGAAATTTATTGATAAAAATAAAGCAATAGCTAATTACTTTTGTTTCATTTGAAGAGTCTGCAAGCATATATAAGTTCTTTTTGTCAGTACATTACACATCAATAATTAGGAAAATGGTTTGTGTTTCTTGCTATATTCATTCTACTATCTAAAATATGTTAATAGCGGCGAATTAATAGCTTCTAAGAAGAAACAGGACTTGTAATCTGTTTACGTAATCTTACTCATACAGAGTACTAAAGTGCTCGAGCAAAGAACAGAAAATCTCTGTAGGCTATTACCATCTCAATAATTTGAGAATGAATTTATCTCTTATTTATTCACAAAACACTTCTTTTACTATTTATCATTTCAATATTGAAATTTCATTTTCTTTCTCTTGCCAGTAGTCTTGGAATGTGTTTCCAGGGTGTCTAAAGCCCAATATTTTCTGTCAACTTCAGTGTATGAGTTTCCTTTCCCTATCTACCCCATTGGACCTAAAATCCCTCATTTCCTACTTGAAAGTTCATCTAGTCACACCCATAATAATAATGGTCCCGAGTAGATCAAGTGGCTAGGTTCTCAACCCAAAGAGTCTGTCTTGTGCATCTCACTAGGTAGTTTTCTTTCGGTTTCAAGTGCTCAATTAAATGAAATTATTGGCGGGATGAAGAATAGTGGCACGAGTTACTTGTGGGCGGGGCGTGGGGATGCCTCAAAGATCAAAGATGGTTGTGGAGATTTTGGGTTTGTGGTGCCCTGGTGCGACCAATTGGGAGTGCTGTGCCATACTTCTATAGGCGGCTTTTGGACACATTGCAGGTGGAATTCGATTTTGGAAGCCATTTTTGGTGGGGTCCCTATGCTGACTTTCCCTATATTTTTGGGACCAAGTTCCAAACAGCAAGCGAATTGTGGAGGACAGGAGGATTGGGTACAGGGTGAAGAAAAAGGTGTTGGGGAGTAGTGATGATCAGAGTTTGGTGACAAGTGATGAAATCTCTGAGCTTGTGAAGAGATTTATGGACCAAAACAACAAAGAGGGGAAAGCAATGAGAGAAAGAGTGACGGAACTTCAAGAGGCCTGTCACCAAGCAATTGCCAAAGGTGGATTATCCAACACAAATCTTGAAGCTTTCATAAGGGATACATCACAAGGCTATGGCCATTAAGCTAACTTATGTTTGCTTGCTCTTAGTGATTCACAAATGATTTTTTTAAAAAAAATTTTCCACACGTTTTGCTTTGATCTAGACCTTCTACTTCATTAAATAATTGGCATAGACCAAAAAAAAAAAAAAAAAGTTGCTGTCTTCATCAGTTTCTATTGCTAGATTCCATGTAGTTTTTTGCTTTTTCCATTTTTGTTTGGGCTTTGCCGTTCATGCTGATAGTGAGCTGTTAAAAAATAAGTAGTCAAGACAAAATTGCTATGCTGTAAGCTTAACATCAATTTAACACTTAGAAGTTCCACATTCATCACCTTTCAGCATATATATAATCATATATTAACAAAACCCATCAGAATAATTTCAAGCCCAAAAAAAAAAATGAAATGAATCTTTCCAAGCACGAAGAACAAAAAACCAGATCACTTTGCCATGTCTTGGCCGTGCCTTATCCCGGCAGGGGCCATGTTAACCCCATGATGAACCTTTGCAAGTCACTACTGCTATCTACCAAAAGAGATGATCATAAAAATCTTCTTATAACTTTTGTTGTCACGGAAGAGTGGCTAGGCTTCATTTCAGATGATCATGATTCAATTAAACATAGCCAAATACGATTCAGAACAATACCAAATGTACTTCCCTCTGAGCTGGTTCGAGGCAAGGACTTTCCTGGCTTCTATGAGGCTGCTATGACAAAGATGGAAGCCCCGTTTGAGCAGCTGTTGGACTGGATTGAACCGCCTGTGAGCCTTGTCATCGCCGATAATGAGCTTCTTTGGGCCGTTCCTGCCGCTAACCGCAGGAACATCTCGGTGGCCTCGCTTTGGACCATGTCGGCCTCAGTGCTCTCTGCGTTTCGTTGCTTTGATCTCATACAAGCTCGATGTTTCCAAGGTACACCAATATCCATAAAAATAATAATAATAAAAGCTTCACGTGTATTGTCTAGTTAGGAAAATTACAAAAAGAAATATATATTGCATTGATTTATGTCAACATCACGTGACACTTCATTAATCAAATTTAATTAAAGTGAAACGCACTCTTTACAAAGATATTAAAATAGTGCAACATCACATGGTCAGCTCACAAGCTAACTAATTTCATTTACTTTCCTTTTAATTTATTTACTTTCTACTAAGATTATCAACAATCAAGTATGATTCATTCCCCTTTTTTTCTTTTTAGTGTAAACATATCATATTGCCTGATTATAGGGGATCTCATAGCGTGATTTGAGGAGAGAAATTCTAGGACTGTCATTGAGGGGTTACCTCAATATATTCATATCTAGACACATTGTAAAATGTAGGAATAAAAAATATTCTCCTCCTATTTTCTAGTCTCTCTTATTACATTCTTTTTCTAACGTGCAATTAAATACGAAGTTTATTGCTCAAATGTCAACTAACGGAAAACATAACGGGATCAAATAGTTGTTTGTTAATGATAAACTCGTCGAGTTTATCATTGATAAATGTGATAAAATTTATCACTTATAAACTCGATCGCAGATAAAACAATTATTTAGCTAATTTTAAAGAGTTATAATTATTTATTTTAAAAGTACTGTCCTAGTTTATCAAAAACTTAAGTTTAACGTTGATAAATCTAATAAATTTAAATTTATCACTAATAAATTTAGTCACTAATAAATAATTATTTATTTAATTTTTAAAATTATAATCATTTATTTTAAAAATGCTTTTAAAAAAATCATTTAGCTCTGCATTCATCTTAAACAAAGCACAAAACTAATATATTGGATCAAAATACCTGTCTCATCGTACGTTTTGCCTCGATGACTCATTAACACAACATTGTGAAAGTAGGACAAGAAAAATGCAGCCATCGCCCATCGTTTTAACATTTTTTATACGATGATGATGATGAAAGAAGGTGCAGCAGTTAGCAAACTTTCGAGAGCATTATCAATTCAATAATAATAATAATACTCTCTGCAGACTATCCCAATTCCTCAATTCTCTCCAAATTCTTCCCTCAACAGTCTCTACAAAACCCAATTTCCATCAACACTCTACAAAACCCAATTTCGCTCAAAATCTTTTCCAAACAGCAGCCCAAATTCTTTTTTCCACAAACATGAATCTCTCCTGCGTAGAGCCAATAGCCGCCTGGCACGTGGCGGCGATTCCTTTCCCCGGCCGAGGCCACATCAACCCCATGATGAACCTCTGCAAGTTCCTCTCCTCAAAAAAACCAGACATCCTCATCACCGTCGTCGTCACAGAGGAATGGCTCGGCTACATCGGCTCAGATGCCAAGCCGGACAACATCCGCTTCGCCGCCGTGGCCGACGCCGCCCCTCCGGAGCGGCTGAAAGCCGTTCGACTTCCCGGCGTTCTACGAAGCCGTCATGACCAAGATGGAATCTCCTGTTGAGAAGCTCCTTGATCGGCTCCAAACGCCGGTCACAGCCATCGTGGCTGACGTGGAGCTCCGCTGGGGCGCCGATCTCGGGAAGCGTAGGAATATTCCCGTCGCTTTGTTCTGGACCATGCCGGCGTCGTTTTTCGCTATGCTGCACTGTGCTAATCACTTCTCAGAAGATAACAATAATAATCTGCCGCTTCATCTATTGGTAGGTAGGTAACTCACAGTACTTTTTTTTTTTTCTTTTCCCTTTTTTTCAGATATAATTATAAAAATATTTTTCTAATTTTCGATCGTATTAAAGTGACAATGTTATTATTGGGATTTTAGAAGTAATTAATCTAGGTGTAACCACAATGTAGACTGTAGAGTAATGCTAGTTTTTAAGGTTTTAAATTATTACTACACGTAATACAAAATGTTTGTTCAATTATGTCTTGAAAATTGACGGGTTTTGTTGTTAATATAGTCTGACTATAACTTGTAAGAAGGGTACAATTCATACAAGTTTTTAAAGTTGAAACTTGAATGAAATGGTGATATATATATATATGTATATATGTATATATGCTTTTATATATAAGAAAATGACATAATTTTGTTATTTCTAGGTTTCTATTATGTAATGAGACCCAAACAAAATTACAAACTTGGGATTTTTTTTTTTTTTTGGGGCGGTGACAAGGCAATTGATTGATGTTTGCCTTTGTATTTGCTGTAGAGGATAGTGATGACAAGCTGGAAAACATACCAGGACTTGCATCCGTACATGTAGCCGACCTTAAAACAGTCGTTCACAAAACGGACAACAGAATCCTAAAACTTGCCTTGGAATGCATATCACAGGCCTCAAAAGCTCAATATCTTCTGTTGACCTCAGTCTATGAGCTTGAACCCCAAGCTATGGACACACTAAGCACACAGTTCCCCTTTCCAGTCTACCCTATTGGCCCTGCCATTCCTTACTTAGAACTTGATCAACACATTTCCTTAAGCTCAACAGGTAAAGAACATAACTATTTTCAGTGGCTGAATTCCCAACCAACAGGGTCAGTGTTATACATCTCACTGGGAAGTTTTCTTTCGGTCTCCAGTGCCCAAATGGACGAAATTGCCTACGGGCTGCGCAATAGCAGTGTTAGGTTCTTGTGGGTGGCTCGATCAGAATCTTCTCGGTTGAAGGAGATTTGCGGCGATCTGGGGTTCATAGTGCCATGGTGTGACCAGTTAAAGGTGCTATGCCATTCTTCTATAGGGGGATTTTGGACTCATTGTGGATGGAACTCCACTTTGGAAGCTGTTTTTGGAGGCGTTCCAATGCTTACTTGCCCTTTGTTTTTGGACCAATTTCCTAATAGCAGGCAAATTGTTGAAGATTGGAAGACTGGGTGGAGGGTTGAGAGAGAGATGAGAATTGAGAATCTGATGAAAAGAGAAGAAATTGCTGAGCTTGTGAAGAGGTTTATGGACCATGAAAGCAACGAGGGGAAAGAGATGAGGAAGAGAGCTAGAGAACTAAGCGATGTGTCTCAACGAGCCATTGCAGAAGGTGGATCATCTGACAAAAACTTGGATGCCTTTACCAGAAATATATGTAACACAAGGCCAATAGGCCATTAGCTGAATAATGAAAAGTATATTTATGTATCAAATGATGTAGTGGGAAGCAATTTTATTCTATTTTAATATTTAAGCTTAGATATTCAATCGGCTTTTTCCCCCCTTGTGGGGTCTAGAACCCGTCAAGTGAGCAGAAAAGAGAGGAGGAAAGAGGCCCTGACGGTTCGTCAACAATTTTATTCTCTTATAATATTTAAAAAAGCTAAAAATAGTAATCTTATCAATTTAAATACCATAAGTATATCCCCTCAAAAAATACCATTAGTAAATTTTATAAGATGTGAACTTATTAAGATATATACATAAGTGAAGTTTATGACGTGAACTTACTAACGTATATATACAAGTAAATTTTATATTCATTCTTTTCAAGGGGTGTAAGGATTGACATATAATTTTTTTTCTCTCATTTTCTATACTATGTGAGGCACCCTCTAAGCTCTCATTATTGATTTTTCATTTCCAACCTTAAACTAAATATCATTTTAGTATCCCTTTGGTTTCAACGTCAGACAATAGGATCATAAGAACACTTTGTATTTCAAATCCATTGAATTGATACTCTTTGGTCATTACATGTTAACCGAATAGGTTTATGTTTTTGTTAGCCACTTTTTTCATATTTAATAAAAAGGATTAATCTTTCAAATCATCATCAAACTTTACTCTCAATCTTATTTTAATATCCGATATTGTAGGAGATCTCGACGGCCTAAGGCCCGAAGCAAAGCTCAATGAAAAGCCCAACTTGACCCATCAATCTCAAATAGAGTGGAAGTCGAGATGATCGATTGACTTCATCGCTGTAGGGTGAGGTCGAGGTTAATCGAGCTTTGTACCTTCTACCCATTATTGCGCCCATTCCAAGAATAACATACAAGAATGAGCAGGACCAACAGTCGAGACAGTACACTTGAAATTAAGTCTACTAGCACGAGACTCGATACACTCTATGCACGTGCAAAAACACCATGCACAAAGATCAGCACAGAACATGCAGATTCTTGCCCAATTAGCAATATTTTAATCATTTTTAATAATAATATCGCATCTTATAAAAGGGAGATATGAAGAAGAGGAGAAAGGGGCGGAAAAAAGTAAGAGAAACTCTCCTCTCCCTTGATCAAAAAATTCTACTCTATTCTTTCATTTCTAGAAATTAGAGTATATCATCCACCCATTCGTCGCTTTTAGATGAGGTCGAGATTAAACGAGCTTCGTATCCTCCGCCATTATTGTGCCTATCATTCCCAAAAGAACATACAAGAATGGGCAGGACTACCAATCAAGACAGTGTACATGAAATTTAGACCACTAGCACAAGACTTGATACACTCTTTGTACGTGCAGAGACACCATGCGCAAAGGCTAGCACAGAACACTGAGATTCTTGCCCCATTAGCAATAGTTTAATTATTTTTAATAATAATGTAGCATTTTATAAAAGGGAGATATAAAGAAGAGGAGAAGGGGGGAGGAAAAAAGGAGGAGGAACTCTCCTCTCACCAGATTGAAAAACACAACTCCATTCTTTCATTTCTAGAAATCAAAGTGTATTGTATACAAAATCTTGATAAGAGAAATATAGTGGACGTAGCTTATTAAAGAGTTAATCACTATAAATCCGTGTTTCTGCTCCTTACTTTCATCCTTTCTCATTTTTTCGCATTAATTCGTAGGAACCATGAGTAATTTTTGAGCATTATTAAGTTGATCATTTTCCACCGTCAACACCCGACTTCTAAAATATGCTAGACTTCATCATGAGCTATGAGATTTTTCTAGTTATAGTTGTTTCATCAATTGGGTACTGAAAATAATGAATATGGATGATGTCCTATTACCAATATGTTATTTTCCATCGGTACTACATTCATATTCTGTCATCAACAGAACATTATTTTCCGTAAGTGTTACATGCATATTTCGTACTTGTTTTAATTCTCAATTGACAAAATAGGCAAAATTAAAACAAACTGAAAGATTGCAGTAGAATTTGAGATGTTCTAAAAGTTAAAGACTAGAGTCAAATTAAGAATGAAGTTCGGACACCATTTGAAAAAGTAGGCTCAAAATAAAATGGTGAATTAAAAAAATTGAAATATCACCTTTTCTCTTTATTGAAAAATTAACTCAAAATAAAAAAGTTTTATCCATCAACTAATATGGTCCTTTATAATGAGCCTTGGTCGAGCTATAGTTTATATGTCGAGCGGGTCATGTTTTTTGGATCTCGGCAGTTCAAATATCTCGTTGTATTTCATTCGTCTTTGCTATTGCTAATGTATCTAATCAATAATTTTGATAAAATTCTCCAATGATAAGTGGTCAAATGGGACTAGATTTATACGATTACTAATTTGAATCATTAAAAAAAAGTGTGACTTTTCTGTTAAGGCTGTAATCACATCTAAAACTATTATTTATGAATATTGGGGGGATGAGAATTCCAATTTATTCAACATTTTATTTTTATCAAAACTACACCCACACCAACTGTATGGCATATTGGCTGAAGTACAGATAATTAAATTAAGTACTAGTTTAATTTTTTTTTGAAGCCACGGTTGAATCTCAGTGAATCATGTAGCAAGAGTGCTCGTTAAGTTTGACTTAGTTTTAGATTGATTTTAATGATGGACAATAACGGGTAATATATTTGTTTTTCAAGGAACAATATAGCTGATTAATATTATTGTAACTTTTTTTTTTTTTTTCCTTTTATTCATTCATTGTTGATGCTGGGAGCATTGTGAGTCTGTCTGAAAGCCGTTATAGTAAAATCCAACCTGTCTTTCATTTTAGGGGCAATAACAGGCGGCCATTCCGTGCAAGTGACATGTATTTTCTGTTTTTTTAGCTATTCTCAAGGTCATATCTACTTCCAAAAAAAAAAGAAAAAAAACAAGAAAGAAGAAGAAGAAGAAGAAGAAGAAGAAGAAGCAGCATCCACTACGACATCTCGTTCATGAATAAAACGACATTTCAAATTGTTTTCTGCAGTGTGCTACACTGACGTGTAATTTTGTTGTTTTTCTTTACAATAACAAGATATCCTGACATGCAGTTTTGTTATATTTTTGTTAAAAAAACAAAAATTTCTTATTGCAAAGTTTCACTGCTTTTTTGTTTAGGATAAATAAGACAACTTTTCTGATAAAACCGACTTCAAAACTGATCCTGATGACTATTTTTTTTAGTTCCTACCAAAAAAATTGTCAATAAATAAATGTGCTTGCACGTTTCATCCAAATTTGACTCACAAATTATTCTTAATTTTTCAATTCTCATTAAAAAAAAAAAAAAAAGTCCCTCTTCTATTCCATTCTCAATTGCTCTTTACTTTCTTTTTTCTTTAAAAAAAAAGTCTGACTTGCTTTTCTCGGATATTATCATAAAAAAAAATTAAAATTAATAAAAATGTTTACTCCATTTGAAATTTTTTTTTGCCCTTTGTCAAAATCTTCCCCCTGACCCGGAACAATAAAATATAAATAAACTGATACATAAATGTCTCATGGAATGCAGAACCCTAAATTCCCAAATTGGGGAGCCGCAAGATCAGTCAAGACTCCAAAAATTTTGTAATTCTTTTGTGCTCTTGTCGAATAAGGCTTCCCAAAGATACAAATTAACCACTCACTCTCTTATTATATATCTCCCAGCGATGCAACTACTCCAATTCTAGCTTTACCTCCGTTTATGGCGAAAAATCATTTTCCATCTCCAATCCAATTCCAAAACCAAATCCCCAATTTCTCACCTTTCCTCACCAAATTCTCCCAAAAACCTTACAAAAATCCCATCTTTTTCTTTTCAAACACCCCAATCCCAATCCCAAACACGTAGCTTCTTCTCCCATGGCCACCACCGACGCCTCGCCCAAGTTCCAGAACCCGGACTTCCGACCGGTCCCCCAGCCGCCGGACTTCCACCCGGAGATCACCGTGGCGGCCCACGACGGCCTTCACTTCTGGCAGTTCATGATCGCCGGCTCCATCGCGGGGTCAGTCGAGCACATGGCCATGTTCCCCGTCGACACCGTCAAGACCCGAATGCAGGCCTTGGGCTCCTGCCCCATCAAGTCCGTCGGCGTCCGCCACGCCCTCCGATCCATTCTTGAATCCGAGGGCCCAATGGGCCTCTACCGCGGCATTGGCGCCATGGGCCTCGGTGCCGGCCCGGCCCACGCCGTCTATTTCTCCGTCTACGAGCTCTTCAAGAAGTCCCTCTCCGGTGGAAACCCTAACAACCCCGCCGCCCACGCCGCCTCGGGCGTCTTCGCCACAATCGCCAGCGACGCCGTGTTCACCCCCATGGACGTGGTCAAGCAGAGGCTGCAATTGGCCAACAGCCCCTACAAGGGCGTCTGGGATTGCGTTAGTAGGGTTCTGAGGGAGGAAGGAATTAGGGCTTTCTACGCCTCGTACAGGACGACGGTGCTCATGAATGCGCCGTTCACCGCCGTACATTTCGCCACCTACGAGGCCGCCAAGCGGGCATTGACGGAGGTATCGCCGGAAAGCGCCAGCGACGAGCGCTTGGTCGTGCACGCCACTGCCGGGGCCGCCGCAGGAGCGTTGGCTGCCGCAGTGACTACGCCTCTCGACGTGGTCAAGACTCAGTTGCAGTGTCAAGTGCGTAATTTTCAGATTTGGTCTTGCTTGTTTACGAATGTCGTGTGTTTTATACTTTTATTATTATGGTTTTGCATTCTCCAACTGAATATGAAGAACTAAAGACATGTATAGGAAATTATATGGAAGTAATTTTCAATGACTTTAACACTGGTATTGCTTATAACTAGTTATTAGATTTTTTGCATAGAAATTAGAACATACGAGCGTCTGATTAGCATAAGACTTACCTTTTTCCACCTTATAAAGTTGATTTGGCTTGTATTATGATTTGTCTTGGTAAGAGGAGAGTTTGTTGAAAGAAGTTAAGAGAAATAGGCTTAGGTGGGGAACGTTATTCCCCCTTGAAAACTATAAGAATCAAAAGAATCAGAGAAAGCCTGCTGCTTTTATACAGAATCTGTAACACCAGTTGTAAGAAAATAATGAGAGTAAGACCACCAAGAGAATTTTATGAATTTGTCAGCAACTTCCAATTTATATGAAAAATCTGTAATAAAGACTATCTTGTCTATGAATTACTTATGGCTGTACACTACAGGGTGTTTGTGGGTGTGATAGATTTAAAAGTGATTCAATCAGAGGTGTTATAAAGACAATAGTGGAAAAGGATGGTTACAAAGGGTTGATGAGGGGATGGACTCCAAGGTTGCTTTTTCATGCTCCGGCTGCTGCAATCTGCTGGTCTACATATGAAGCCGCTAAATCTTTCTTTCAAGAATTGAACAAGAGATCTAGTGGTGGCTCAACCTGAGTGATAATTTTGGAGATGCAAACGGGAATTTCTTGACTTGGCATTACAGATTAGAGATGCCTCTTGTGTGATTTTGAAAACATAGACGTTGCTTCACACGAGGGACAACTAAGCAGGGCAAATAAGCAAGCAATTTTCATGCAGGACCGCCGTCTATTTGGTAACCGGTGCTAGTCAAATTTAGATGCTGAGGTTTAAATTTATTTTGTAACGGTATGCATTTGTTTTTAGTTTAATTTATCCTCTCATCTTTTTTTTTTTCTTTTTTTTTTTTTTGAGGATTATAGTTGATCCTTTTTTGCCTTGCTCAGTGTATGTTCGAATAAGTACCTGAAAGAGGTTTCGTTATAGTTCTTGTTGGTAGTAAATCTTATTGATATACATTGATTTAATAGTCCTATTATTCTTGTATTTATTGGTGCTGTGGTTCCTAAACCGATTGGACCCCTCATTTGTTTCTACCTTCTAAATTCAAGACTTGTGGCTTTGTGTCATGATGTGCACAATGCAAATTACTTTCATGGAGGCTATCCAAGTTATGGAAAATAAACGCCCGCGGGCCTGCGGGCCTGTTTGATATTGTTTTAAGAGTTTTTAGAAATATTTTTACATGTTTTTTGAGGTGAAAATTTTAAAAATAATTTTAGTACAATTCTTCGAAAATTTTCATTTTTTATAATAAAATCATTTTCATCTATTTTAATAATACTACTACGAAAATAATCCTGAGAAATGTAAGAATGTGTTGGTATATAATGTCCCCAAAGGGGAAAAGGTATGTAAGACCATCAATCAGACAAACCAAATAGTAATTTTCCAATCGGTGCTCAAATAAGCTGATGTTTTTCTTTTCACCATAACTATGAACTAGAATAGTTACAGAGAAGGAATTAAACTGCATCAGAGCTTTCTTAAAAGCTGATTCCAAAACAATCGAGTTTCAAGAGCTCACGACTTGACCAACAATCAAAGTAATGTCATCAATTTTTCCACCTGTAAAAAATAAATAAATAATAACTCTCTGGGTGAGTGCTGCATCAATGAATGAGGTATCATTATCATCGAAGGTGATAGATAACCATGCCTGTAAGTTTCTTCCAATGATTTTCATCCACCAAGGAACATCAAAACCCTGAAAGCAAGATTATAAACATGAAATTTTCGAGGCCAAGTAATCCAAAAGGTTAGCCTTTGACGAATAGTATTACCTTTGATAGGGCCTCTAGCGAATAGGGAGAGTAAAAGTTTTGAGTCCATTGAATGAGTTCTTGCTAGATCAGCTAATGCCTTTGCTAGCATTGAAACAAAATCACAGTTAAGATCATGGACGAGTTACTAAACCACCAATAGATTGTCAATGATAAAAAGGCACCAGATTCCACAACATCTTTGCCTCTGGACGTTGTTGGAATAATCTCATGATCAAATACATTATCAAAAAGCCCATCTGAGCCCATTACTATGGTGTCTCCTTCTATCAACCCCACACTGCTAACCTGTTGTTGAAAAGAGACTAGATCATAATAATGACACAGAGTATAAGCATTTAAACAAAATTCAAACTGCAAGGACCCTTTTGGTTTTCTGTGTTTACCACCAAGATAACTAGAGCATCTTCAACGCAATGTTAAATTAATGTGCTAATGACACATTTAGTATCTGAGTGTAAAAAGCACTCTCCAATGCAACTATATTTTCAATGCAAAATTTGCTAGATGTTAAACTTTGTAGCATTTTTGTTGGTAGATTGACTTTTTACCTTAATAATTTCAACATTCTTACTTTTTTATTATTTTACTATTGAAAGTTTACTTTTAAAAGTTTCAAGGTATAATAATTATGTGAAAAGACAAATATGACATTTTAAATAGCATTATGCATTGGATCATAAAATAAAATAACACACGTAAAAATGCTATTTTTACACATTTTGATGTCAAATATAACATTGACATTGACATTTACATTGGAGATGGTCCTTAGCTATATAGCCGACACCCCTCACCAAAATTCTTAAAGCATATTAATTTTGTAAAATATAGATTAGAAACGTCATTGTTGTTAAAACGTATAATGCTCCACTAGTTTAGGTGTAAGCTTAGTGCCACATCCTCTCATTTACAAAGCCTTCAATCTTTTGTTGGATAGCTTGATTAGGATTTACAAAAGGCAGAAGCAGAGTTGGCCATACATTAGAAGGTTTGGGGTAAGAATCATACCATTGCAACACGTTAAGTCTGGCCAACGGCCTCTGAGTTCAGCTGATAAGGACAGTCAAAATAATGTTCTTGTGGAGATGTAGAGAAAACTGCTAGACCCGAAAATCGAGTGTAAATATCCACTTTTATTTGTATGAAATAGACAAATTGGATCCAAAGAAAACAAGAGAGAAGCTTAGAATCTGGACAAACAAGGGGACCTTCACCGATAATCCTTGGCCCACAATCCCCCACGTTGGCAATCTTCAAAGTCCCGTTACTCTCCAAAATGGCGATAATCCTTCCCAGACAAGCGAAAAAACTGATTACTTAAGTGCATAAGAACAAAAAGATATACACTCACATGAAAGTGCAAGTAGGCGCTCCAAACAACTTAAGTGAAATTCAAAACCAAAGCCTCCTTACACTGTAGCAGAACCAACAGAGGTGGTGGCGGCATGTGCTTTCCCAATAAAGATTTGGGGATCTTTGTTAACCTGGTAAAGCAGTCAACATATCTAGGCATGTAAGCCAACATTAATATATGCACTAAAAGGTTATTAATTAATTGCTAATGGTGAAATTTTGATGAAATGCAGCTTAATAAACACCTTATCAGTTAAGTGTGATCACAAAGCACTACCTCTTCATCCTCCGCTAAGTTAGAAACATTAGCCATAAATTCCCGGGGGAACAAGGAAGAATCCACATCCTCTTCGGCCCAACTGGAAAAAACGAAAAATAAAAAATAAAAAATAAAAATTTCAAGAATTCCTGGTATCATACTAATTATTTTCATTTTCTTCCCATTTAACAAATCCCACCCCAAGACTTTAGAAATCAGCATTTGTGAAGATAGAAAGCCCCCATTAATTCATACCCGGAGACACCATCAGCAACAGCAATAATTCCTCCGTTGTGGCTGCTCACAAAGAAAGCATCTTCCCCACCTCGATCAATCTTTTCTTGAAAAACAACAGTAACCAAAAAAAAAAAAAAACAGTTTATTTAGCTTGATGTTTATACAATATACCATAAAGAACTAGACAGAATAGAAGTCACATTTGCTTTCAATGACTTCAAAATACCTTGTTGGCGTGAGGAATAAGGTGAGTTCCAATAAAAAATGACAAGGCAGGCCTACAACCACCCGTAAATTAGATAAAACCAAGTTGTTTTAGCAAACTAGCATGTTTAGCACAAAAAGAAAACTTGTTAGCTCTAACAAAGATATGGGAAACAGCCAACAGCGGAAATCATAATACTGCGGCTACTGCTAACGGATTAAATCCTAGAAAACAAGGCCAACCCAGTACAGATATACAACACTTTTTCTTAATTCCAAAAAGTAGTCTTTACATAAAAAGAACAGTCCAATTCTGTTTTTAGGACAAAACTAAACAGACCCAGATTTGCAAATACTTCAATTTACAAGCTCCTTACGTTTAATTATAGCATTTTCCCCGTGTGCCAACTAAAAATATTGAAGAAAATTGGAAAAAAAAAAAAAAAAGAGAATAAAGAAAGTGCATTGATTGGCTTGCCGAACTGGATTGAGTTCCGAGGGAACACAAAAGAGCAATCTTCTCTTGTTTGAAGCGGTGTCGTCTAGGCCTGGGAGAGAAGGAGGACGAAAGGGATGAGAGTGAGGAATTGAAGAAGCCCTGAATATGGGAGCAACTGCCATATTCCCGCTTCCACTCCCTCCCGCCCTCGCTGGTTGCTCTCTTCCTGGCCATTACAATTTGCACGCACAGGTAAGGCGTGGGCCTGGCCATGTGGTCTTCCAAATATGTGAAATACTTAATTTATTATTTGAATTTGTCTCAAACAATCAACAAGCACCAGTGGTCTAGTGGTAGAATAGTACCCTGCCACGGTACAGACCCGGGTTCGATTCCCGGCTGGTGCAAGTTTTTGACCTTTTTTTCCCACCAGAAATTGGCTTTTTTGTGCTAAGTCGAATATTCTGGTACAATTTTAGGGCCCGTTTGTTTCGATATTCGAATCACGGTTCGAATCATTTTGCTACAGTATTTTCTCTCACAAAAATTTAAATCTTCATTCAAATACTCTATTCAAATACTCGAACCAAACGGGCCCTTAATGTCTTTCTCAAACTCTGCCTCTTGGATCTCTAAAGATGAAAGCCATGCCTGTCTCTCTAGCTGATTTTGTTGAAGGTTTTGTAATTCTTTTCCCTCTAAATGTAACTGTTTTGGCTAAAGAATTTATGCTTCTTGTATTTTTCCAATATTAGCTCAAATTTTGTTCATCTTTTCTCCGTCGAATTATCGTCCACATTTCAATCGCCATATCTCTCTCTGCCAATGTGTATGGCTATTGCAGAGCACGTCAACGGAAGCGATTCCGACACCAACTTCGACGACGACGGCGGCGACTCTCCGGATTACTACCAACCAATCTCCGCCACCGCCGACGACGACGACGATTCCTGTCGGATCAGCGACTCCGCCGATGAAGATCGCCACGGAAACGGAGAGGCTGAATTTCTCTCCCGACAGCTTTCAAACGGCGGTTATAATGCGAGACAAGCAGAGAACGGAATGACGTCTCTCCGCCTAAGCGACGACGTGGAGCGGAATAAGGGCAGCAGCGAAGACGAAGTGGAAGAAGACGAGGAGGAGGAGAGGATGAGAGAGGCTGCTGATTCAGCGATAACAAGGGCTTTTAGAGAAGACGAGAATCGGAGAAATGCGCCGTTGACGGCGGAGAATGCGACGAGGGTCATGGAGGCCATGCGTGGGATCTCCTTTGGCGGCGTGGCTCCAGATTGGGCTGATGGAGTTCCTGAGAGTCACTGGATCGACCAGCTTCGCAGACTCAGACAGCCACCACCGCAAGCTTAGATGTAACAAAAATTGAATTTTGGATTCAGATCCTGAATTCTTCTTCATCTTCATCCCCACAGTGTTGCAATCCAGATGTGTTGATTTAAAGAAGAGAATTTGTCTTCGATTCATGCGTATAAACTGTTTGTCAAATTTCTTCTGATATGAGAAATCCATGAAAGAAACTATTATCAGGTTCAGTTCAAATTTCAGTTGTTGAGCTTTCACTGAATGTAAAGAATTGCTTTCATCATGCTGTTTGCTAACATGAAAAATAATCATAATGAAAACAAGTGGCACTTTTAACTTAATACAGTTACATCATCCTGCTACATGATAAAAACAATATTGTTTCATGGATTCCATTAAACTAGTCTCGCTTCCTAAAAAATTCCGCGAAATGTCTTTCATGCTTTGGCCTAACTCTGGATATGATTCTGGTTTGTTAATGTCGCAAATGCAATCTCATGGTATTTGGAATACTGCAGAAGGAAGATGATTTGTCTTCTCAAGCACCCATATTCTCAATGTCTGCACCTCTGTCCATTCTCTTGACGATGCCAGCTATGACCTTGTAAGGTGTTCAAAACAAAACTTTCAGAAAGATGTAATGAGCTCAAAATTTTATAGCAGAATCTGTTATCTGAACCAGGCTTGACGTTCGGACTAAAATTATAACCTGAAAGATTTTACAGACAAGAGACTTTTTACCTTTCCAGGTCCCAATTCATAACTCTTCTGCAGCCCCTTACTTAGGAGAGTCTTGACTGTCGTTTCCCATTGAACAGGAGAAGTCACCTGCGATATAGAATAGATGGAGTGGAGATGAACATTCCTGCAGTCCTGCCCAATATTGGGGAGATAAAAGTTTTGAGTAGCTACCTGGCGTGCCAATATCTTCTTAATTGTGTCGGGATCTGCATGTGGCTGTGCATCAACGTTGGAGATAACTGGTATTCTAGGAGTTCTTATCTCAGTTGCTGCTAATGCAGCTTCCAATCTCGATACAGCTGGTTCCATGAAACTAGTGTGGAAAGCACCGGCAACAGCTAGACGCACCTGAGCGAAAAGGGGAAAAGAGGAGATAATTTTGTTGTCGCTTAACACAAAGCGTGAAGAAGATGAAAGTTACAGTTCAAAGAATGGTACCGTCATGCGAGCTTTGAATGACTTCGCCTTTGCTTCTACAGCTTCCACTCCTTTTAAACCTCCAGATACAGCATAGTTTCCCTAACAAAAACAGAAGCATTCATGGTCCAATACTTGCTAATCAATTAACTAGAAATTATCCAGATAGGCTGATTATGGTCCTTACGGGACATAAGTAATTTGCAATCTGAACTTTTTCATTCTCATCGACTTCTTGATTAGCTGCATCACACAACTGTTGAACCTTATCCGAGTCCAGTCCTATGACGCTAACCATAGCACTTTTTGCAGCATCAGCAGCTTCCTTGAGGAAGTTGAAAAGAAACGTCATCAGTGAGAATAATTACAAACTCTAAGCATGTGAGGACATGAATCTTGGAGGACTAGTAGACAACTATCAAAGTACCTGCATGGCCTCTCCCCTTAGTTTAACCAGCTTGAGCCCGTCCTCGAAACTTACATAGTGAAGAATCAACAAGAAAAGAAATGGCGTAAAATCTAAGCAATTCAGATAAATGTAATGAAAATAGAGTTTCGTCACATTTTTGTGTCTAGCCATGCATTAATATCTTAAATCAAGCACAAGATAAACGAGGATGATGCTAAATTTAGATCTCTTAAATATCAATATGGAGGAGCAAACAATTGGTTGGATTAGATCATGATTTATAGCATTCTATGCAGTATGATTTGTGCAATTTCAGAGCATTATACTATTCGTATAAAATATATAATGGATATGCAACAAGTATCTTATGTTTTTTGTTCTTCACTGGTCGCCTCACCTAAAGGCCCCAGAGAAGGCAAGAGCAGTGTACTCTCCCAAGCTTAGACCACATGCAACATCAACAGAATCAATTATTTTCTGACCTCCATCCCGTGCACGAAACAACTCCACAGCTGCTAGACTTGTAACATAGATAGCTGGCTGCAAAGACGAGGATTAATAGCTAACCCATTATTATCAGTGGAAATATACTTCAAAGTCATAATTCATCTAGTTTCAAAAATGTATTGGCATTCCACACCCTAAAAGAAAATACTTTGGAGACAGATCATGAATGGAGTTCAAAAGATATGGAACTCTTTTTTTCTTTTTCTTTTTTCTTTAAACACGTCATGCATTGCAAGAGACGCCATTCCACTAACACCACAGCCAAATAGCCACTACGGGCATCTAAAAATTGTAACACAAAATAACAGACGTGCATTTGTACACACACATACATGCATTCAATTGTTTACAAGTGATCATTACCGTACATACTACTACTAACCTTTATAAAATGTAACCAGAAAACACGCAAATACATGTACATATATATATATATATATATATATATATATATAATTGTTTAAAAGCGATCATTGAGTACCTGGCTTATAACAGTAGAATCTAGCTTCTCTTTTGGTCCATTGATGCAAACATCAAGAAGATCAAAGCTGCAAATAAAAGAGATATAGATCGCTGAGAAAATGAAGCAGTGACAAACGAGTATCTGCACTGTATGTCAAACATTAAACTTCAGACAAAACGATAAAACGAAATATAACGTGCATTTATACCCTAGAATATCATTTGCTTTCTCGTACAACTCTGCAGCAGCAGGCAGATTTTGTGCCTCCTTTCCCATTCCAACCGCTTGAGCACCCTAATATATGAAACTAAGAAAAATATGAATAATTGAACAATCTAAAAAAAAAAAAAAAAACAGCTTTTTTCTGAATCTGATTTAAACACGAATGAAAATTTCCGTAAGCTACAATATTTCTTTGCAAATTAATCCGCATTGTTAACAGAAATTAGGAAATTAACAAGTCCCAGTCAATCAAACTCACTTGGCCAGGGAAGAGGAAAGCGAGGCTGGGCTTGTAATCAGAAAACAAGCCGTCGTTGACGACGGCCTTGGATCCGACGGAAACGCTCATGAAGAGGCGAGATCGACAGAGGTTTCTGGTGACGCCGGAGCTCCGGAATCCATTTTGGAAAGCCGAAAGGGAGGAGCAATTGGAGCCCTTGGAGGAGCCGGAGAGGGCGAGAGAAGCGGAAGGAAGAGCGAGAGAGGAGCTCAGAGTCATGGCGGCGACGGCGAGGAGCGAATCGGAGGAGAGGGAGACGGTGCGCTGGATAAGAGAAGGGTGGCGATTGTGAAGAACAACTGATTGCATAAACGTTTGGATGCAGTGGGAGTGTTGGTGGTGTTTTATAGAATGAACAGGGGGTGTACAGGTTAGGCTCGCGGAGTTTACGAAGGTATAGACGTCGGCTTGGTTGGAGATGGGCGTGACAAAGCAAGGAAAACCGGCCAACGGCCTTTTCTCACTTCTTGTCCTGTCTTGTCTTGTTCTTTTTTTTTTTTTTTTTTTGAAGCTATTTTCCTTTTAAAAAATTTTTTAGTAGAAAAAAAAAAGAAAAAAATGTGGTGGCAGTTAGAGCTGTTCCAAAAAAAAAAATTCTGTTAATCTGCGCAAATCACCCCGTCCAAATCAAATTAATAGTTTTATTTTAATTTTAGACCGTTTAAGTGGTTTTTACACAAATATTTAGGTGTTTTGGATAATTATTTGAGACCTTTCACCTAAACCGCCTATTAAACCGTTATATTATATAATTTTTATTTTTAAAGTTTTTATATAAAAATTCTTATTATTTTTTATTCTTTTATTAGTGTACAAGAAGTTCCAGCCATATAAGATGCATCTTTCTACGCTCTATAATTACACTTTCCTAATCACTCATAATTAACATCCTGAAAAACAAAAACAAATTAAAGAATCAATATATGCAACTAAGGCTAACTCATGTAATAGAACCCTAGCATCCTCCTATCCAGCAACCAACGACTTCTCTTTGCACCGCTGCTGGCCCACTAGCCATGCCGCCATTGTCATGGCTTCTCTGTCCGCTGACAACCCAACTCATCACAGCATCAATTAATGGTATTAATAGGAGGAGAGGTTTATCGACACTATTTAAAAGTTTTAATTCAATTAAAATTTAATTGTGTTGTTTTATGTTATTTAGTTACATTTTTTACTTTTTAGTTGGCTATTGGTTAACTTTAATTTGTCTTGTTGTGACTTCTTAGTTTGTATTAAAACTTAGAAGGCTAAACTTTTAGACATTTTATAATTTTGTTAAATATTAAAAAATTAATTTTTAAGTACAAATCGTTCAAACCAAACAACCTAAACCGCTTATAAATGACTTGATTTGGTTTACTTTTATAAAAAATATCAAACCGTCAAAAAATAAAATTTATTTTTAATTTGGTTGGTGATTTGAAAAAAAACCATACAAACCGCTTGTGAACACCCCTAGTAGCAGTTGAAATTATATCGTTGGAAGGATTTTGCCAAACAAATAAAAACAAAATTATGGGTTTCTCTTCTATATTTATGGAAAAATCGAGTTAGGTGGCCTTTTTTATGGTCTATTTAAAATAAAAGACCATAATTTTTTTAAATTAAACAAATTAACGTTTATCAGTGATAAACTGAGTTTAACTAACAAACACCTTGTGTTTATCAATGTTAAACTTAATAAACTCAAGTTTATCATTGATAAACGATCATTTGCCTAATTTTAAAAAGTTACAGTCCTTTATTTTAAAAGTAGTTTAAATAAGACCATTTACCCCAATATCTTTTTTTCTATTTCTGTTTAGTCCTTGTTTTCAAGCTATTTTGACTTTAATCCTTAGAGAATTTTTTCATTAGGATCGTGGAATCAAATTGTCCATTTAAACCTTTTTTATTTGAATTGTAAAATTAAAAAATCTAATTTAAATCTTTTCTATTTTTATCTTCAAGTTACTTTGACTGAACAAAAGCATATATATTTATTTATCATTTCCACCGCACTATTCATTTTCTTTTCATCTTCCAACCTCATTAGTCGTTACCATCATCACCGTCATGTTATACATTGCCGTTGGATCAAACAGAAGACTTCTCTAGCTCAGTTCTTGCTATCCAAGCGTGCTCACAAATAGGTCTAAACATATGTGAGTACTAGCAGGGTCCGTACCCAAGTGATTTTGTTAAGAGCAAAAAATGAAAAGCAACACAATCCTAAACAATTTAAGTCTCTGTTTGGCATCTCGGTCCAATAAATTATGTAAAAAAAATTAAAAATTGTTATATTGTAAAGTTTTCACTAGTTATAGTTTTAAACCAACATTTTGAGTTTTAATTGCTCTCCCGAACACCCCTTTAAGTTTTAAAGTTTTACATGACGTTCCATTGGGTCCTGTCTTCAACCCTTGGTTTACACTATTAACACAACTCAAAAGATACAATTCCAAGAATGGAGAATACAATTTAGCTAAACCTGGTGTATGATAGTCTGACTAAAATTGAAAGGAATGTCCCTATATATGAGAGCAACGTTAAAAAATTATGGGCATGGTACTAAAGAGAACCAACTTTCTCAAACACGCCCCAAGAATATTTGATTTCGTGCCGAAGATTTGATGCGTTGGCTGTTCTGCTGCTCCATTCCTCTAAATTTTCTGTGCGAAAGCCATGAATTAAGTAAATGGCATCGCCGGCGTATCCCGCGAAGTAGATCAAAGATAGTTAAAGCAGTCAAGCGTTAGTTATACAAAATTATTTGACACAATTTATACATTGGAAAATATACCTGGTTAATCTAACAGCCCATCTCTATGTATAATCAACAGCCCGAAAGTTCACTAAATGCATTCCTCTTGCTCCTTATAACTCGTGCTCTATTGTCTCTTATTTCAAGAACCTGGAAAATATGGTCACATTGTAAGTGCTCTTGAAGGTCTTAGTCTCTATTGAGATGCCAAAGAAAATGCTCTAGAATCATTTCTATGGCCAAAGATCTCATTCTAGAAGTAGGAGTTTTGTCACAACACAAGTTCAGGTGCCCAGAATTTTCATGTTACCTCTGGTCTTGAATTAAGAACACCACTTGACATGCCCACATCGATGCGCCATATGCTACAATTGTATTCACTGTAAAGGAGCATTCATGAATTGAGAACCTCGGTGATTTATGATTATGGTCATCCAATTGAAAATAATTTCATAATATTGTCCCAATAACGGAGGATAGCAAAAGATGTGGCCTCATACCAATTTACTCCTGTAGTTTGAGGAGTATGCCCCACCACCATTGCCTTAGCATCAATGGCTTGGAGCGTCTCTTCGAGAATAGAATTTATCTGTAAAGCCAAACAACTAAAGAATGTCATAAGCAGAGCAGAGAAAATTCTCCAGATAGTGAACTAGAAAGTCTCCTGCATTCTCAAAATATCAAGTTCCTTGGTAGATCCAAATTTCATCGCGTTTATCATGTTTTTAAAATCTGTTACTCCAAATACAAAATCACTCACGGCAGGAAAGGAATAGATATACTGCTAATACTTGCCCGCTCAAGCTGATAGTCCTCTAAATCCCAAGAATCTCGCGAGTACAAGCGGTTCCAAACAACGCTGTCATATCCCTTGGTAGCTAGAAAAGGCATCGGAGGGACCATCTTGGGTTTCGCTGAGGCCTCTCATCCAGAGAGATACTTCCTTGTTCATCCTCTCTATGCCATATGCAACTGCAGAAAAACCAAAAACCTATCAGGCATGCAAGGTTTGAACTTTCATTTTACATGAATGCATATGCTTATGAATATATGCGAGGATCATCTTAACCAAATTGTGGAACCTGCTTACCATGGTGAGGAAGGAGGCCACCATGACAAAAGACCCAATCATTAACCTTAAGAACAACAGCATGTCGCGCTAACTCGCACGCTAGTTTACCTCCTGGCCTCAGAAGGATTGATCTGGCAATGACCCCCTTTTGTCTCTGTCCTAAGATTTGGAAAACTTAATCAGAAAGGATATCAAGATGTAGACATCCAATGTTAAAAGGTGATCGTGCTTCTTCTCACAAATATTGCCCACTTAGATTTAGTAGAGACATAATGATTTTTTAGTTCATACAAGCATCTAAGACAATAATTTGATTAAACGAAAAAAATGTGAATACCTTCACTAGATTCCAGGGACCCCAATTATTTTGGGACATTTTGCGTTCTTGTTTCCACCTTTCAGAGACACCAACCCAATTAACAAAACCTTCTTCCCAGTCATCTCTATAGCCACCCAAGTACTCTAGGAAATCGCTACACTCGTCGTAAGCCCCCGGATCTACATATCTAAAATCCCCTTCCACATTCATAGTCTCATGATTTCCATTGACCTAAAGGAAGCAACACACACTCATAAAGGCAAAATTGTATATGAAGTTAAAGAAACTAAAAGAATAAATCAGTTTCTCAACTAGATGCAAAGTATTGTGCATTCAATTGCCATCTTACTTAAACTTCTAAATTTTGCTGCTACAACATGCTTGTCATCTCAAATTAGGAGCAAATTATACATAGCAGGCAACTAGAGTGTCACATATTTTCAGTTTTAGCAGCACTAACCTGGAAAACTGCTCCACCTTGAGCTTTGGCTTGTAAATCCAAAGACCTCAACAAGGACAAAATAGCTATTTCATCCTCACCTCTATCAAGTATATCTCCCAGCTGAACCAACACCTACATCTCAAACACAATTAAGTCATTTCACACGCTTGATAAAACCTTTTTTTAATCTCATTTTATTCTTCAAACTATTTTTTTATTTTGATCCATAACATTTTAAGTGTTTTAGAACAAGTCCGCAATCAATAAATTGTCTCAAATTAGTCCTTCCAACAAGAAAAATTGGACATGAGAATTATGTGTGGTTTAGTGGGAGTTAATTTTATAATTTTACATCTTTGGACACAACTGTCTTATCTTTTTTTTTTTTTTTTTTTTGAGATTTTTACAGAAATGAAGACTAATTTAGTACAACCCTTTTCTTTATAATCCAAGGCATAGATGAAGAAGTTCCTCTGCTCAAGCAAAATCTAATATTGAAGGCAATACCGTTTCTCCACCAGTCCACAAGTCTTGACCATCAGAACTCAACACTTCAGCAATCCCAAGTGCACATCTCGCTTGGTCAAGGTCTCCATGCAAATCACCAACTGTACATAAAAAGCTCAAGAACATAAATAAATTTCAAATTAAATGCGGAGGAACAAAGAAACAAAGAGATAAAGTTAAAATATAAAACATGGGTATTGGAGTATTGCAAAGTTTTTGGTGTTTAACAACTAACCGGCAACAATTCTGCGACCCGGAGCAGAAACAAAAGTTGGGGGGTTCCCGCTAACGACGATGGGCTTCAAGGCCTCTCCTTTAAGATGACCGTTACTGGTAATATTCAGTGACGTTTCTAAGACTCTGCGAGGTTGAGAAGACGGTGGCAGAGGCAAAGAATTCAGACAAAGAGAAGCCATTGTTAGTATTGCTTGGACATATCAATAACATTTCTTCATTATCCTTGGGAGTAGCGGATGCAAGAAGAGCATGTGCTTTTTTTCTTTTTTTTTTTCTGACTATGAAGGAAAAGAAAGACCAAGCAAAACAGTGAGAGCTCCTCAGCCAAGCATTTTGGTATATCTTTTTAAGGGGGACTTTTATTTATTTATTTTTTTCCTTGTTTTTTTCCCCCTTTTTTTTTTCCACTTTTTTCTATGGAGTGAGTTATTTTTGAGTAGTAGGTGGGGTCTAATGTTCGCATTGTTGTAATTTGTCGTTGTTCGTCGACGGAAGAAGAGACGCTGGATTTCTTAGACGAGGGCAGGGGCACCGTCTCGTGTTTCTTCTTACGGACAAGTGGTGACAATGACTGACCAAATTTTAAAGCAACAAGAGAAAAAAACAAATTACAATTGCTAGAAAGTTACGAGATTGCTCGAAAACCAACGTTCAACTTGAAAGATAAGTTTTTAAGAATTATGGAATTTTTAATTAAAGTCTAATTAATTAAAAATTATTAATTCATGAAATAAGTAAAATATGGCAAATTGTTATCGAGATTCAGTCGTTAAAATCTATGTCCTACGTCAAGCCTGAATGTTGAACAATTTGCTAAGAAAACCTGTTTACAAGTACCGATTTGATTAATTACCAATTTGAATAATTCAATTTAAGGCTACCTCTTAGTGATTGACGCCTATATTACTGTACTTTTTTATAATCTTGTACAGCGAGTATCACTCATCTTTCAACTCTGCTTCATGAGACTCCTATCTACCGCATAATGTTTCTCCCTAAAACAACAAATTCTTCTCTCGAAGAATGATATACCTTCTTTCAAAAACACACTTGGACAAAAACTCACTTCCTTTATACTTGTTTGCCCTCTAAAAACTCTGTAGGAAAGTCTCAGACTCATCCTCCTTTAATAAACTGTGAAACCTTATCAAAATTTCAAACTATAATCTGTTGCGACAAATTTGAACTCAAATTTGAAAACGGATGCGATCTACCTTTGAAAATCGTAATCTCTTTTCTAAATCAGATATTCTTCATTTAAAAACACTAAATCATATCCAAGTCTTAGCTTTTATAGACTAGAGATAAAATGTTCTTTTAATTCAAATTTTCAATCTTTTTTCAAATCAGACTTGCTCCCCAAGTTAAATAAACTTAGATTCTGATTTGAAATTTAAAATATACTTGATAAATCTTCTCAACAAGTTGGCTTTATCTTTGAAACCTTAATGGGATAAAATCTTCACATTATTGGTATTATGTCCAAGATTTTGATATTCTTCACATTATCACATAAGCATTTATCTTATAAACGTTTTTTTTTTTCTGTTTAAAATTACAAAGCCAATATGTCAATACAAAGTTTAAACCTAATTGCAATGTAAAGCTCTTATATGCTATACTATAAAGTTGTCACATATTAAAATATTTAACTTTCAAGTTGATTATCAAATACTCTCAAATAATAGAAAATGATGTTTGAGAGAGTGGTTCAAACCATTGCTTCGACCAATTTTTGTTTAAAATATTAAAGCATATGAGAGCTTTTATATAATAGCTGATTTTGCTTTATACTATAGTTACTAAAAGTTTTACATTATATACGTTTTAAACTTGTGAGTTTGAACCGTTGAGTCAAACATGTAGAAATTTGCTTGGTTTCAGTTATGCAAGAGAAACATGTGCTTGGTTTCATGGACGAAGCGTATTGTGTCGTAAATACAGAAAATATTAAAATAATTTATGTTAGCTAAAATAGGGAGTATGATTAGAGTAGGTTTCCTAAAAATTGCTAACTAAAAAAAAAATTAAAGAGTTACTTGGAGTTGCTCTAAGAAGAAATGTGTTACAAGTATAGCCACAGTAAAAGTGTTAGTCACTTGAAAAAAAAAAAAAAAAATCTTGTTTATCTTACCAGGATAAAGCATATGAATATTCAATGTCATTTTATAAGATCAGCTTTCAAAGGAAGTTGTCTTAGCAAGTGTGAAGATTTAGGGGAGGCGGCTCCCTATTGAAGATTGATAATTATCACTGCAAATAATCATTTCTATAGCGGATCAGTCTCCAAGCAAGACATTGTTGAGTGTGTTGAGCCTAACATTTGACCAAATTTAGTAATTGTATTTATAACTTCTCACTATGTATTTTCGGCTGTCTTAATTGTACTTATATTGGAGGCGTCATTTTGGTATTAAGATTTTTAAAGATAAAAACATGTACAACTTGAAAAGGTGAAAGGCTGAAGTGCGGAGATTTTTTTTGTAATTTTTTTTTTTTTTTTTTTTTTTTTGTAATTGTGAAATCTTGCAACGGTAAAAAGTAAAAATAACTCTCACTTTAAGAAAAAATCAATATATATTTTTTGTGTGCTTATTTATTTGCTTTCTTCGATTTTATTACTCTCTGCAGTACAAAAAAAAAATGGTCTAATTCTTAGCACACGAAAGTTATAATAATAGAACTTTATCTCGTTATTACCATCGTGGTTACATTCTAGATAAACATTTGTTTGGCATCTTGAGCCAAAATGTATTGTATGACATGCATTCTTTGTTTTTTTTCTTTTTACCTTTCACTGGACACCATCGTATTGTCTTGTATCTAAAAATTTATATAATGTTTGCATTTTCATTCTCTGAAACTTTAACTTAATCTCAAGAGTTGTTTCTTCTTTGTAGCATTCGATTGATAAAAAAAGAAGGAAAACATGAGAAATTAAATTAAAAAATGTGCTCACTGAATTTACCTCTTTGATTAGTTCTTAATCTTAAAATTTTGCCCTTCTCAAGATCCTCAAAGAACATTTTATCGTACATAACTATGTTCCCAAAGGTCAACCTGCCATTGTGGGCCAATAATTAAATGGGCTTCTCTTAATGAGCCTGGGAAGCCCAGTTTAATCAGACAGCCCATTCCTCAAAATACTCTGCTTCAAGCACATCCCAGGATTATCGATCCAAAGAAAAGCCGGGATATTCACACTCTTAGTAGACACCGTCCATTCAAATGCGATAAAACCTGGAGACTCGGATCTCGAATTGACTCAACCAATGGGAGACCTTCCTTTGGTGATTATCTGATGGCCACTAATACAGAAAAGGTCATACACAAACACAAGAACAACAATTATATACTTGATCAAGTCGTGGATCATAAATTGTGGCAAAGAAAATTAGATGCAAGTAGGATATGGTCGATCGAGTGTGGAGGGGCCCACGTTATATTTCGTGGTCCACTCTTCTGAGATCCTCGTATCTAATCAAGTATACACCACACCTACCTGTGGGGCCTGCATAATCTTTTCTTACTTCTAGGCTCTATGCTTTCCCTCAAATTTCTCAAGTGCCAGTAGCCAAAATGAAAAGGAGGATCCTGGATGAGAGATTCGTCAAACCAAGACGTGAGTATATATTAGACATGTATGTTGATTCTGCTTTGCTAAGCTTGCCCACTTTGTGGAAAACTAGCAGCTAGAATCTAGTATTTTCCACTTGTTATTAGAAGCTACATTTTTGACAAATAATGTTAGTGCACAAGAGTATCTTTATCCATGATATGTTTTACGTTGTTGTATGGATTCAAAAGAATAATGAGAAATGACGTGTTTAAGTATATTGATAATTGCAGAACAAGAATAATGAGAAATTCATTCATCGTCGCATAGTGTTAAGGTCACAATGATGTTAGGACTACAGAGCACATGTTGGTGGTTGAAGGCATATTTCTATTTGTCTCTAAAATTTTTCAAGAATTACAGTTGTGCTGCGATATTTTATATATATTAGTCGAAAAGCATAAGCCCATATGTTAACAAATATATATATATATATAAGAAAAAAAAAAGTTTCAAAAGGAAAAAAGAAAAAAAATGTTTCAAAAGGAAAAAACGTTTCAAAAAACTTTAAAGAAACGTTTTGGCTATAAAAGAGAAAAAAAGCATTTTCAAAAAAAAAAAAAACAACAAAACATTTCAGGTTTCGAACGCTCTCTCACGAAACTTAATCTCTTTATATTTATGATAAATATGCATATATGTATATTAATTATGCTCACATTCAATAATCAAACTATAAGTGTAAGTTGGTTTAAACCTCCACCTAGTTTCATCAAAACTTCGTTCTGGTCATGAATTGATCACCCAGGTTCAGGTCTTCAAGCACTAATTAGTGACAATTGCCTTATAAAGACTCGCTTTTTTGCTACAACTTTGATGGGTTCCTTTAACCAAGTCACTTCCTATTAGCCGTCGGCTCATTCTTCAACAAGCACATAGTCGAGGCCCCCGGCTTCTCCCACTGTTTGGAAGCTTATTTTATGGTTTCATATTCTATTTCACTCCTTGACAGGGTTCTTGTCACCCTATCATACGGTACTACTTTACTATCAATCACCTAAGAGTATTTAGCTTTATAAGATGATCCTTATTGATTCACATAAGATTCTACGTGTCCCATGTTATTTGGGTCAAAGTGTAAGCTAGTAATATTTTTGGCTATTGGACTTTTGTCATTTAGGGTACAACTCTCTACAGTCTATTTATTAAAAAAAATATCTTTATTTTCCACATGGTACCCAATTAAAAAATTAAAAAAAAAAACTAGCTCCTTCTTTAAAGGTACACACATTTAAACATATACGTATACATGATCTAAGATTTACCCTTCTGTAGTTGACTTATTATTTATATACATGATCTAAAACGCACCGTTGGCTAAAATTTGACGTAATTGAAGGTTGAAGCCGTGGTTGACGTACTCTTTCGTTTTTTTTTTTTTATCTTAGACTTTCTGTTCATAATTATTCTCTGCGTATATATATGATCCGATTTTCCTATAGTTTTTTTTCTGGCATAATGGGTATATAAAGGCTTGGCAGTTGGCAATAAAGGTTGTATTTGATTTTTATAATTTTCATTATTATTGGGAATCGGCCACGTCTTTTTTAAGTTAGCTTAGTTTTTTATATTTAAGTTGAGATGTTTCTACGGTAAGACTTTATACAACGTTGCTAACCGTTAAATTTAATACGGGCTGGTTTTTGTAAGTTGCAACTAAAAATGCAGTTTTATATTATCAGCGCAATTTAAAAATATATATATTATTATTTTCCTCAACAATATGGTAAGCTGTAATCTTCCTACATCATAGAGACATGATACAGCAACGCACGTTTTTACCATGAGTAAAAGATCAGCTAGCGATGCGGCAAAAGTTAGCTTCATGACCCTTGATGTGAAAAGGGTGAAAAACCAGAAAGCGCAATAAAAATCAAAGAAAGAAAGATCTTGACAGACGCTGCTGAAACAGAAAGCAAAACCTGTTCAAGGAGAAAAATTATGTGCACGAGAAAGTTGCTGCCAAAAATGTATTGGCGTAAGGAAATGGCAGAGATGTGAGTTAAGATAACCTTACCTCTTTTGGATCACATCCCACGTACATTTGTCCATTCTTCATCCAACACAAACACACACATACATGTAGGCTTTTTCTCGGACTTTTTTGCGGATTATACTTTCATGTAGCATATGGAAGTGAGAAACACAACGAGACTTGTTTTGTAACGTTAGCCATATAAAGGTGTTACAACAAAAAGTTGTTGCAGGTGGGGAGCCAAATCAAATCAACAACCTAGTAAAAAGTAAAAAAAGAAGAGAAAGGCAAAGCTTGGGCGCTACAGTGCACGTAAGGCAGAGAAGCAGCGCCTAGGCGCTGGGTGTCAAGCAGCGCGAAGCTAGAAGAAGAGCGCCGAGGCACTCGAAACGAACGCTACGGCACTCGAAACGAAGGCCGCGGCACCGAGGAGCGGTGCTGTGCGATTTTTTGCAGGTTTTTGAACCCAAAAACGGGAAACTACTAAGGTTTCTCATTAGTTGTTATTTTTTTTCTTCCTTTGGGTATAAATAGTAATAAGGTGGCTGGGGTTGAGGGTGAGTGGCATTATTTTATGTGAGGCATATTTTTGTGAGAGCTCCATTGTTAAGAGAGAAAAATTCCCACAGGGTGCTAGATAGAAGAGAGTTTTGGTAAACACAATTTTAGAGTGTGTGAGAAACTTCTCTTGTAATCTGTAATCTCCTTCATCATAGTGGAATCTGCAGCAGCAGAAACAAGACGTAGTCTTGAATTTAGACGAACCTGTATAAAAATTTGGTGTTTCTCTTTTCTTCTTTTCTCCAATTTCTTTTCTGCAATTATTCGTTCTTGCGATCATTGAAATTAGGAGAAGCCTAATTCCCCAACAACTGATATCAAAGCGGAGGTTTTGATCAAGAACAATGACGAGAAAAGAAGGTTTAGCAGCCGGTATCACCAAATTGGATGGTTCAGATTTTTCCTATTAGAAGATGCAAGTAGAAGGCTACCTCTACAGCAATAAACTGCACTTGCCCTTGGGTAATAAGCCCAAAGGCATGAAGGATGAGGAGTGGAATCTCTTTGATAGACAGGTGCTGGGTGTGATCCGTTTGACCCTATCAAAGAACATGACCCACAACGTTGCAAAGGAGAATACTACAGCAGGGATGATGAAGGCTCTGTCAGAGATGTATGAGATGCCCTCAGCCAATAACAAGGTATATCCCATAAAGAAGCTCTTCAATTTAAAAATGCCTAAAGGTGCCTCAGTGGTAGAGCATCTGAATAATTTCAACACCGTCCTGAACCAATTGGTGTCGGTAGAGATTAAATTCGATGATGAGATCAATGCCCTAATCCTCTTGGCCTTGTTACCGAATAGTTGGGAACCCAGGAGGGTGGCCATTACAAATTCGATTGGGAATGCAAAATTGAAGTTTGTTGATGTCAGAAACTCTATTCTGGCGAAAGAAGTTTGCATGAAGGATTCAGGTTAAGCCTTAACGTCGAACTCGGCCCTTAATATTGATAATAGGGGTAGGAAACTTGAGAGACATTCCAGGATAATGGCAGGAGAGGCAAGTCAAGAAATGAGAGAAGCAAGTCGAGGAACGGTAGGATTATGGAGTGCTGGAACTGTTGGAAGACCGGCCACTTGAAAAAGAATTGCAGGGCTCTAAGGAAAAATAAAGACAAGAATAATGACGCCGCTAACGCCGCCACGGAAGAGGCACAGGATGCCTTAATCTTGTCTGTTGACAATTCTTTTGATTCGAGGGTGATAGATTCAGGAGCATCATTCCACACCACTGCACACCGTCATGTCCTGGAGAATTATGTTGCCGGAAATCATGGTAAGGTTTATTTTGCTGACGGAGAACCTTTGGATATTGTTGGCATTGGAGATATCAGTTTAAAAATGCCTAATGGGTCTATGTGGAAGATTCATAAGGTGAGACATATTCCCAAACTAATGCACAACTTGATTTCGGTGGGGCAACTTGACGACGAATGACATAAAGTGACCTTCAGTTGTGGAGGTTGGAAAGTCACTAAAGGAGTGATGGTTGTTGCTCGAGGACGCAAGGCTGGAACTCTCTACATGACTCTACTTGCAGAGATACCATAGCAGTTGCTGATTCTGCTGCCAATATAGAGCTATGGCACTATAGGATCGGTCACATGAGTGAGAAGGGAATGAAGGTGCTTCACTGTAAAAGAAAACTGCTGAGATTGAAAACTATTGATCACAGTTTGTGTGAAGCCTGTATTTTTGAGAAACAGAAGAGAGTTAGCTTCTCAACAACAGGTAGAAAACTTATGTTCAAGAAATTGGAGCTAGTTCACACTAATGTGTGGGGGCCTGCGATGGTGACTTCCCTTGGTGGCGTAAACTATTATGTGACGTTTATAGATGACTCAAGCAGGAAGGTATGGGTTTACTTTCTGAAAAACAAATCTGATGTCTTTGATGCTTTCAAGAGATGGAAAACTATGGTGGAAAACGAGACAGATTTGAAGGTGAAGTGCTTGTAGTCTGACAATGGGAGAGAGTACTTAGATGATGACTTTAGGCGGTACTGTGCTAAGAATGGAATAAACATGAAGAAAATCATTCCAGGGAAACTACAACAAAACAAGGTAGCTAAGAGGATGAACAGGACTTTAAATGAGCGTGCCAGAAGCATGAGGTTCATGTGGGGCTGCCAAAGTCGTTTTGGGCTGAAGCAATTAACACAACAGCTCATCTAATCAACAGAAGTCCATCCACACCGTTGAAGTTCAAGCTACCGGAAGAAGTATGAAACATCAAAAAGGTTGACCTCTCTTACTTGAAAGTATTCAGGTGTGTTTCCTATGTTCACATTGATTCTGCTGCTAGAAGTAAACTTGATGCCAAGTCAAATAAGTGTTTTTTGGTTAGCTATGGTGGACTTGAGTTTGGTTATCATTTCTGGGATAACCAAAATCGAAAGATTATCAGGAGCAAGGATGTGATCTTCAATGAAGGTGTTCTGTACAAGGACAGAGACAGCACTGACTCCAGGGGTTTAGGTTCTGAAGACAAGAAGCCTGAGGTGATTTCCATTGAAGGTGATTCTTGAAGTGGAGGTGCAAAATCCAGAGGTTAAAGACCAAGAGAATGTAGCTCTAGAGGAAAACCAGAGTACTCCTGCCACTCTAGTCAAGAGGTCTAGCAGGACTATAAGACCACCATAGAAATACTCCCCTTCTCTGCGTTATATTTTGTTGACCGACAGAGGTGAGCCAGAGAGCTATGATGAAGCCGTGGAGGCTGAAGATTCGGTCAAGTGGGAGTTAGCCATAAGGGATGAGATGGATTCCCTAATGTCCAATCAGACATGGCAACCGACAGAGTTACCACAAGGCAAAAAGGTCTTGCACAACATGTGGTATACCGGATTAAAGATAAAAGTAATGGCAGCAAACGATATAAGACAAGGCTGGTGGTAAAAGAATCCAGAGATATGCTCATGAAGATGGTTCCGATAGAGAAACTGAAGTTATGCGCAACTTCAGTTGGACTTCTCCATGAGACGTGAGAAGTTGTTGCTGCTGCAGTTGGAGACATGGTGATTGATTAGTTTCCAAGTGGGAGATTGTTGCAGGTGTGGAGCTAAATCAAGTCAAAAACCTAACAAAAGGAAGAAAAAGGAGAGAAAGACAGAGCTTGGGCGTCGCGACGCCCGTAAGGCAGAGAAGCAGCGCCGCGATGCTGCTAGGAGAGCGCTGCGACGCTGGAAGAAAAGCGCCTAGGCGCTGGTTGCAGGGCGCCTAGGTGCTAGGAGTTGAGAGCACGTGGCGCTGGAAAAAGAGCCCCACGGCGCTCGAAATGAACGCCTCGGCACCGAGGCATGGTGCTGTGCGATTTTTTGCTGGTTTTTGAACCCAAAAACAAGAAACTATTAGGGCTTTTCATTAGTTGCTATTTTTTTCTTTCTTTGGGTATAAATAGACATCAGGTGGCTAAGGTTGAGGGTAAGTGGCATTATTGTGTGTGAGGCATATTTTTGTGAGAGCTCCATTGTTGAGAGAGAAAAATTCCCACAGGGTGCTTAATAGAAGAGAGTTTTGGTAAACACAATTTGAGAGTGTGTGAGAAACTTCTCTTGTAATCTGTAATTTCCTTCATCATAGTGAAATCTGCAATGGCAGAAACAGGACGTAGTCTCGAATTTGGACGAACATGTATAAAAATTTGGTGTATCTTTTTTCTTCTTTTCTCTAATTTTTTTTCTGCAATTATTCATTCTTGCGGTCTTTGAAATTAGGAGACGCCTAATTCTCCAACAGAAGTCTAGTAATTTAAGCTAATGTTAGACCTCTAAAAGAGTCGTGTTATATTAACAAGGTGTTTGACATAATAGTTAGAACTATTGGTTAGAATTGTAAATAATGTAACATATAAAAGTTTTATACGTTACAACTTTTTTCTTTTTACTGTAATATATGAGAATTTTACGTTATTTTTAAAATTGATTGAAATTAACTTTGTCCAACAACCTATAAATAAAATCATGTTATATTTTTTTATTTCGGTGGATTATGTCAATGTACAGTCCTAAGCTCCATTAGTCTATATGTGCAGCACAATAAATTGAGACCCTCTCCACGTTGAGTCACTCAAATTTACGGACCCATCACGTAGAGCCTATGTTTCATGGCAGGTGCTTACGCCAGGTACAGAATGCGTAATAACCTTCAAATGTGTTACTGGGTTTGTAGCATATACTTTTAAAAGTGGTTTTTTGTGTTTACTTTTTCAAATAATTTGCTGAGTGTTGTAACAATTATTGTTGGCTTAAACCTGCAACAACCTTTGAAATAATTTGCTTTCAATTGTATATGTGACACCCGTTATTCTCCTAACGGGTATTAAGGTAATTAAATTAATTTTTAATGTATAAAAAAAATTGCTTCATTTAAATTTATTTAATAATATTTATTTTTATCTATTTTTAAGTTTTCTAAAATTCTCCTATATTTATTTAGTATGATTACTAAAAAGTCTTAGAACTTCTAATAAATCTCAAAAATGTCATATTGGCATTATGTGTGTTAAAGTCTTTAGATGAGACATAAGGATATCTTTTCCAACTACTCTTGACCCTCATTTTCTTTATTTCCTCCGTGACATGCTTCAACATGTCTCCTCTATAATTGTTTCTATCACTTCTCTTCAAAGACTTCATCTTTTCTTCCTTTCTCTTCCACGGTTCCCACACTCTTCTTCTTATTTCTTTGCTGAAGCAAAATACTTAGAGAACTTCTTTAAGGCAGCCATAAAAATCTGCCACCATCACCTCCATTTGAGCAAGAATTTCAGTCATACCGAAGTAAAGGAACCTGTTTTGAAGCCATTTCAAGCTTCCAACTAACCATAATCCGAGGTTAGAATCTTATGAACAAATTTAGTCTTTCATTTATAAATTTTCTTTTATACTAAAGGATTATTCAAATTTACGTTCTTAAACCTAAGTATATGTTTGTTGCTATTTTGGAGCATATGTATGAAGTCTAAGTGTATATGCCCTAGACAGAAAATTTATATTGTTAAACTTTATAATACCTCTATGGGCAGTGGTTATTTCTTGAAATTCTAAGATTAAATTAAAATAAATTTTATGAATGTAGTTGTATGTTGTGCTTTAGTTTTAATTGTCCTTATGCACGCCTTAGGATCAAGGGAGTATGGAGCTAACGTTAATTGATTCCAGGATTAAGAGACTGCTGATAAGCTTAAAAGGTAGGGATTCTATTACTCATCTTTTGTGAGGTTTTTATAGAATTAAAATTGATTGTTTTGCCGCAATATATATATATCTATGTTGAACTGATATTATATGTGTATCACATATGAAACTATGACATGGACTCGTCTTGTATTGTATGGCGAGGAACATAATGAATTGACACATGTTATAAATTGAGAAGCATGGTTAGGAAAACTAACTCTATTGATAATGATTCAATATAGAGAAATTGTGAGACATGAAGAGGGCGACGGTTACGTCCTTGGGCATGAATACCCTAAAAGGTAAAATAGGGGGAAGGCGATGACGCTTCCTTGGGTTGAAAGTCCCAGAACACACTGTACAGGAATCGATTTGGTGAGGACTCGGGGCTTGATGTCCCCTCACCGGAACACCCTTGGAATGTTTATAGGGTGATCAAGTGCGCCCATTTGGGTTTCGATGAGTTGAGTGATACTCAATTTAACATGGATACCTAGGAACAATGATGATTGGTAATATTTGTATAAATGTGTAATTATGACACTTGGTAATGATTAACTACGGTATCCATAAGATGTGATCATAATAAACCTCATAATCTGAAATATGATGTGACTTACTAACCATGCAGATTTTAATGTGATAATGATAAAAACCTAAAGGTGAGTAATGGCTTTCTCTACTGAGCATAGTGTTGCTCATTCCCTTATGTTTATATCTTTTCAGGACTCACTAAGTGTGAGGTGGCTACGAGAAATATAGTTGAGGAAGCGATGTAACTATATTACATTGGGACTGCTCAATTGTAAAGAATGTTCTTCATAATAATGTAAGCATCAATTGTTACTTTCTGTGACTGTATTATAATGTGTTGAGGGTTAAAATGATGATGACAACAGTTTATATTATTAAATTTAAGGTGCTACATTAAAACTGTGGTTTATTTATCGTTTATATTTTTATTTTTGAGTTGAGAGTTTTCATTTAAGTCCCGGGTAAATTTTAATTTTTAAGGTTTTACTTTTATTATTTATTTTTATTTTATCTCATTAAAAATTATTAACCCCTGTATAAAGGCGTTACAGTATATATGACAGATTTTGGAAGCCAGCACGGAACAGCAATTTCGTCCACTGGCTAAGTTTCACAGGAGGAAGAAAAGATGTCATATTATATTTATTAATTGGAGTCAATTTTTCCGGACCACAGAACCATAATCCAACAAAGATACTGAATCCGGCTTAATGGTAGTCAGAACCCAGAAGCAAGTGGCAGGTGATCCTTTCCTCTTAATTAATGCTAAAGGATATTTTGCTGTTTTTAATGTCACAAAAGCTGTCACGTTATTAGATATATTGTTGTTTCTTTTATTTATTTTTTTAAGGACAATCAGATGCATTGTTTGCTATGTAGAACCCAAAAATAACTAAATAAGAATTACAGTTTTAATCATAAATTTAATTATAAATACTATAAAATTTTTATATATTATAATAATAATAAAAAATTACTATAAAATAAAATTTTTATATATTACAATAAAAATAATTCTAACAAACAAATAATTTTTACTACTTTTTTAACATCATATAAGTTTGTATATGACTCAGAAGTTTTTATTTTGGTAAATTAGTACTTATTTTTTAAGAAGTCGACTTTCCATGTGATACAGTCCCTCGCTGAAAAGTGAGGAATTAAATAGTTGTAAATTTTTGATATGTCCCACCACTAGCCTAACATTTTAATATAAAATATTGACCTTAACTGTAATTTTTTGGCTAAATATTGACCTTAATTGTATAATTTAAATTAAACGATACTTAAGTGAATGTAATGATCATAATGTAATGAAAAAAACACTTGTTATGTTTAACTCTGTCCAATGTTCATTATTATATTTAAATCTTAAAGTTGTGTTTAATAACACTGTAATACCTGAAAATAGTGATACGAGTGTAGAATCTTCCTCTATTTTGAAAAGAGTAGCGCAGTTTTGTTTGTCAACTAAAATCACATTCATCCTTAAAAAAATAATAATGATAATTAATGATATATCATCCACAACCTCAAGTTAGGTTAAAAAATTGTTAAAGTGTTCAAGAGAGGGATCAAAATTAGAAATGTGTAGCTAATAGCTATTAAAACTTTTAGGGTCCATTTATTTTATGTATTTTTTGGACTCAATGGACTTAAATTTAGATTTGAGTATTAAAAATCCTTTAGATACGTGTTTGTTTCCCCTAAAATCTGAATCCTTTGAGTATCAAGAATTCAAGTTTTCAGAGTTCTCATCCCTTTTAAACTTTTGATATTCGATATATCTTTGTTACAGTAGAAACTAAAATTTTTTCTTTTATATTTGAAAAAAAAATCATAACTTCTTCATTTGATATTTAATTGAGATGATTCTTTTTTCATTGTCTTCCTAATGAAGGGATGAATAAATTAAGATCCAATTGTATATTTTTTAGAATCATTAGCACTAAGATTTTTATTAGATTTGTTAATAAATTAAAAATCATTTTCATTACATCTCCAAACACAAATTTTAATTTTATTTCATAATCAAATTAAAACTTAAATGTTCATAACGTTCGAATAACAATTTAAATCTTTAATTTAAATCATATTAATTTAAATTAAATCATCAATTTAAATATATTTACCGAATAAACCCTTATATATATATATATATATACACGTATATTTTTGTTTAAAAGTAACTTGAAAGTACATCCAAATGGATTAAAGAGTAAATGACATAACTATTATACATGCATCCAGCTCAGGTGATCTCACTTTTTCATTACCCGAGAATCGTGTAGAAGTTTCTCCAAAAAGAGTGTGTATATTCGGTGGAATTCAAGAAGGGATTTGATTGGATTGGAAAGTCCACCAAACACGGAAGTAAATGAGGAAAAGGGTATTATAGGTACCGTATTTTTTTGGTCACATTATGTTTGCAATTTAAAAGGGTGTGGATGGGAAAAGGATTCACGCCCCCCACGTGGGATAAATACGACCAAGTCCGGCGTGTTTGACGTGACGCACGCAATTATTATATGTCTGCAATATATATATATAAATATCTATGTATACGCGCGAGAGAGCCAGGGCCAGGGGCCTGCCGACTGCGTCGACCCCTTTCTCTTGCAGTTTTACCAATAGTTCATGCCTTCCTCTCTCTACCTACCCTCCTCTACTTCCTCCCACGGGTGATCTTCACTCGTGTCAAAGCCTGGCTTGTATCTTTCTGGCTTTGATATCCTCGACCACTCCTCAACTTTTCCATATCAACAGGATAATTTTTTGGGTACGAAGGGATTTGTTAGATTAACTTCTTAATACTGTGAGGTATAATTAAAAACATTTCGTGTTATGTGGTGAAAATTTTTAATGCAATCACCCATAGAGGGTGCAACTTGTTTAAATTAAAAAATTAGTTTTAAAATTGTAGCGTATAAAAGCTTATATTATAATAATTTTTTAGTTTATACTATAGTATGTAAGATTTTATACTAATTGGTTCAAATGGTTTGACAATAAAAGGATAAATCAGACTATTATTAGAAAACTAATAAAATGATTAAAATAAGAGTATGAACCAATAAGAAAATATGACAATTCACTGACTAAATTTTAACCGAATAATAATAACAGTGATGATGATTAATCCCTCAAATTAGACATACCAAATCACTACCCAAGTAGTCATTCTTGTATGAGAAATTCTACCAATTTGCAGCCGCAGTGACTGTTTTTCTAGAAAAGTGTTCCTTGAACCAAGAGAAGAAGAACACGATTAGCTAACAACAACGGGAGAGAAAAGAAACAAAGGCTACACAAGAAGGCAAGGCCTAACAGGGCCAAAAATAAAACACACGTTAAACAAATCTAAGAAAATATAAGGTCGGACCTCGAGTGAATTTTCCAGGGGAAAAGATAAGAAAGGAACCACCGACTCAATTTATAGGCGACGATATTATTGGTTCTTCCCCTCTGATCAAACCAAAAGAACTAAAAAATCTCGAGCCAAATTAAGATCCTCGAACATGTTCTCAACTTTTCAAACAACTGGGCCCCCCTCACGCAAGCAATCCACAACGCATTTACATCACTCTCAAAAATCACTCGATCTCGATGCACTCTCATTTTGGTGCTCGTAGTAATCAATCAGCTTTTTTATCCGATTTTGATACTTCAAATATTAATCAATATTATGTCATATCATCTAAAAAATTTAAAATCTTTTTTAAGTCAATGTTTAATTTTTTTCATCTAATTAAGTTAATAAAAGGTATGTCAGAATTTAATAAATTAGATACTATTTAAGACACAAAGTATTTAGATATAAAATTTAAAACAAATTTTGCAGATGCCAAAACTTGCATCATGCATAATCAAGCAATGGGCAATGCAAAGATATAAGAGCAGCTTTCTTGTCTAAGTCTCTGTTTGACATTTCAGTTGGAATTAATTAACAAATAATGTAAAATTTTTAACAGCTATAATCAAAAAGTAAAAATTTATTATTATAATTTTTAAACTAATATTTTCAATTCAAACCGTTCTCCCCCAACACTTGTTAAGAATGAATAAACCAACACTTGTTAAGAATGAATAAACCGCAAAATACTTTAGTATCCTTGTGGATTTTTATTGATCAAATAGTTAGTACAAGACAGTACTAGAAGACAATTTTGTTATGCACAATTGCGCAACCGCTCGTTAGAGATTTGGTATTGAGTTTGAAACATATTCAATTCACAAAAAGCACCTTCCGTCTATTTTTCTGCTAATCTTATACATTTTCTTATAGGCATCAATCACAAAAAATGAAAATCACTCCTAAATGATTATTATTATTATTATTATTATTATTGTCGTTATTGTTATTATTTTGTTTACATGAAGCTAATCTTAATGATCAATCATTCCATTTGAACAATTTAAATAATCCCCTCTAAATTTTCAAAACACAGTGTGAAATTATTATCAAAGGAAATTGACTAACAAAATTGATTATTATTTCAAAATTGCTCCTTTAGAAAATGAGAGGGTTCGAGAAGTTAGAAAACTTGAGTGGGATAATTTGGCAAGCACCAAATCTTCAAGATTCAGTACTGTAGAAATCGCGACATTTTTGGTGATTTAATTAGTACTTCATTCGGAAAAAAATATGAAAAAAAATAAAAAATAAAAGAAGAAGAACAACTACAATATGTACAGCTAACAAGTAACAAGTAGTGAGGTAATTACAGGTGTCGGCCTAGGCCTCACAGTACAATATTCATCATGAACGTCTAAGAAATTCACATGTCGACGTTACAATTGATGTAAGAGCTATGTTAAAAGTCTTCAAGGTACATAATGCCACCTAACCCAATTATATTATTTTTTTACAGGATTCGAGTATGTTATTAATTTTCCATTTCAAGAAAATGACATCTTATACATTTAAAGATCGTGGTTATTTATGTTATAGTCAAAAAAAAATTTAGGTCATATTATTATTTATATTATATATTAAATTATGTTATAAATAATTATATATGTTAATTATAAAAAAAGTTAAAAAGATTATATTTATAAAAATTCTCCATATATTGATTTGATAGTTATGTTGAACTTTCGTTGGGTAACCTTTTTGAATTATCACTCTTTTAGAGTGTTTGGCTTCTCGTTAGAATCAATTAATTTTAATAAATAAATAGTATAAAATTTTTAACAATTATATAAAAAACTAAAAGTTATTAGAGTATAAAACTCTCATATGTTATAATTTTTTTAACTAAAATTGATTATAACCACATTTTCTAAACATCCTATTATATTAGCCTTTGTTTGGCACCTATAGTTGAAGTCATGGTCCCAACTGTTCATAATAAAAAACTCTCTGCAACTTCAAAGTAAAGTAAATGACAATTACAATGTAAAACTCTCAATAGCTATAGTGTTTTAAAACAATATTAGTTTTAACAAACTGTTCCAACTGTTCTTCCAAACAAGAGTTTAATGCTTGTTTGATTTATATATTCGAATCGTAGTTTGAACCATTTTACTACAATATTTTCTTTCACAAAATCTTAAATTTTTGTTCAAACTTATAAAGTAAAAACTTTAAGGTATTAAAAAGTATGGTTAATTACATGACTATACATCCTAGTTTAATTATTTTTCAGTTTATCCTTTATTTTTAGATAAAATTGAGTGGAATGATGTAACTACTCTTAAATAGTTTTTAAAAACTATTTTATAGATTTTAAAAAGAAAACATAAGGTTGAAAAAAAAAAGATCTTGAGTCTTATGTCTTTTATATATTTAAATATTTTTATTTTTAAAATACTATTTTCATAAATAAATATCGAGTTTAATCAAGTGTATTTTTGTATTTTCTTCTTTATTTGGATAAGGGATGGAAATGAAACAGGTTTTTTAAATTTAAATACAGATGATAAATTGATAAATAATTAAAACTAAAAAAGATGACTATGTAATCACCTTTAAATATTTATTATCTATCAAAAAAACCTTAAATCTTTATCTTCCCTTGTGTTTGTGTTGGGTTTGAAATGTGCTACGTCTCGATAATTACTAGTTTAATTCCCATCTCCAAATTTTGTTTGTAAACGTTAAAAAAAATATGAATGGGAATTCCTGCATTGAAAACTCTTCCACGCTTTAGTTGATGAACATAAACCGCACGTTTTTGTTTAAAATTATTGAACACAAAATACTAAAATGAAATTGATTCTGAAATAAACATAACTTTTTTTAGAAAAAAAGGACAATTCATTGGACTCCTCCTTGCTCTACTTTTAATTTAAATCTTATTTCTTGATTTTGATCAGGTAAAAACGATGACGACATTATTCTTTGTGTATTTTTTGGTACATGGTGAAGACAAGAACAAAGCAAGATAAGTTATGGACAAAAAAATGAAAAAAAAAATAAATCAAAAACTCTGATTCTTGTAACGGCAGTGGCCTTGAATTTCAAAATGTAAAGTTCATGTTCCGTAGACAATGCATCTGTGACAAATCAAGTCTTTGGATTATGTTGTAGATGGAAATTATCATGTAGGATATGCATGTGACCAATATAACAAGGACACTTGAGTAAAAGCATATTAAAGGCTGGATTATGTTATTTTGATTTGGAACTGTGTTAAAAGATGTTAATGATGTTCAATACCACCTGCCAATAGAGAGTGGATTTTACGGCGCAACATTATAGACTCACAAATAACACCAATGGTGTCTCCAAGCGTTTTTTTTTTTTTAATTTTTTAGCCACCGACGGTCTCTTGATGTTGTGTCGTCCCCCACCCCCAAACTTGCATTATTTCTCCCCTTCACGTAACAGTGACCAACCCGCCTCGTCTTAAAACTCAAATAATATTGTCTTCGAGTCTGATATTCAACTTATAAAAGGAGTTGACACAAAAAATAGTCCTCAAACATTATATGACATTTAAACTCGCAACCTTGCTACCAATAGATTTTGATATATTAAGAGGGTGTTTGGCAGCTCAGTTTAGATCATTTTTTTCTGTAATAAATAGTGTAAAATTTTCACATGTTATAGTAACAAAAAAAAAATCACTACAGTGTAAAACTTTCATACGTTACAATAAAAACAATTCTAACCACCCTATCAAACACCCTATAAGTTTAGTCATTTCATTGGCTGATTGTTAAAAGAGATTTTTAACAAATATTATATATTTTAAGATTTTTATAAATGTCACGAATCAATCCAGATTAAACATCATAAAGACAAAAATACCCTTACAAGGAGGGATATTTTTGGTAGTTTAGTCTAAAGAAAATATCTGATTTTTTAAATATATTATTTAGCAAACAGGTTTTAAATGCATAATATTAATTTTAATTATTCCATCTAAAACTCTTTTTTTTGTCATTCTCCTTTGTTAAAAGTCAATCAAAGGAAAAAAAAAAAATACCCGACTCGCGTGTGGTTGTCTGCTAGATTATTAAGATGAATCGTAACTTGCAAAAAATTTAGAGTTCTATTAGATGTTATAATACATTCTGCACTTAATCATTATTCAAGCATTTGATATCGCTCTCAAAGCTATTAAAATATAAATGATAGATTCAAATTCTGCACTTTAGGATAAAGTCGTACATGGATTTATTAAAAGGTTACTGCAGTAACCATGTTAATATGTAGATTTTGCTCACTTATATCCTATGTCTAGATTTCAATGCTTAGGTAACTAAAGGACGGTTTTGCGACGTCAAAACAATTTAAGCTTAGTTTTGAGAATGTTCAAGTCCAAAATGGTATTAATGTAAAGTTTTGGGATATTTTTAAGATTAATTCCAAAAATAAGATAGATTAGAGTGTACGTTAAACAATCAATAGAAAAATGTGGCGCGCTCTGTCAAAGAGGATGATAGGCCGAAAAGCATAAAAAAGGATAGATTTTAGCTTTCCGGCAGAGTGGGGTCAGGGAGAGGAGATGGGGGCAGATATTAAGGGAGGAGGCTCAAGAAAGGATAGAAGTGTAGAAGGTGCAGTTGCTGCAGCAGCAGCAGCGGCGCCGGGCAGAGAGCACTGCCAAATGCTAATGCAATGCCACTGCAACTGCGCGAGGGAATAAAGCGACGTGGAATTACCAAAATGCCCAGGCTTTTGGTTTTCCCAACAGAGCAAATTCAGGAATTGAGCAGCGCAGTAAATGCTGACCCTCTGGTGGGGGGGCATTAATGTCCTTTCGGACAGTGAGAGTCAGGAGTTTGAGAAGCAATGGAGGAAAGCTAAAGCAAAGTATAAATTAAATGAAACGAAATGAGAGAAAAATAAGAAAGAGCCGGAGAAATTAATCGTAATTGAAGAAAGGGGTCTTCTCTGGTGGGACGGGCCTCGCTTTTTGAGCCCCCATCAGAGAGTTTTTAGATATATGGTGACCTGGGTCTGTTTTCGGCTGTGACCTTTTCCTCTCTGTACTCAAAAGGCGGGACAGAGATGAGAAGAGACGGACAGGGGGCCGGACTGGGGCTGGGCTGCCCGTACACCTATTTTCTCTTCTCTTTCTTTCTCTCTCCGCAAGCAAGGTCGTCAAACCATAATTTACCCCATGTTTGACATTGTGGTGGGAACTACGGTTTTTACCATAAACTCAGTTATAAACAGTGTAAAGTTCTCACATGCTACAATAACAATTTAAAAAATTGCTACAGTGTAAAGCTTTCACATGTTACAGTAAAAGTGGTTCCCACCAACGGTTCCCACCACCTTCCAAACACCCCCTTAGAATTACAATTAAGTTTTCAACTTTTTTTTTTTTTTACACGTCCGATAGAGTTTGTATCTTTAAAAAAAGATATGATCTAATTATTATAATATAAAATTTTAAAATATTATATTAAAAAGTAAAAAATTATTATAATATAAAATTATTACATATTACAGTGTTTAAACTATAACATATTTTTTAAACAATTGCAACGTTATAGATCAAACTCCTAATATTAACTCATTTTGCAAACATGAAAACTTTATGCTTTTGTATACAAATTTTAATACATTTTTGACAATATTTATGATAAAACGTATCTTTACCAAATCTATAGGCCTTATTATTTTGACCATTTTAAAGTAACTATATTACAATATGGTATAAAATTGAAAACAGTTTTACATCATGTGTTTTTAATTTTTAATTTAAACAATCTTAAATGAGATTGTTGAAAAGTTAATCTAATGGTTAAAATAATAGAATCTACTAGTACGTCAAAACGCTTATTTTATCACATGAACTTCCTATCATTTTTATTGTTTTTGTTAGAAAAACTCTTTTCATCTCATTGGTTAAAACCCATTCTTTAAAAATTTATAGTTCTTAGTTTAGCATGCAGTTTATTTTTTAAATTGAATATTGTTTTATAACGAAGTTGTAACTTAATAAGATTAGATAAGATTACTTATTGTTAGAGTAATTTTATTTAATTTTATAAGATTATAATCTCATTGTAAATAAAAGAATGAATGAATGGGTGAATGACCCCCAGGGCCCCCAAACCCCCACGTTACGTCGCCCCTTTCTCTCTTTAACTTTTTCGCGTTTCATTTCGCTATCAATTTTGTAATTATCTTCTATTATTCTCCGGTTTCTAGAGCGAACTAAAGAAGCTCGAAAGGCGACTTTGCCTTTTTTCTAGTTTTACTATTATTTACATTCTTCTCCAAAAATAAATATATTTTCGTATATGAAGAGCCTCCAGGTGACTCATTGGGTAAGAGGCGTGTCATAAATAAACCCTGCCAATTGCCCCAATAACGCGTTGAAAGTTAGGCTCATGGCGGTTTACTTGAAACTAGCTCATTCTTTGAGTTTAGTTAAGTATTTTTTTCTCTCTCTTTTTTTTTTTTTTGGAAATCATTCTTTTAGGTAGAATTGGACTGAGATCATTTCTGATGAAAAATTTCGTTGTCGTAAGGTTAAAACTTAGCACTTGTAAAATTATAGATCACACAACTTAATATACAGTATATTTTATAAAATAGGACTTATTATTTTGTTTGTAATTAGGTTATAACCTTATAGAGTTAAATTGAATTGTTTTATTTTTATTTCAATTCTAGGCTTCAGAATTTCTTTTATAATATATATATATATATATATATATATATATATAAATAAATGAAAGCGGAGCAGCACCAATTTATTTATTTATTATTTTTAATTAGCAAGAAAATGCATCATATATGGTTGCATGGTTGGATAATTTTTAATACAAAGATTTTTTTTTGGCTTTATGTTTGAATCTTCCTACCATGATCAGATGTCACGTATATGCTTGTGACTCAAACCGCAGAGATTCAAACTTCTATTTTGATAGTTCGGTAGTATTCGGAAGGCTGACCCAGGGTTACCCATTTATCTTTTGAAGCGAAAAGCCAGTTATAGGATCACATGACAACAGTGAGGACAACTAGTTTATTGTTCTCTCTATTTTCCATCGGCGGGAAAATATGTTAGAAGCACTTCTCGTACTTAAATGAGCACTTTCTTGCTTGATATTTTCAGTTATCTTTTTTTTTCCTTCCTTGTGCTATTTGAGATCGCTCATTTGATAGGGTGTTTGGCTAATGGTAGGAACCGTTTTTACTGTAACATGTGAGAGCTTTATATTGCAACAATTTTTTTCTTTTTATTATAATATGTGAGAATTTTATATTATTTGTAACTGAGTTTGTAGTATAAACCACCCTTAGCTAAACACCATTTTAATCTATACCTCAATGTCGTTTGGCTTAGCGGTCATTAGTCACCAATAATGGATTTACTTAGGGCCTTGTCTCTGCTGATTTTTTTTTAAAATTAAACCTGAAAATCTAATAATTTTACTTCTATACCCCACTCAAAATTATATATTTCCATTTATGCCAATTACAGTTATGGGTTTTTTCATATATGTATTTAATAGCTCTTGGAAACTACTGTGATATTATATATATATTTCTTTCATATTTGTCATGTCATTGATTTCCCAAAAACAAAAAATATTGCATGCTTGAAGTTGAAGGCTGGCTCCATCACCGTTGATCTCTAATTCTTGCCTTAAGAGCGGTACTGGTAGGCTTTGTCTCTTTATTTTCTTTTTATAATTGCCAGATTTGCAGTTGAAAAATTAATTTCAAGACACCATTAATTAATCAGCTCGTAATTTATATATCATTTAATTAATTTATTAGATATTTATAGGGTGTTTAGCAAAAATATGCTTAAAAATGAAAATTTTAAACCAAAAACTGTAACATGTGAGGACTTTACACCATAGCTCATTTTTTAAATCACTATTAGAGTGTTTGGAAAGATGGTGGGAACCAATGGTGGGAACAACTTTTACTGTAGCATGTGAGAGTTTTATACTGTAACATATTTTTTTTATTATTACTGTAGCATGTGAGAGCTTTACACTGTTTATAACTGAAATTGTAGTGAGAACTGAGTAGTTTCTACCACTGCCAAACACCCCTTATAGCATATAAGAGCTTTACACTATAACAATTAAAATTTTAGCTAGAACTGATCTTATCAAACATCATGCTACATACAGTGCAACATATATATCTGTAAATATCACTCGCTTTCAAGGTTGCATTCTCTCCACCAAACCATATTTCCTATAGCTAGTAAATTTGATCAATACAATTTTTTTTTAACCAATTTAGTACAATTAGGTAAAAAGGTGGGGAAAAGGCAATGAAAAGGGCATCTGATATCGGTCATAATAATATTGATGGAAATCGTTTTGTCCCAAGAACAAATCATGCAGTACTGTGTTGAAGCACTTAAACAAAAGATAATTGCTGGAGATTGAATTCACCCCCATCGCATTCACATTTATTTTTGCGAAATTGCTTTTTTTTTTGGTTAATTATTAAAACTTTATAAAAATACTAGAGAATGAAAGGTTTTCGGGTTGCCGACTGTATTGTTTGTGTTATTGTTGATCAAGATTATTAGCGCATTATGATTGCTTTTGACCAATCGCAGTTTTCAAAAGCATGCATGAATCTTATCCCGCCCGCACAAGTGATATATTGTTGGTCCAGCCCCAAAAAAAGAAAAAAGAAAAAAGAAAAAAAGAAAAGTGATACAGTGTTGGGATGGTGAAGGGCAGCCGTTTGACCAGAGATACAATTATACTGAGATGGGACCCACTGGAGCTTAATTATAATTTAAGCAATCAACTTGTACTTTTCATGAGAAAAATAATCGTATTATAGGAAGCGTGCAAATATAGAAAGTGTTCATTTTTGATCATTTTTGAACAAATAATCGTGTATAGTAGTTGTTGACGGGTAAAATTTGTCTCATAAATAATCTTTAAAATTTTTCACTAAAACAATGACTTGTGTGTAAAGTAAATAAAATAGTAAAAAAAAAGTAATATTAAGAACATAAGAATTTAAAGTGATCAATGTTAATTAGAGGCTATGTTTATTTTAGATTTTCTCAGATGATAGGATTTTACTACAAGAAAATATGAATACAAAGGGTTTGTGTCAAAAATTAGACTTAGACAATACTTTAAAATTAGCCTTTGTTTATAGTACTCGGAGGTGGTCAATGTCTTACCCCTGAAGCTTTGTTTAAATTTAAATACATGAGAATCCTTTCTTCTATTGGCTAAATATCGCTATTGTGATCTCTTATAGAATCTATCTATTTTAAGTATTCTTAGATTCAGCCGAACATGATCAGTTTGAGTGCTTATTGCCATCTTGAAAATCTTTTAATTAAACGTGAATGTGAACGGACCATTCTATCATTCTCAGGTATCATAAAAAAAAGAAGCTTTTGGAATACACCGAAACAACATGCGTTGAGATTATTCTCGGGCCTTGATGGGCCTAATACCCAACTAGGTCCAACTCGGTGACCCGACAACAGTGTTTATTTCTTTTTAATTATACACAAGGGAAGAAATGGCTTTACTATAAAGCAAAAACTATAAATAGTTCAAAAGTAAATTTGCAAATTACATATGAAAACAAGTTGTCTATAACTCTTATAATCAAAATGTTTCTTTTGATCTCAAATATTTTACATGTAGCCAGAATGCAAATAATAAAAATAATAGTGATAATTAATAAGTAGTTTTTTAGTTAAAACTACAGAAAAGATTGCCAAAAGAATGGTCGTCTTACATTCTTTTGTTTTTTGGGCATGAAGGGATTAGTTTGGTGATATTTAAGGACCTCCAACGGGACAATAATATTTTCTTAAAACAAAAGATACTATAATAATGCATGTAATTATGTTTAATAATAGTACCAAAATTCTTCCCCTTACCATATTGCAACATTGGTTTTGAGGAGTAGAATTTAGGAGTAATCTCATAAATAGTCCATAACGTATGTTCTCAAATATATTTTAGTCTCTGACTTTTAAAATGTTTCAAACTTCATTATTGATTTATCAATTTATTTCAATTTTAGTCTTTTTCATCAATCAAGTGTTACAAACAAAATAGACAATAATATCTTCAAGTAAGAAAGAAAACTAAGGATATTAATTTTGTATGCAACAATAGTATCTTAATGTTAGGAATAATCTTATTTCCAATCCTAAATCATAGGCAACATTCATTTTTGTCTATGATTTTTATAACATCTCGAAAGAAGTATGTGGTCTATCAAATTAGTTCTGTAATACATCCCATATTAAAATAGTCCGATGGAAAAAAAAAACACTTGAGGTAAATAAGTGATTTGATAAGGGTTAATTTTATAACTTTTCAGAGTATAACTGTTACGAGTATATTTGGAAACCAAGTTGTAACTTCAAAGATTCAACTACGTATAATGCCTTCATATGCTACAACGTAAAAGTTAAAAAAATACTATAATATAAAACTTTTATATGCTCTAGTGTTTAAGTTTCAACTTCAAGTTATAACATTTTTTCCAAATTTATAACTTTTTCTGCTTAGATTTCTACTTGTAGTAGTAGTACAAAAGGATTAATTTAAATTGAGAAATATTTGGTAGGTTAGGGACTGGTTCTTGGATGTTTCAAAAATTAGTTTTAACGCAAATGTTAATAATTCGTCGCCTCATTAGCCTCCATGATCACCGTATTCGACTGAAGATGAATATCGTAGTCGGCAGCGTATATATATAGTATGAAGGAAAAAAAATAAAAAAGAAAAAAAAAGAGCAAAGAAAAGCCTATATATGGAAGTTCAAAGGGGAAATCTTAATAAAATAATCAATCAAATAAAGTTAAGTAAACCGTCCCTCCACACCCCAAAAAACAAAAGTCTTTGCAAGCAAACCCCCATTTTTTTTAATTATTTTTAATTTTTATCCAATGGGGAGTGAAGAAACACTGATGTCCCACGTGATCCCTCCCCGCTTATAAATACGACACCTTCCCTCACTCTCCTCCCTCACCCACCCTTCTGTGTTTCAGCTAGTTCATCTTAGGTCACAATAATATTCATCCTCATCAAGGGCTTTTAGCTTAATTAGCTTTACCTCCCTTTTTTCCTTTCTCAATTTTGAGACCATGCCCAATACTGCTCTTCTGCTTTGTAATTTGAGTGATGATCAAAGTAAGGGAGAATCTGTAAAGCTCAGGAGGGATAGCGCCGTGACCAAACAATATAGCCCAAAAAAAAAACCTTTATGGATGTCGTTTTTGTCACTCTGGCTATGATTGGCGCTATCTATCCTGAGTTTCATGGCTTCTTCTTACTATCTTTATTGTGCCAGTTTACAACACTATCAACTCTTCTTTGGGGCGATATTCGGCCTCTGTGGTGAACAATACACACACACATATCTACATGTTTCATGTTTTAAAAAGCCTTTGAATCTTTCGGATATGCTTGTTCCAAGAATAATGACGATCTATTTTTTGGTCTTTCAGTAGCTTATTTCTTTTAATTTATACCACTTGATCTTTTGACTGTTTTCTCTTTTTTTGGGGATAATTTGTTGTTCTTGATTTTTCCCAGGCTGAAATTTAAGGAGGAAAGGCGTTGACTAACATTTGTGATTCGATCCTCCATTCCTCCATGATCTTTTCTTCTTCAAAATTTAAAGTTTTCCATGGGATTGCTCTCGCTGGCTTCTTCTCTCAATTACCTGCCACGGGGTTTAAAGCTTTTCTTCTTTGTCTCTATACCAAAAATCTTTTGAGATGTTCATGAATTTTATTGTTGGAAATGTTTGTACTTAAGATAGTATATATGTACGAAGTACCACTACTTTCCTTGTATTTATGGGTTAGAGATCTCCATTTTTTGTAATAGAACTTTTTCTGAGAAAACTAGTAAATTCGATATTTTGACCGTGTAAGTGCTTAGAACAGTCTTGAGTTTTTATGTGCTTTGATATTCTGTTTTCTCCAATATTCTGGAACAAACCTAGAGATGATTTGATACTCTTAAGCTGGATCCGTTCTCTCCGTCCTCTCTCTGGCTCTCTCTCTCTCTCTCTGTGTATATGTATATATGTATATACACCATTTTTTTGGGTATTGTCTTTCCAGTTATAAATTTCTCTTCATCGTTCTGTATCCTGAGATTCATGATGAAGTACTATTTGTACCTCTGAACAGTACTAATATCACTTTTCTTCTTTCAGGAAACAAATCTGGAGACTTCTTTTTTGGTTTTAGTGTTCTCTTTTCCTGAAATATTTTGAAACCCTAGTAAAAGCTAGCTCAATCTCTAAGGTAAAACCCATCTGGGTGATCAATTTCCATTGATGTTTTGACTAATTACTACATCAGTCAGCTGCAAACAAAGAAAAAGAAAAAGAGAATTTGTTTCTTGAAAAATTCTTTTCGGGAACTTTATTGGAGTCTCAAGTTGTAATCAGGTCAGGTATCTTTTTTAGATTGCATTCTGAAACCCTAGTCACATATTTCCAGAGGAAACGCTGCTGGTACTCCTTAAAGCTGATGATGATCAGCTAGCTAGGGTTTTTATGCTTTGACTGCAACTTTTGCAGGCTTTTCAATAATGGAGGTTGCATACATGTTATATTATTAACCGTGGATGTTGACTCCTTTGCAACTTTTTCTGGTCAAGGTCTCGTCGTTTTCTTTCTTCTTCTTATTTTAATTAGTTTTTTTCCAAAAAAACTTTTATTATAATCCTATTAATTATTTTTTAAATAATTTAACCAATTTAATTTATATAATTAGAAAAAAATGAAGAGAAATTAATTGTTACTTTTCATTAGCATGATGGTGCTGAAGTTGACTTCCATATACATACATATATATATATATATATATATATATATCTGTTCTCATCTTCTTCCTTTTTGTTATGAAATATTGTAATGTGACATTTTTAATCCACTATCTCTTTAAAATGCAAATGTGTTATCATCTGGTTGGCCACTTACTAGGAAGGGATGAATAATATTTTGGCCAGATCGGTGGCACTGAGATGGTTGATCCAACTTTAGGGCACAAGGGGTGTCATACTGTTTGGGGACAACCAAACCCGTTTACCTGTAATGCCTCTCCAACCAGTATCTAATGTCATGATGTCCTTTATCATCATCATCATTCTTCAAGATTTGTACTGTGTCATGTGCTTCAACAGAAAAACCCACCTAATTTCCTTTTAACAATTTTGGGAATTTGAGTTTTGCTTCTGTACTAGATCCTAATTCCAAGATGCTACACATATATATATATATGTATAGTTTTGGCTAATATGTTCTTGAAATTCTTATATTTGGTGTCTCATTTTTGTTTTTATATCTTGTTATTTTCTGTGGTTTCAGCCACTTGTATTTTTGGTTGATCAGCTCCAATAATGGTGTCTATCTTTTACACACCGTGGAGTTAGGTTTATTTGTCCAATGTAGTGGTTATGGCAGACCAAAACACTTGGGACTAGTAATGCAATCTTATAGCTGTATTTGAATTTTTTAAAATTATTTTAATGAATTCAGATTTTACTCTATTTTTCTTTACAAGTGTGGCTCTTGCTTAATCCGATTACGCCTTCCCAATAATTGAATAATATATATATATATATATATATTTGTTTCTTCTTTAATATTTTGATTGATCCAGATTTAACTTCAAGGAGCGGTCCCTGAATTTTACCCTAAAATTTTATTTTTAAGGGTGCATCTTTTTGTTTTATTTTTATTTATTTCGTTTTATTTTTAGTCTCTTTTTTTGTTAGTTAGACGTGTTAAAGGGATACAAAACATAGACAATAACAAATGACACTCTTATGACGAAATGCGTAGAGATGTATGTTTTTTTATATCACGGGTTTTAAATTTATTTAAAAATTATTATTTTTTATTTTTAAACTAATCAAACATGTATTTTTAGATTATATTTCAATTTAACTCGGTAAGTAATTGAATTTGACATTCAAAATGACCATTCATCCTAAGAAAAAAAAGAGAAAAAAACCTTGAACTTTTAAAAATTAGAAGGAAAAAAAACAAAAAACACAAGGCACACAAAAAAAAAAAACCATTTTGAGAGTATTATTGAACATTTCTTAAGTCAAAATAATAAGTTTAAAGTTCTCAAAAATAGTTCCTTTGCTTTTCTATCTGAGGGCATTCTAGGTATTATAAGACAATCGATGATTCATCATGAAAATTAAATTTAATATGAAAGATACAGATTTAATGAAAAAAAGGAACGTGTAATTTGTTTAATATATTAAAAACAATGGGCGTAGAAAGGTAAATAAACTTTATTAACATGGATGATGGTTGTGACTCTCACACTCCAGTAATGGAATATCTTCCATATCATTGCACTTTTTAGCACCCAAATGGCAAAAGTACTATTTCTTTAGAAAAAAACTTTATAGGTCAAAAATTTAGTCTAAAAACATTTAGGATGTGTTTGGTATGAGTATTTGAGTATAGTATTTGAATAAAGATTTAAATTTTTGTGAGAGAAAATACTGTAACAAAATAATTTGAACTGTAATTTAAAAACTCAAACAAACACACTTTTAGAATATCAGAGATCAAAAGTGAAATTAGGAATCAACTTCCAAACCTTTTGTGTGATTAATTCCAATTTTAAGTGTTGTATGATATTTCATTGCTTTCTCCTTATAAAAAGAAACATGTTCATTGTAACCTATGACTTCTTGAGTATTTGATTCTGATGGAATTTTTGGTACATTTGTTCAAACCATTTAGGTATGAACCAAAAATCGGTATAAAGTTCTTATATGTTATAATTTTAGATTCAAACCAATGTGTCAAATACTCAGTTAAGATATAGGCAATAAAAGGATAAAAGATAAGAAAAAAATTAGCATAGACTTTTTTTAAAATAAGGTCTCATACTAATTGAGCATTCTTTGAGCCTTAATAGATGTTTGGCAAAATAGATGTTTGGCAAGGTTAAAACTAAATTTTTAGTTTACAAATCATGTAAAGTTATTATATATTGTAATAAAAATAAAAACTACTACAACATAAAATTATCACATATAATAATATTTAAATCAAAATATTAGTTTTAACGGTACTTATTAAATAACCTATAAATCTAGTTAAAATCACATCCAACTAATAAAGTATGCAGCTTTATCAATAGTGAAAATTTTTGTCAAAGTTTTGTGTTTGGTTCAATTGATTCTCTAATATATTAATACAACGGAAGAGTACTTGCCAACAAGTTGTGTTTGGTTCAAAACATTAATCATGTTGCACCCTTTTGTAGTGTAGGCTGTTATAGGAACAGTTATAATTCATTCGTGAAGTGATTAATTGTTATTTTGAATGTAGAGAGTATTTATAAAGCTTTTAAGTGAACACATGGGCGTTAGACTTGTAATCATTAAATTGGTTTCAGTGAGATCCAGGAACCCGCTTGTTTAAGAGGTTCGCGTGCTTTGAACCGAAAAAACGTAGCTGGGTAAGTGTTTGGTAAAAGAAATTTTCTCTTATTTTAAATCTTAGATGTGACATATTGAGCCTAAAAAAATGATGAATTTTGGATTCATCTCTCTCCAAACTTAAACTCAGCTTCCTCATGTCTCGGTTTAAACTTAAAATCAATTATACGTCTAAACGTTAATTTAAACCTATAATTTCAAATTCAAATCATATTTTCAAATTTTTTATCTCAAAATTAAAAAGTTCAAACCATCGTAATTCAAATCACTAAAACAAACAAAGACCATAGATGTTATTCCTTTTATTTGAGCCATTTCATGCAGAGTCACCAGGTGTAACGAACAAAATTTTTTTTCCTTCTGCTATGCATTATGAAACGATTCTGGCATTTGTTAATGGGGAATCTTAACACCCACATCCTCCACCACCCACACCCCCACACAGACACACCAACACCCCCCCGCTCTAATATTTAAATTATCTGTTCATCAACATATTGAAGATTAGACAAAAATAAAAATTGAAAAAGCAACATAATAAAGGAATAACAGTGGGAATTTCACTGCATAGGCTATTTATCTTTTTATATCATATATTTTATAGGTTTATTCAAACATTATACCTTTATTTTTTAATCTCATTGAATATATACATTCAGATTAGATTTTATATACAAATTTATACCCTTTCTCGATTAATCTTTAATTTTCACCTAAAAATGACCCAAAAATAATCTAAAATAGTAAAATAAGAGAACTTTAAGAACTTAAAAAAATTATACTAAGTTTTAGGTTCAAAAATGTACAAAATACTATAAAAATAAGTGTTTTGTGTGTTTTTATTTTTATTTTCTTCTTATTTTGTAAAAGTTTTAATTTTTTTCCCTTTTTTTGTTATTTTAAAAGTCAAAATCAACTATTAATTGAGGTAAAATATAGATTTATGTATTAAATTTAACCTGAAGATATACATTTAATAAGATAAAAAATTAAATATATAATTTTTAAATTAACTTAAAAACTTTAAAAGATAAATATTTCAATTTTTATTTTGTTCTAGTTTGTCTCTTCTTTTTCATTTCTCACCAAAAGGAGACAAAAAAAGACCACATGTACTCAAGTGCACTCAAGTGGGGATTAGCTCAAAATATTAATGCCATTTCCTACATCTTGTTATCAGGGAAATCTTAGATTATAAATTCCTATTTTATTTCATCATATGAAGGGTACTAATAGTATAAAGCTAGTTATGATATAAGCTCTTACATGATACAATCTTTAAATTAAAACTGTTGGTTTCAATTATTTTTTCAAATGGGCAATAAATTGCAGCATTTCAATCAAACCCAAGCCGCTAAAATCATATCTTCCTAGAAGATCTGGCTTACAATAAGTCAAATTCGTATGGCAATAGCTCCAAATCGAAGAAATCTGTGGTGAAAAAAGTGGAAGACAACCCTTCGTGTATTTGTCCGTGAAAACCCCCAAATCAATCAGGGAAGAAAGTGGAGAGGAAAGGGTTTCAGGCCGCCCAATCCACCTTCATCAGACTTGCAATTTCTCCTATTTTCTTAATCAAAAGGATCCTTCTTCTACGATAGCACTTCATATTAATAATGCACGCTTTTGATTATTAGATTTAGTCAAAATCATATCAAAATAAAAAAAGTACGAGATATATATGACGGTCAAAAAACATACTCATAAGATGTTTGTAGTTCAAACACTATAACATGTGAAAGCTTTATAATATCATTAGTGATTAGTTAGAATCAATGTGTCAAGCAATCTATTAAGTTTTTTTTTTTTTTTTTTTCAAATCCTACCTTACAAATCTTCTTTTAAAAAAAAGGCCTATTAAATAATTGAAACAACATATTATACGCCCATGTGAAAGCACACATGGTCTTCTATGGAAAATGAAAAAAAGTGGGCAAAGTGAAGTGAAATCAAAGTTTGGAGTAATCCATAGGAACTTGTAAAGTTAGAAAAAAAAATGTTACGAACAACTTTAAAATTTAGGAGACATTAGCGTGGATAATCTATCAATCCACACATCACCGATCCAATATGCAGTTAATTAATCTGTTACCTGTAAAACATGCCTAAGAACAATCAATTAAACTACAACATGCCTAAGGCAAAAATGCAGGATATCAAAATTGGAAAAAAATCCCTCTTTATATCACATAGAAAATATAAAACCGGTGGCAAGGAGGCCTAGAAGTTTATATCCTGATAAATCTGTCCATCAATTTGGTTCTTTCACCATGAAAAAAAAAAAAAAAAAAAGACCTTAGCTTTAAGTTACAAAGGGAGGGCTTTGACGAAATTTCTTTTGTCTTCTTGAGTGCAAAAGTCGCTTCTAAAAGTATTTAGATGATTTATTAGAAGTGCTTTTGTAACAGGTCTCGAAGGACCCGTTAAAAGATAAAGCCTTGTTGAGTTGTAGTATAATCGTTGTTGCGTACAGCGATAAGCAAAGCTCATTGCTATAGAAGAACTAGGTTTAATTAATTACTTAACAAATATAAAAACCTAAATTTAAACTAAATACAAAGACGGGGGTTTTGGATTTTTAACTCAATTTATAATTTAAAACAAAAATAAATAGATAAAATATCGCAAAACAATTATAATTAAAACTAGTTACGGAATCCTTCATTATCACTAAACATTAATTAGACAAATAATCATAGAATTATTTCCATTTTGCATTGAAACTACTAATTATACAAAACTACAAGCTCTATTATCCTAATTTTTACTTATTGTTTAAATTTAATAAGACAAGTGCTCTATTAAACCCTTTTCTATCAAACAATCTAGGAAAAAACTCGCTAAGTTTAATATAACAGAAGCATTATACTGAAAAAAATAGGTTGATCAAGACAACAAACACGCTGAAGCTAGGTTCATTTACACTATGTTGTATTTCACATGCAATTATATGAAAATTTGGCCATAAACAACGGCCACAATTTGTTACTAATAATTAGAACAACAAGATAATTACGAATCAAGCATTTCATTCTAGCCATAGACAATTCTCAAGTCATACCAAGTTGTAAACCTAAGTATAACAAGCAAATAATCATAAACATAAAATTATGGTAAAATACAAGCAATCTTAAATACAAAACTGGAAATTATTCATATAATTTATACATAATCAAGTATAAAGTTTAGAATTCACCTATAACCAAAACACAAACTAAAATAACATAATTACAAAGGACAATAGAGAAAGAGAAAGATAAAAGAACGGATTTGACATCGGAAAACCACCCCGCCACTAAAACTCTCTCCCATGGCCTTTTTCCTCCTCCTTGTAGGGTTTCTCTTGAATTTGGAAACCAAAAAACTCAGTTCAAGGCCTCCAAAAATGTTCCTCTTTGGTTTATAATAAACCTTTTATAGATCTAGGATTATAGAATAGTGAAGATTGAGTTTTGAGGCTCAAAATGCATCAAAGACACGTTGGAGGCGGGTTGCGTGGTCGCGCAAACTTGAAGGGTAGGCGTGCTGGAGCATAACAGGCTACATAAGAAGCACAAGGGGCTACATGGCCAGGCAATCTCGTCCTACAACCTCTAGTATTTCCCAAATAAAATAGATATAATCTTGAAGCAGTAAAATCCTTATTTTAATCTCATTTTTATTCTTTCAAATCAACATGCCTATAAAAGACAAAATACAAATAAAACACATGAATTACTCAAAAACTTTGAAAATAAATGCAAGGAAAAATGATGCAAAAATATGATAAAATATAAACTTATCATTTTGTTTTCTATAAGTGCTTACTGTCAAAGCCACAAATGTGGTTTTATTAAAAAAGCATTTTTGAAACAGACTTTGAAACTTAAAGCTTAAGTATAATATTTTTGTAACTTTTTTAAAAAAATAAAACTATTTTGACACATAAAAGCTCTTTTAACAATATAGTTTTAAACATTTACTATAAAGTTATAACTTTTGTTTCTCTTCTTTTGTATATTTCAAGTAAAAATTATGCCAAACGACCCGAACTAATCCTAGCAAGAAAAACGTACATTTCTGTTTGTCTTTTTTTTTTTTTTGGGGGGTGGTGGTGGTGGTGGTTTGTAAAATCTAGACGTTCTTGACGCCTTGGGGAAAGTTCCGATTGTTGGCTTTGGCAAAGATTATAAACTTGGAAGGGAGAATGTTGAACCAATCACTATAGGTCAATGCTTGGAGTTACCCCGCCATGCACCATACCAACAAAGCAATCTTTGATCCGTACTTTTGGTAAAACAGTTCCCTAGAACTCATGAAAAACCCCCAAACCAATGCTTGGCCTAGTATTTAATAATCCTGAAGTCTTTTGGTGAGTAATTTTAAAAGCAACTTACGATATTACTTACTAGAGATTATAAGAATAAAAAATGAATGAATTAAGCCTTTTTTTTTAAAAAAATAATGGTAGGGAAAGCAATTTTAATGCCGATGTGACATTCTTTTAAATACCTATTAATGAAAATATAACAACTCATAAACTGGTATATAAATTAGGATTAGAGTCGGTATCTTTAGCATTTTATTTTTAATCATTTCTATACCATGTGTTTTAGAGACTAAAAAAATTACCTTGTATTAAATTTGCATCAAATTTAATACATTTATTTTTTATATTTATGTTAAATTCTTACATTCTCTTGGTCAAAGTTGATTTTGTTAATAAGAAATGTCCTTCATATTCTTTAATTTTTGCAATTTCGTTTTCTCTTATTTTTATTTTTATTTCTTTGTTTAGGGTCTTTTAGGTATTTTTCTTGGTCAAAGTGGGCCGCTGGCCAAAAGAAAAGGTAAGAATCGATTAAAAACCCAAAATAAAAATACATAGGTACAATTAAAAAGGAAAGAATTTAGTAGGTATAAATTTGAACTTGAAAAATATAAATATGATACAATGAAAATTACAAGATACAATTTTTGGATATCTACAAAACGCAAGGCATAAAAAAGAAATATTCTATGATTTAAATCAAGGCAATTCGCTTCTTTTTTCCCCTTAAAAATCAAGGCAGTTTGCTTAAATAGACATTTATGTGTTTAGTGAGAAAAGGGACTTCAAATCATCATGTATTTGTAGCACTTCAAATTTTCATCACGGGCATATAATCTGTTTGTTTCAAGTATTATTTAGACTCAATAGACTTAAATTTAGATTCGAGTATCAAGAATCCTTTGGATACGTGTTTGTTTCTCCGAAAATCTGAATCTTTTGAGTATCAAAAATCTAAGTTCTTAGAGTTCTCATTCCTCCTTAAACTTTTGATACTCGGATATATTTGCTACAATATTTTCTCTCCTATACTTGAGGAAAAAAATCATAACTTATTCATTTGATATCCAATTGAGATGATTCTTTTTTTCATTGTGTTCCTAGTGAAGAGAAGAATAAATTAAGATCCAAATTGCATATTTTTTAAGATTATTAACATTAATATTTTATTAGATTTGTTAATAAATCAAAAACTATTTTTATTACTTTTCTAAACATAAATTTCAATTTTATTTCATACTCAGATTAAAACCTAAATACACATCCAAACACGAATTTGGATAACAATTTAAATCACTAGCTCAAATTCTAACTCAAATCAAATCATTAATTCAAATCTATTTACCAAACGGACCTTAAAATTTTGGTTGACCACACAGAGTCCTTGTAGCTTGGGTCATATCCCGATCAGGCCGGACTAAAATATGGGCCAAATTTAGGGTTATAGTTAATTTAGAGCTCATTTGAGAACACAGATTCGGATAAAAAAATCGAACTATAAATATTGTAGCGATTTAAATTGTAGAAAAAAACATTGTAACAAAATTAGTTTGAATAAAAAACTTTTTAGTTCAAAATTAGGTTTTCAGATGGGTTCTTAGACAGATGCTCCGCTCCTACGATTTTGATATAGAGATGCTACCCTTTAAATATTGTTTTTAGTAGAGAAAAATAAATACCATGCCATACATTCGGGGAAAAAATAAATGAGTTGTAATATATAAAAGCTTTACATTTAAATAATTTTTTACTTTTTACAGTAACTATTAAAAGTTTTACACTATTTATTGATTTGAACCAAGATATCAAACAACCGTTTGGTGTAATTAAGTCTTCAACTACATTTTCTAGGGCGGAGTGAGAATTGCATATAAATGGAGTCCAGGGATCATTTTCTAGATTTTATTCTTGAATTTTGTACACCTGAAAAATATAGCTAGTTTGTAGCTGCAACTATTAAATCCTCTCCACAAGCTGCAGCATGAGAGCCGCCTTCTTTTTAGGCAATCAAGGAACCAGTGATGGTGATGCATGGGCCCAGATGATACCAGCATAAATGGCCATGAAAGTTTGGTCCATCTTAAGGGCCATGGGCCCATTTCATTATTTCTCTCTTTCTCTCTGTCTCGTTTTTTGTTTTTGTGTGTTTCAGGAGCTTTCAATTTTCATTAGGTAGCCAAAAGGTTTCAACATTGAAGATGATCATTGACGGCCCCTCGAGAGGCAAAGTCAAAAGTCAATTGATTTCTTGAATTTAAAAGGTAATCATTAAGGCAACACAGAAAGATAAAAACATAGGGAAATGAATCTTTAACAAAAAGCATTTATCTGTCTAAGTTTTGATGTTTCAAATAATATTGAACCAAATCATATTTTTTTTATATCATTTAATGGACTTAAATATTAAAAAATTAAAAGAAATTTCAAAATTTTTAAATAACGCAGCATATGATGTAATCACTTAGATATTGCTTTAGATATTAAAATTAAATAGGTGATTTAAATCAATGCATAATAAAATTGAAGAAAAGTTTTTAAAGATATATGAGAGATGTCAAAGTCATTTTCTCTATCACTTTGTTTGCCGCTTTTTATATTCTCTTTTTGCCTTATCTCACTTTCTAATAAAAATAAAGGATAAGAATGAACCATTATTTTATACTTTATTACAACTTGCCACTCTTTAAGAATGTATAAATTCATTTTGTTAATCAAAATATTAAAACGGTGGACTTATTCCGTATACGTTGATATCTATATGTAAAATGTATAAATATAAAATTTATATATATATATATACAAACACACACGCATCCAGCTTTTTTTAAAAAAAAGGTTATAAATTTCATTATGCATATATGAACGTTGAATATATATAAATGTTTTATATATAATAGTAAAAAATACATACGTTTATATATATAACGTTTACATATGCAAAAGTACATACAAACTTTTTTAATTATATGTATAAATATAAAACCTTTTATATATACATACATATATAAATAAATAAAAGAAAAAAAGAAAAAGAAAAAGAAAAAGTAGAATCTAAATCACAATGGGGAATTCGTAATAACCATTAAAGAATATAACTTGTAATTAAACTCTATTTTCTTAAAAAAGTAAGACGAGATGTGGCCAAAAAAAAAAAACAGTGGTAAAGAAAATAACCTTACATTTTTCAACCTGATATATATATATATATATATATATATATATAAACATTAGAAAAAGACAAAAACCAAGGAAAAAAAACTGCGTGAAAATGGTCAAAACACCCTAAATAGAATTGAACTTAATAAACGCACGTCCACAAACCACGCATTCTTTTGGCTCTTTCTCTCTCCCTCACCTCTCTGTCAATCTCAATTTTTGCATGGATGGTCTCATCTTCATCGCCGCTACTCCTCGATTTCCATAGCCTTCAAACAAAACAAGACAAACTCAACCAAATAATAATAATAATAAAAACAACAAAAAAAGAAAAAGGAAAATATTTGGTTTGGCATTATATACTAAGAGAATTCCCAATGCACAATGCTCAGCAGGATGTCGCCGGGTTTAACTGGTCGGCGGGAGCATTCGTCTGCCAGAAAACCCTACACGATCACCCTTTTGGTGTTTTCTATGGAGAGAACCCTTTATCCTACTCCTTCCCTTTGGTTTGTTAGAGATCAGTTTTGTCGTCATCGCCACTCGCTTAGTTCGCTTCCTTCTCAAGCCTCTCAGGCAGCCTAAGATTGTCTCCGAAATCATTGTGAGTCTCATTATAATAACCCATCATATTTTGCACATTCTATATAATATAATATATATATTTATATATATATATACACTAATTGTGAATTATGATTTGTGATAATTTTGTAAAAACTTCGTGCATGGCATCTATCTGATCTCTGATCTTTCTTTTTCGTTTTTTTTTTTGTCGTATAATTATAGCTTGATTAGAAATTAAAATCGTATTTTGTGATGGTGTGGAAATTCTAACCTTCATGATATTATATTAATTTAACGTTGCCGTTATCTGGAACAATGTTTTAAAGTTTGCTAAATTCTAGTTTGCAATCAGCAAGTTTATGTCCTTCATATCTTTCTTTCTTTCTTTTCTTTATACCGTTAAAGGCTACAATTTTGACTACCCCATCCAGGCCGAAATTAATCTATTTTTTATGCACTTTGCTATATTTTTGATGTTGTATTTAGTGAACATGACATGTTTGAATAACAATATGTGATTTGATCCTTTACTTTAACGCATGATGCTATTCACATGTTGTATTTAATTTGTCATAATCATTAAGTTTTACTTTTTTTGAAAAAATTAAATTACAATAAAATAAAAAATAATATATCAAATCAAACCATAACAATCAAATTGTCAAAATCTAATATATTAAATGCTTGTTTTTTGAGTTGACCTAATAAATTAGAAGTACTTATGCTAATTTTTTTTTTTTTTTTTTGGGTTCATGTTTGTGAAAATAATACAGGGAGGCATAATAGTGGGACCCAGCGTGTTAGGCCGGAGCAAGAAGTTCAAGGCGTTTCTTTTCCCGGACAATGCAGACTTCATGGTGAAGAACATAGGCCTTCTCGGTTTCATGTACTTCCTCTTCGTCTCCGGCGTGAAGATGGACTTGAACCTTGTCACCAAGTGCGGCAAGAACCAAATCTGGATCGCCTTCTTCAGCGTCCTCGTCCCCATGCTCATCGTCCTCGGCGTCGGCTTCTCCTTCCGCAGCTCCATGGACCCCGACCTCGCCACCTTCTCCTCCCTCGGCGAGGTCGCCTCCACAGTCTCCATCACCGCCTTCCCCGTCCTCTACCCCGTCCTCAAGGAGCTCAACCTCCTCAGCTCCGAGGTCGGCCGCATGGCCCTCTCCATCTCCATCCTCGCGGACGCCGTGGGCATCAACGCCCTCGTCGCCTTCGAGTACTCCAAACAGAAAGAGGCTGAGGCCAAGAACACCGGCTGGTACTTCGGCTCCGCCATCCTCCTCCTCGTTCTCCTTATCATCATCCGCAAGCTCATGTTCTCCTATGTCCTCCGCTCCGGCAACAATGACGGCGCCAAGCCCATCAACCAGGCCATGATCGTAGCCATGCTCCTCGGCGCCCTCGTCATGGGCTTCCTCACAGACATTTTCGGCCTGGCCATCGGCAACGGCCCGATGTGGTTTGGCCTCGTCATTCCCGATGGGCCGCCCCTCGGGTCCACACTCGTCGAGAGGACAGAGACCATCGCCTCTGACATCCTCATGCCGTTCTCGTTCGCCTTCATCGGAATGTATGTTGACGTGTCCAATGTCACCTTCGTTTGGCCGGAGCTGAAGCCGCTTGTCGTCATGACCATCACGGGTTATGTGACGAAGATCATTGCCACGTTTCTCGCTTGTCGCCACTTCAAAATACCTTTGAGGGATAGCCTGGCCGTCAGCTTTGCTTGCAGCGTGAGAGGTCAAGTGGAGCTTTTGCTGTTCATTCACTGGATGGACAAACGGGTATGTGTGGATCATCTTTCCTGCGTTATGCTTGATCTCCTAATTATTTATTTTCTTTTTTATTCTTTTCTTTGTTTATCTAGTATATCTACCGATACCATGAGGCAATGATGATGCTAAACATCACATTAATCAAAAGTGAGTCCTACCGTACAAAACCTACATATGAGGCCTACAGCCTGTTAGTTATGGTGCTTGACATAAGCAATGCTATTCAACATTTTTCCTTGTTTTTGTATGCTGGAATTTGAGGGCTTGATGATTACATATCATATTTGCGACGGAAATCTAGGCATATATTGAGAAAGTTAATATTTTAAGAATGCATTTAGCATATGCACAAATTGAAGGTACGCTACTATCATGATTTGACAAGTAATAGTATTTCTACTATGGTACTAAATTAATGTGTTAATATCAAATTTTAATATTTAAATTAAAAAGGTGGCAACATGTCAAAGGTATGTAATATTTGTAGCATTCATATTCATATTTGCATAAGAGTGAAAAAAATAATAGAGAAAACTAATCAGATGTGTGATGTATTTAACCCATAGCTTTTACATGCATTTCCGTTACAAAAATTTGACTTGATTCATATAATCAGACTACAAAAGTGCCCTAAAACCTCATGATGTGACATTGGTATGTGTTCTCAGATTTTGAAACCTGCCTATTTCACAACGCTGGTGCTCCTAACAACCTTGATAACTGGAATAGTAACGCCCCTGATCGGCATTGTCTATGACCCAGCAAAGCCGTACATGGTGAACAAGAGGAGGACAATCCAGCACACAGCACCCGGCGCTGACCTGCGCATCCTCCTCACCATCCACGACCAGGAGAGCGTGGCGGGATTCGTCACGCTCCTCGAGGCCTCAAACCCAACCCCTAGCACGCCTTTCTCCGTCACCGCCCTCTGCGCGATGGAGCTCGTCGGCCGCGCCGCCCCCGTCTTCATCGACCACGATCGGCAGCGGGATGTCCCACCACAGTATGCCTCCTGCCTCGTCATCCATAACGCCCTCAGCCGATTCCAAGAGGCCTACGCGGAGTGCCTTAAACTCCATTCTTACACCACAGTCACCCCTAAAAAAACAATGTATCAAGACATCTGTGAAAGAGCTCTCCTAAACAAAGCAACTCTCATCATCCTTCCCTTCAACAGAGACAGTTTTGAAATCGGAGGAGGAGCAGTAGGAGGACGTCTTGGAGTCCGCTCCGTCAACTCCATGGTGTTGTCCAACGCTCCGTGCTCCGTCGGGATATTTGTCGAAAAAGGCCTCGCCGTAAGGAACCCGATCACGGCTGCGGCCACCTTTGGGGGCGCCGGGCTACACTTCGCGGTGCTGTTTTTAGGAGGAGCCGATGCAAGAGAAGCCATGGCCTACGCCGACAGGATGCTCGGAAACCCGGACGTTTGCCTTACGGTGGTTCGATTCCTAGCGTACAACGGCGAAGGGGACGACGAGATGGAGAAGAAGCTGGACGACGGGATGGTGACGTGGTTTTGGGTGAAGAACGAGGCGAACAAGAGGGTGCATTACAGGGAGGTGATTGTGAGGAACGGCGCGGATACGGTAACGACGATACAGGCGATCAATGAGGAGACGTTTGATCTTTGGATTGTGGGGAGAAAGCAGGGGATTAATCCGGTGCTTCTCGAAGGGTTGTTGGATTGGACGGAGAATGATCAGGAGCTGGGGGTCATTGGGGACTATCTTGGGGCTCCTGACTTCGGAGGTAGTGCTTCTGTGTTGGTTATTCAGCAACAGATTCTTAGAGAGCAAAGGAGGGCGGCTAAAGCCGCTTCCAAAAGATTGAGCACGATATATCGGAACCACTAGCTAGGCTAGGCTAGGCTAAGCTAAGTTGAGACCTCTATATGCCTCTATATATACACATATACATATACATATACTTGTATGTGTGTGCATGTGTGTGTCAGTGGGGTATTGCATCCTCAAAAAGATGGATATGAAGTTGGCAGAATAGAAGTTAGAAGTTGTTAGTAGCTAATAAGCTTTTTGTATTATTGCTGTCATTTTAATTTTTCTTGCGTAATATCATAAGTTTATTGCTTTTTATTCATCACTTGTCTGTTGCTGTAAAATTGAATATTTTTGTGATGTTGTTTTCGTTGTAAAGTACAAGATTTTAATTGGTTGATGAATCAAGGACGTGATTTGTCAACTTCAGATAAATATATATACTATGTATATGTATTTTCTATTTTTCTTTGAAACGTTTGAATGAGATACGTTCGATAATATACGTTATGACAAAACAACACAACATGAATATGACATGTTTTTTACTTGTTAATGTAAAAAAATTAAGCATAGATTATTTTAGTGTGATCTTGAAATTGACCTATCTAAAAACAGATCATGTTCAAATCAATCAACATGACACTAAAATAAATTGTTTGACCTAGAATTAATTATTTAAATATTTTTTAAGATATTTTCTCCTATTATTAAATTTAACAGTAAGACAAAACCTTAACTCCCTTAATCTCAGACTAGGCTTCATACTAAATTGATTTAACTATTGAATAATAAGAAAATGATTTTAGCTTGATCATTTGAGACTTTTTTTTTGTTTTCTTGGACTTGTTATTATCTTAGATGTTTTTAAAAATTTTAGAACTTAATTTTTTGTTCTTCTAGTATGGAACTCATTTGATTTTGAGAAAATTTGTTTTATATTCTTTTCTATGTTATATTAGTGTAAATTCAAAGCTAAAAAACATCATAGGTTAGTATAGATTATTACAGGATATTGACAGGTTGCAGGTCATTGATGGGTTATGGGTCATTAACATTTCATAGGTTGTATAAAAAAAGGGTTAATATGGGCCGTGTTCTTGTCAACCCGTGTCAGAATAGGTCGTGTTAGTGTTGAGATCTCTCAACCAGTTAGTGTCATGAGTCAAGTTAATGTCGAGCTAGATTATGTAAAAATTAAGACTTAACCTAACTCTAACCTAACCCGTTGACATGAATTGTTACCCCTAAAACGAGACAGCCTTCCTTGGTATTTTCCTTCCATCTTCTAATTCTCGATTTACCTACTACTTCAAAGAAAAAAAAAGCATATATATGTATATAATTATCTAATGTCCTCGAACTATACCCATTCTAAACGTGGCTCCTAATGTTCACTTAGACGCTATTCTGATCTTTTCCATCATTACGTTGTTGGCCCATTCATCAGAAATTCGTAAAAAAAAAATAAATGAATGGGCCACATATGTTTTACGATTTCTGATGAATGCATAGATATTCCCCACATATGTTTTCGTTCTAAACATATGCATGTAAAAAATGCATGTCATATGCTAATTACAAGGGGTCAAGATCCACACAACAGTACCATGGTGGCACCATGTAGAAAGTCCCTCAGATGGGAGAGGCCACCTGTGGGTGGTCTCATAGAGGAGATCTATCCGAGGTTTGGCGACAGTCGCGGTGTTGGGTGGGTCTCACCGGATGGGCTGAGCCTCTCGGAAAAGCTAGATTCGCCATGGGTGGTGGGTCTTTCACCATGGAGCTTGTTTAAATGAGTATTTTTTTTTTTTTTTATCTTTTTCTAAGACTATTTGTAGTGCAGATGTAAATGCTAATGTTATATTTGCCACTAAAAAATATAAAATAACATATTTGATGTATTATTTTATTTTATACTCTAATACATAATGTTGTTTAGAATGTCATATGTGTCTTTTGTCCAATTATTAAACCTTAGACTTATAAAAGTAAACTTTTAATATTAAAATATTTAAAAAGTAAGAGTATTTTAATTTGTAAAGCAAAAAAATCAATCTACTAATGAATAGGAATCAAATACCAAATTCGTTATACGTTAAACTTTGTGGTAAATTTGGTATAAAGTTTAGCATATAGCAAATTTAGCATTAAAAATGACATTGGATAGAGAGAGTTTTTTTATACTCAAATGATAAATTTATTATTGACACATCAATTTAACATTGTATTGGATGTGGTCTAAAAATGTTTCAAAAAAATAATCTTCCAAATTCAACCTCACGTGATACGTACATATTTAAGTTCCTTTTATTTTTTGGGCAAATTTCAAATGGAGGGGCAAACGATGTAACGGTAAAAAAAGATTTGGGGTAGTTTGCCCAGTAAATCCTAAAATTTGAGACCATATTGGGATTGATGTATAATCACAGGGCCGTTTATGAAAATAACTTGAGAAATAAATTAAGTGAAGTTATCCTAGCTGTTAGAAAACAAAGGTAAAATCCCTCAATTTGACTCCAACGTAGGCATAATCTTTCAATACATTACCAAACTCTATACTGAAAACTTTCTTCCCAAAGAATAAGTTACCCAAATAATGAAAGAAACGGTTCATTTGGCATTGTTGTTTGGGTTTGGTTTTATAAGATGTTTTGAAAGTGTGGTTTGAATTAATTTGGTTAAAAGAGAGTTTTATATTGCACCATACTTTTTCTTAACACTGTAGCAAATGAGAGCTGTACATTGTAGCAATCAAAATTTTGGTCGAAAATGTAATTGTCAAAGACATTATTCATTTGTCAAAGAATCTACTATTATGGTTAACTTTGGCTTTGCCTATTGTATTTTAAAAACTGTTGCAACAGAATTTGAGAATGAAGTCAGCGATTGCTTTCTTATTGTCTTTCATTTTTTTTTTTTTAAGTGGAACTTACTTGTCCTCTAAACTGTAAGAACAAGTCGTCATTTGTTAATTTTAAAAAGAACATAAGTAGAGCCTTACTAACCTAGTAAGGTTTAATTTTAGTACTAGAACAAATGGTTTTATGTCGTTGAGTCAACGAAACGACAAGTAGTATAGTGAAGGAAAGGAGATTTATCGTGTGGGACAAAACAATAGGACGCTTATATTTGAGATTTTGATGTCGTTTACCGAAATTGCCGTTTTGAATCTTATCAAAATTTTGTTTCCGTTTAACTACAAACGACATGTCCTTCATTGTTTAAAGTACTAGTATTGTTACCATATGAACAAAAATGTAGTTGTTTAGAATTTTAATGTAGCTTATGGAACACAAAGTTCACTGACGTTTTCAGTCGATAAAGTTAAAAAGAACAGAAGATGCAGTTTGAATTTAAGAACCAAACTTTGTTGTCATATAAAGCACTAAACGACACGTTTAAGAACCAAACTTTGTTGTCGTTTAAAGCACTAAACGACACGTAAATCGGCAGGTGGAACGAAACTATAAATCGTTCATCGAAACATGCCGTTTGAATGTCAAGTCTTTCGTCGTATGAGAACAGAATCGACATGTAGTTTGGGTCTGCAAACAACAAAAGACACATTTCTTCTTAAATGACAGAAAGTTGATTAACATATAAGAAACTTTTTTTTTTCCCCTAAAATGGATTTTCCACATTATACCATTTTTCATTCTATGAATAAGAAATAAAACCTATAAGTGGAATTGAATCCACGACCCCATTTATCATTATGCAAATGAAAAATAAGAATTACAAATAGAATTGTAATAAAACTTTTTTTGGGAAAAAAAATACAACATATGATGAAATTATTGTTATAAAATTGAAATTCAACACAATATTAAAAATATATTAAATTTTTTAAAATTATATAGTAATTATTTTAATAATATCATTCTAAGAATATGTAAAATATTTACAAACTAGGAGCATATCTTAATTTAATAAACATAATTTGTCGCATTAAATGAAAACAAAATCTTCTACAAAGAACCTAACAATAATGCTTGAAAAAATATGCATGCAAATTGGATTTTATCTCTCCAATTACTACACGTGACATGTCTTTTGTCGTTTATAGTGATCCGTTGACGTTTACTTAATATTAAACAAGCGACACATATCTGATCCGTTTTTACGATTAGGTTATTTTTATTTTTATACCCTATATTTTAAAGTTATGTAAATTTTATATCTTATTTTTTAAACTTTAATATTATTATACTTTTATATTTTAATTTATGTTAAATTCTTACTTTTTTTAAGTTAAAGTTTGGTTTAAACTTTATAAAATACTTAAATATCCTTTATATTTTTAAAAATTTCACATTTTCCTTGACTTTTTTATAATTTTTTTAGTTTTTCACTTTATAAAATACATAAATATCTTTCATGTTTGTAAATTTCAGCTTTTTTAATTTTTTTTATATATTTTTTAGTTTTCTTTAAAGGTGTTTAAATCATTTTGTGGTCAAAATCAAACTTTTATATGAAAAATGTAAAAATTTAACAAACTTAAAATATGAAGATATAAAAATGTTAAAGTTTAAAATATATGGTATGATTTTTTGATATACTTAAAACAGAAGGTATAAAAATAAAAATATCCCATTACGATCTTCCGCCCTTTTATGCTCCCCTTCTTCTTCTCCAATCTCTCTCCTCCACCACTGTCTGTAGCTCTCTGGCTTTCCTTCGTTCGCAAAACAATCCTCTCTCTCTCTCTCTCTCTAGCTGATTTTCTCGCTCAGTTTCGACAATGGAGGACGACGCATCGAACTCCTTACGTCGGATGTCAAGCCGAAACCGGAAAGTCGCTCCCAAGATGGCTGCTGCTCTCGCAAGCACCGACAATCGCTCCCAGGTTTCTTCTCCTTTCTTTTTCTCTCCAGCTTTTCCTGATCTTTTTCTTTCTTTCTAGGGTTTTTAGATTCCAAGACTGCGAGTTTTGGCCTGATTCATTGAAATTTGTTTCTTCTTAGGCGGCTCTTGCTCGCCTTGAAGCTCTGGAAAATGATAATGTGGGTATCGAGACTGTCGAAATTAATGACGAAGATGAAGATTCTTTCGACGATGATGATCAAGGTATTATTTTTCTTCTTTTTTTTTTTCCTCTTTTTGAATATTGCTAAATGACTGGAAATAAAGACGGCTCTTTTATGAGAGAAATGATTAAAATTTCAATCTTTAATATTCCAGATGATATAGAATAATCTTAAGCAGAGAAATAGATTGCATGGTACCTAGCATTTGTTAATGACAAAAAAAAAGAAGTATGTGTTCTGCTGTTTGGAATTGCGTCTGTGACTGATCTTTTTTTTTTTTTGGCTGAGAAGTTCATTGCTTCCGAAACTGATCTGAAAAGGGCAAATTTGTAGTGTCTAGTTGTAAGTTTTTAGATCCACATTTTTTATGAAGGACAAAAGTTAAAAGAGCTCTTGGATTTTTGGAACTTTTCTTTCAATTGCTGCATCTGTTTGACTTAAAGTTCTTTTAACCTATGTTTCAGTGTACATGCAAAAGAAGCAATCTAAGAGCATGAAGCGCAAAACGCGACAGGCTAAAGCTCTCGAGGCTAGGAAAGCGCCAAGAACATTTCTTGAGCTCTTGCATGAGGTAGGATTGGATTGTTGAAAAAGAAATGCCTGACTACATAGCTTTTTCCGTGCCCTTTGTGGTTTTTCCTCGCTGATGATCATGTACCTTCAAAAACAGGCAAATCTGGAATCTTTGCCATCTCATGTCCCTTCCTATATTAGGGCCGTGGTAGGACCTCCAAGCTCTACCTCTCGCCGCCATTTTTGCACGGTTTGTGGTTCTGCTGCTAGCTATACATGTGTGAGGTGTGGTGTACGGTTTTGTTCTTGCCGTTGCCAAAATATACATAATGATACTCGTTGTCTAAAGTTTGTGGCCTGATCCGACCAAAATTTGTAAAACGAAACTGGTTGCTGACACATTATAGTATCTCAAAGCAAATATTTAAAAATGTTATACCAGTTTACCTGCTTTGAATTTTCCTTTATTTGATTGAGATAAGTGTATTGTGTGCTATGAATTGAGTTTGCGTTAGAAGAAGTACTTCCTTGATTACGCTTAGTGAAGTCTGTGACTTTTGAGTTGTCACTACTGGGAAGCTCAATGAAAGTAGTAAGCTAATTATTAGAATTCTGAAATCATTTTCATTCAATCTCAAAACAATCTTAGGTGGCATATGAACACGACAAATCAAGCTGTTTAATGGACCACTACCTAATTTTGGATACCAGATAATTGAACTAAGAGCATCAAATTCCGGACAACAAATACATAAAAATCAAAAGCACACGAGAAAACAACAATCCTTCTAACAGTTGGTGTGTCTGTATTAATAATCTAGCATCTGGGTAGATCTGCAGGCGGAGGTATCACGGACTGTGATGCTCCAACTCCATTCTCAACAAGAAAAGCCATTGCCAGACCCAGAACGATATGGGCATCAAGATGACAGTGCATCAGCCAAATTCCTGTTATGGACAGTGAGCAAAAAACAAGAGTTAGTGACTAAAATCTCTACTTGGTGGTGATGAGAATGTCCTTAGAAAGCATTTCTTCACTCGTACAAAGACGCAAGTATGTTTACCTGGGTTATCTGCAATAAATCGGATGGCTACCCATCCACCTGGGGGAGTTCCTATGGTATTCCTCTGTGGTGGGTCAATTAGGTTGAACTTGGCGGGATCTGTTTGCGGGTTGAAGTTTCCGAAACCTGATCCGACAACATAGAAATGGTATCCATGAAGATGCATAGGGTGGTCTTCTGTTGTGACTATACTTGTGTCCTGCAATACGATTTGTACACTAGAGCCGTATTTCAACTTGAAGAGCTTAGTTCCAGTAGATGGTTGCCACAGCCCCCGGGGCACATTACCGGTATAATCGAACTGTACAGGTGGAACAGGAGGAAAGTCAGTGGTGAAGACACCAGGTATGCCTTGGTAGTAAGCCTGCATTAGGGAGGTCCTTCTTGGGAATACAAATGAAACATTGTTCATGCTTGCAGCAAAACGAGTTCCATTGGGCCCTTGGCAACGGGGGCTATTAGGACGTGTGCAGTTGTTTAATCCTAAACCTACCGTGAAGAAAAGGTTATAATCTATCTGTGTAGGGACATCGACCTTGGAAGGACTTCTGAACTTGGCAGTAAATGCGGTTGCAGTGGCTGTATCATTAAATGCTGGTAATGGTGGTAAGATTGGTCTTGAAGGTTGTTGCCCTTTCTTGCAGGCAGATTTGTACTCGAGGATTGCGGTGGTGGTTGTGTTGTCAAAAGCAGCGTTTTGAGCGGTTTGATAGGCCCTTGCTGCCATATAGTAGCGTGCTGGGTTTTGATCAGCAGTAAGGAGGATATCTGTTGTTTGACCAGGCCCAATCATAATGACCTGAGTTGTGAAAGGCTTTGTGTAGAGAGCATCAGCCGCCACAACAGTCATTTTGTGGTTGGCGATGGTGAAGAAGAGTTCTTGATTGAGTGCAGAGTTGATGAGTCTTAGGAGGATTGTCTCGCCTGAATCCACAGGAATTCTCACAGTTTCTGCATGGAAAATATGTTATCAGATGCTAAGCAAGGCTAATCTCCGAAGTCCAAACAGAAATTTAAGATCTTGTCTTACAGTTAAAAGAGAAGTTTTGGCAAACCTTTGTTAGAGCATCTATACAGATCACCAGGCTGACCATTAATGGTGTATGCATCAGACACATTTGGTGCTGCTCCAGTGAATTGTGCCTGCCTTAGGACATCCATGGGGTTCCTGTTCCACCATTCCCCTGTCAATTACCACAACTTGTTAAAGAGAGAATTTTGAGAAGGTCAAGTGAGTATAGGAAAAAGGGTCGGAAATGAAGCACATAATAAATGGTCAATTGTTACCAAGAAGAATTGGAAATTCTCTCTTGGGCGCAGGGAAGGGATACGGAGAGCCCAATTTGGGATAGATAATGAGAGCTCCATAAACAGTAGCCCTGAGCCATCTGCTGTGAGCATGCCACCACAATGTTCCCTCTTGGTCTATAATTGTGAACCTGTATGTGTAGGTTCCTCCTGGTTGGATGGGACATTGAGTAACATACTCGGGTCCATCTGCCCATGGATTCTGTAGCTGTCGAATTCCATGCCTATAGGATAAAAAATGACAATAGTTAATTGTCGACATCAAAATTACTAGTGTTGTTAAGCTGAATACACCTCAACTATAGCAAGTTACATTTAAGTTTCTAAATGTAACTCAGTATACTTGTAAGTCCTGACATTCCAATAGTGGTAGACTTTTCATGGGGTTCTGTAAGACTCGGTTCTAACTCTATTTTAACCTATATGAAATCCTATAGCCAAACTTGTCACGGGATCATTCAATCGTCTTTTGATCGAGTAGAGGAAAAACAGAAAAGAGTACATTATTTGCTTGGCCATCTTGACAAGTAATCGGTTTATTGTGCATGAGCAATATATATGCACGAGTTTTACCAGTGGATGGTAACATTGTCACGTATGCTGTTTATAACTCTGATCACAAGGTTATCTCCATTTCTGACCGCCAATGTTGGTCCAGGAAATTGCCCATTGACTGTCATTCTGTTCCGAGTCCTGCACAGCCTCGTCACTGGCGTTGGTTGAACCTAATTTCAGAACAACAGAAAAAGGAATATTTTCAAACGGATACTACATCATTGCAGAGAAATGCTAGCTAAGAGATGATGAATTTGAGGACATACAACAAACTGATGATGGTGAGTTTCAGCATCGGCGAAAGAAGCTAAAAAGGTAAGGAAACCAAAGACGGCAAATAAGATGCTCGAGGAGCTAAGCTTGACACTGACTTTGAAAGTCTTCATTACTCTCTCAGATCCTTTGTTAAGTATGGTGATTATGTGCGAGCATAGACCTATAGGGGAGCAGCTATTTATGCTAAGATGAAGCGGGAAGGGGTAGACTAGACTAAATATTTTAAAATCAGAGTGATGTATTGGAGAATTAGGTTTTGAGTCAAGAAATGATGCTTTGAGACTTTAGGACATCTAGTCTAACCATAAAAGGGTTTTGGTGCACCCACTATGTTGCACCATCACTTGTTATTTGGATGATTTTTTTTTTTTAGAGTATTATTAACTGCAACTTTGACAAATCCCAATAATCAATATATATCTGATATCTTTAACTCAAGTGTCATGATATTCTACTGCTGCATTAAAGTCAATATTGGAAGTCTTATAACCACAACGTAGAAAGCTTTTACTTCACTTAATAAATCAGAACCTTAAAGTAAGCAATAAGCTCAAGAAAGAATAAAATTGAATGGCACTGACGAGTTCATTCAAACTTTGTTTACTAATAATCTGATAATTTCATAAGTTTGAACCATTATTCAGTGTCATCTCTCAAGATATATATATATATATATATATATATATATATATATATGTGTGTGTGTGTGTGTGTGTGTGTGTATACAAACCAAAATTTTCTATTTCAATTTATGAAACAAATATACTCTAAGAAATGTCATTTACGTAAGAATTTTAGTTCTAGAAATTAAGATATGGTATCCGGAAAGTTCGTATTATCTCTTGAATGCATGAAATCTTCTTTCCTTTTTCTCTTTTTTTTTTCTCCTCTATATAATATGACAAATAAAAATTCTGTCCGATGATTGGCTAGTAAATGCTAGATCAATTGTTAGCTCAACAATCCAACATCCTACAACGCCATTTGGGACAAGACGAGCATTACCATTAATGTTTCACTTCATGCTTCTGCTTTGTTAGACATTTTCTTATTATGTTTTCAAAATCATGATCACCATAGGATTGTTTGGGTCAGGTTTAATTTTGGTTTGTTATGGTAGAGGAAAGAGAAACTGCAACCCTTTCTTTTGCCTTTGCTGACCACTTTTCCGTTATAGATTGACATAGAAAAGAGCCATTAACCACGTGAGTTCTTACAAAATAAACACTTTTTTTTTTTTTTCATTAACTCAGTTATCTTTGGTAGAATTTCGACTCATCAGATGAGACTTTTAGACCCTAAAAAAAAAGAAAAAAAATCAGAGACTCTTATATCGTGAGATCATATAAGCACTGAAGTTTCCCTTCTTGATTTTTATTTTAAGTTATTTACCTTTTTATATATTCTATTTTAGGTTTATTCAAACATTTATACATTCAGTTTTTGATCTCATCGAATATATATTTTTTTCTCAAATAATCTTTAGTTTTGACCTAACAAATTGTCCCAAATACCCTCAAATTAAAAAATAAGAAAACTTTAAGAGCTTAAAAAAAATTTTATGCTGGAGTTTTTGACTTTAAAAATATATAGAATACCCTAAAATGGGTGTTTAGTGTGTTTTTTGTTTTTATTTTCTTCATATTTTTAAATATTTTAATTTTTTTTCTTTTTTACTGAAGAATAATTTAGTCATTTTAACGTCAAAATCAACTATTAATGAAGTAGAAGGAATAAATTTGTGTATTATATCGAATCTAAAGACATATTAGATAAAATAAAAAATTAAAAAGAAAACACCATGTATAAAAAGATAAATATCTCTTGTATTTTCCTTTGTCTCTATAGAAATTCATGCAGCGATGCACTTTGCTATGCTTATTTTGTGATGAAAATTACACGTTATTCCAAGGAAATAAGCATTTTATTTCCTCATATACGTCAAAATTGTAGAAATAGACTCTACTTCATCAAACAAAATCTTAATTGCCATTTTTGTCAAAAACACTTAAAAATATTTAAAAACAATGATTAACATTTAGGTGCAACTAATTAAGTTCTATTAGAACCTTAATCATGGTATCCACTGAAGGAAATCAAACATCCTAACAAGTGATTTTTTTTTTTTTACTCATAATAATTATTTGTTCCACGAAGAATCTTTTGATTAATATGAATAAGTATACGGGATCCTCTATTATTAATACTAAGAAGAAATAATTATGTGGTGTTTGACAATGTGGATTAGAACTAAATTTTTTTATTGTTACAATATAAAGCTTTTATATATGACGATGTCAAGAAAAAATATACAACAATGTAAAATTCTCACATGTTACATTTTTTTCAACCAAAATGAGTTCTAATAATTGCTTTCAAACACCGTGTTAGTATCAAAATGCAAAAATAGAACGGGTAAGTGGAGTAGCAGCAAACAAGCGAACTGCCACCCTCTCAACATACTTTGAATATTAAAATTACGAGTTTTGGTTTGTCAAACGTATTTACTTTGGTACTTGTTTAAACATCAATCAAGGCACTAATTAGCATGCAGAGCAGTTAAACTTCTCAATTAGTTATAAAATGCTGGAAATGAAGCAGATTTGACAGGTCGACTCGCTTGATTTGCCTTCAAACTATGTGAAAAGTAGTCCTTGCACCTCATTATCAAATTCCCAATACGAATTAGGTAACCTGCTCACCGACTTCAGACGGGTGTTCTCACTTTGTCTCATTACTTTTTGATCCCTTAATATGCAAAATATGTATTCACAAGGTGTTTTATTATCACATAGGTATTTTATTTATATACATTTATTTGGGCATTCTCAAAATGTAACATAACATTTATTAAAAAAGAGCATCAAGAGATATCTTAATCATTGCTATGCCTTTCTAACGCCAATATTACGCTGAATAAATGTATATTAAGCTTCTCATCTTCTATATATTATAAAAAAGTATGATCTCTTTAAAGATCCCAACAAAAAAAGTCCTTTCTTTGTAGGAAGAGTTTTATGGTACGGTTTGAAAAAATATCTTGTTAAAACGAAAATTTTTATACCGTCAAATCATATTATAATTTAAAAAACTGACAGTTTAACAAAACTTGATAGATCAATACGACGATTTATCACTATCCCACTACTAGGGTTTCTTTTTTTTTTTTTTTTTTTTTCACTCTACCACAAAATCCTCCTCGTTTGTACCTCAACATGGCAAAGTCAAAGTTTAATGAGTAGTTATAGTTGTGGTGTTGACGGAGCAAGGGTGTAAACCACTTTTAAGAGACACCAAAGCAGCTCAATTTCAACGCTGAAATTAATTCTTGGACTTTCCTGCGGCGTTGACATATTACAAGACTAGAGCCCTAAGATTTGAACCATTCATTGACGCCCATAAAATAATAAATATAGAAATACAAAGCAAGGGAGGATCTTTCAAACATTGCCACACATTTTTCCATCCATGAACCATTTTTCAGCATCTTCAAAGGCTACAATCTACCAAAAAAAGCATCCAACGATTTGGGCATGTTATAGGAATAAAGGGTAAAGTGCATTCAGAAAAATCTTTAACTTGAGAACAACATAATACATTGCCAAAATTTGTGCTCAGCAGTACAAAGCTCCAAGCCTGTATTTAATATCAATTAGAATCCGCATAGGGTGAAAAGGGCAAATGGAAAAGAATTACGATTTCTCAATGTACATTGTCGGGCAAAACATTACACACGGGGCAAAAACAAACGAAACAATACCTTCCGAAATCGATGATTTAACAATCAGCAGTCAACCATGGAGGCCAAGACATACAGCAGGCTGGCAAGGGGAGTAGTTTAATTATAGAGAGAGGTGTAAACAAAGCATAAACCAAAACAAGTTCTCAACATCTTCCAAAACACCAAACTAGCCAGGCCTGGAGACGAGAAATCATATTTGCCAAAGACGAGCACTGTTTAGAATTGAGCTATTTGCTGTTTTAGCGCCCGCAAAATCTTCAACTTTGACTCGCAAATCTGAAGAAATTCAGCCAATACACTACATTTCCCAGTTACTATTTTCCTCGCAACATCAACATGACTCCACGACTGCAGTACTTGGGAGATCCGCTCACCAAGGTCAATGTCATTTACGGATGAAGCTAGAGTTTCTAGAATCTGGAACACCTGTCCAGGGCCCTCCTCTTCTTTCTTTTGAAAAGAGGAGAGAAAAGAATCTAATTTCTCATCCTCTGGTCTATTAGTGATCTCTTTAAGCCCCTTCACAAGATTTTCTAATGTACTACATAAAGACAGGACCGAGTTGCGGGTATGAGATAAAGCTGACACATCTGAAGGTCCAGTTTTCTTCTTCTTTTTGCCAGATGGAAGAGACGAGCGGACACAGGCTTGAATCACAAGACCATTCCAAGCAAATGGTTCAGTAACCAACTGCACCAGAATTGGAAAACTATTCCAAGGAGAGCTAATCGAAGGCCCTGTCAAGTTCATCTGTTCCATAATATACTTCTCCAGCAAAGAATTTACAATTTGCCAAGTTTGAGACTGATGCCCATCTCCATCCACCCGACCAAGTTCATGGGAACTCAAGTTCCATGAGTTCAAAAACACAGCAAAGTTCAACCAATCAATCAAGTCCGATCCAAATACCTAAAACAAATTCAAATGTTAGTTTTAGATCAAGATAATTCCATACAAATTCAAATGTTAGTTTTAGATCAAGAGATAATTCCATACATTTAGACTACACAACCTCAAAGAGCTATAAACTCGACAACTACTACCTTATCTATTGCAATTATAACAGAGCAAATCAGTCAAATGTTATACGTCACGACAAAACCTTGCGCAAAATGCTTGTCACCCAATATATGCAAGGCGCAATTCTTTTATGGGTCAATTCACTGGAACCCAAATCTTGGACGAGAAAGCATGAGTGGCTAATAGAAACCTGAACCATGTTCCTAAAATGACTATCATGAAATGATGCAATTTACTTCACTGGAGTGGTCCTAAGAGTAAACAAACTGACAAAAAAAATAGTTTTACTGTCTATGAAGCCAACGTAAATAAGTTAACCAACCATTTCAAAACATGATCGTGGAAATGCAGACAATGTTTCGTAAACCAACACAATGATGCACGATAAAGTACTAACTCTAAAATGCTAGTGAATAAAGCATACGTTTCACAATCAACAGAAGATGAATTCATACCTCAGAAGACTTAAGACTACCAGAGACACCCAAAACAACTTCTATTGCCTCGCTAAAAGAATATCCCAACATTTTTGCATAGCGCTCGAGCAAAATCTTCAGTTCCGAGGAAATTTTAGAGTCAGAAATTGAACCATTGACCTCAAAATTCTCTTTGACTGATGCGGAAGCACTCTGAATTGACAGGTAAATCATCCGAGGAAGAAGTGATTTCCTCTCAACAGCTCTTCGGACACTTGCTTCCCTTTCTCTGGTCTAGTTTTAGTGCCATCAGAGAAGGAAATTCACAATAAAGAAAGAAAAGGAGAAAGTGTTAAATAAAATATGGAGCATAATATGATATAGAAATAACATTGTTAAGCAAAAGAGGATATATAATTAATCAAGTTTGTTGGACCACCCAAAAATTAAATGCGAAATACAATTATAATATGACATACCAAGTCTTCTCTAGGACAAAAGGAAACTCCTTCAAAAGGGCCTGAAATGAGGAGATTTCACTTAAATTATCACGTAAATCCCAAAAGATCTGGAAAAAGAAATTGAGGTAAAAATTCCCCTTTACAGTTTCACTGGCAATTAACAATGGAGACAGAGCATGTATTACTGACCTAAAAGATAATTTCTTTCTGAACTTGGGGTCCACCACGGGCGTGACTGCATATCTTCATTGAAGGTCAAGGATTTGGATCCAATCTCATTAGAGAGTTCAAGAAAGTGAATCCCGCATTTTAAGCTTTCAAGGACAGCCTAGAGAGGAGATATCAAAATGGCATTTACTATTTGATGTCATAACAGTATTACACAAGGAAAGTAATGCTTAAGTTGCAAAACAAATTACCTCTTCTTCTTCAATCTTATCTGCATTCTGCTTGAGCTGTAGAAGGGGTGCTTCAACCCTTGCAACTAAGTATTGATACGAGTGTTGAAGCCGTTCTTTGAACTGAACAAATTCAATCACCTGTAATATACAAAGGTATAAACCCATGGTTCCATAGGACCATAATCACAATATCCTAGCATTACGCATATATCCTAAAAAATACGAACATATCCTAAAAATCATATGTTAAACATATGTGCTTGACAAATAACATCAGGGCTTAAACACACACAAACAAAAATAGAAATCTTATATACCTTTGAGTAATTTCTATGGCGATAAGCAAGAAATGTCAGATCTGCAGATTCCCTGAAGTGGTCATCCATAAACTTAAGGTAATCTTGTAGCAGATTATTTAAATCTATCCACAGTGGAGAAACCAACATCTGGGGTACAATGTGGTGCGAAATGGTTTCCATCAGGATGTTTTTCACATCCAGCGATTTAAACCTAACGGGCAAAAAAAATACAGCTCCTCTTACACTTAAAACTTTGAGACACGGGATAATAATTACCAAATGCTACATAACCAAAAAGTTACCATTGATGTGCTAATGAAAGGGCACCCCAGTGAGAATACAAATGCAGCAATAAGATCTTGTACTGCGATACATGTCTGTAAAATATAATCAGATGGTCAAGTTCAAGGCGAATTCAACTGATAACAAGTTAGGAACCAAAAGTAGCAAAGCAAAAACAAGTCCTCACCTTCGAATATTTAAGCCAAACTCCAGGACCATAATTGCCTCTGTAAGATAGCCAACATGCCTAGTGCGCCAGAATAACTATAAAAGCTCTATATGAGACCAGCTTCAAAACTAGAAGCATGTAAAGCATTTGAACTTATAAGTTCTACATAGAAAAATTAAATTGTAAATAGTATACCTGAATCAATACATTGCACAACATAGATAAGAGCTCTTCACCATGCATGCTCTCTTGCGGATCCAAATCCTTTGAAAGTGGAAGGTTTTTACAATAAATTTCTGCCATTTTAACAGCACGAACCTCAAGGTCTGCAAAGAAAAAAGTAAGAGTCAAAATTAAATAGGCAACTAAATCATTGCTCACTGAAAAACATTTTACAATACCAGAAACAACAGATAGATAATCAACTCACAATAAAATTGACAAACTCTCCAAAGACAAAAAAATAAAATGTGCCAAAGCATAGTAGTAACAAAATCTCAAGACCAGCCACCAGGTTTTATCCCAATGTTTGTCCATTGATCTGATGGGATATTGCCACACACAAGGCGAACATATATTCTCCAAATGGATTCCACCATATAATTAAAGTAGACAAATAAAGAAAGATGTAGAACCAATTCTTGCATGTTTCCACAACCCACCAGTGATAGGAAGCTCAAACACGTTTCCCATCAATTCTTGAATTTTAAAGAATGTAATTGACTGTCCAAGCACTTTTGTTGGCACTGTGGAAACACACTCATAAGCTTTTTCTAACTTGTCGATGAATTCTATCTTCTTCTCCGGGCTTAAGACATCAAGAAACATTTCAACATCTACAGTTGAGCAGGCCAAGTGACCAAACCTGAGTCATAAAATAAAAAACATTATATGCCAGAATCCTAGAGGAAAAAAAATCAATATATATATATATATATATAGCAGAAGTTTGTCTGAATGTCGAAGTTTGTCTGAATGTCGACCAGACTGTAGTTTAAAACAGCTGACTAGAACATCTAGAACCTTCAAGAAGATATTCTACAGCAGATAAGGCAGACTGTAGACAGATGATAAGTATATATATATATTTTTTTACAGAAGAGAGATGATAAGAGTTAGACTTATCTAGTGACAACTTAACATAAGATTGTATGTAAACACATTTAGTATTATAAACAAGATGTGAAATTTATTCAGTACCTAACAAAATATTGCATCAACGACTCCATTAACTTGTCATCATTGCCCTTTCCATGCAAGTGCTTTCTCCTTTCAATTTCAATCCTTGCCAAGTACGGACACCTTATAAAATTCTTATCAGTATCTTCCTGTAGCTTTTGCACAAAAGCTGAAGCATTTGATATCCGAGAATCAAACTGCACATTCAACTTTCAAAGGTAAATATACAACTATCACACCATAAATTTTTGCTTGAAAAAAGAAAAAGGGACTAAAAGAGCAAGGAAAACAGAACTGTCAATTAACATATACTATGTGCTAAATACGCACCACTTCATCCGTCAAGTGTGAACTCTTGTAATCAACAGATTTTGAACGATTAATGGAATCATTCATGGCCCTATTAGACCAGTACCTGTCATCTTCCAGCAAGCAGCCAAGATAATCTAGGAAACACTCCCAATCATCAGGGCTGCCCAATGAGGGGAAAAATGAGTAATAACGATGGAAAATAACACAAAGTAAGGAGCATAAGAAGCAGTTGTAAATAACAATCAGAACATTAAACTCTAGGCCTAAGGCCAAAATGGCAACTATTTCACTCTTATAGCAAGTCAAAGTTCATCATTTTCATTGAAAGTCTATGGAAATCAAAGTTAAAGCGTGGTAACACTGCACTAAGGAGCATATAATTCAAAGAACGATTGTAAGCCAATTGTTCCCATGAAAAAAAAAAAAGTTTCCACAAGCCTATCCGAGTTCTTTTGTTTTTGGAGCGAAAGCATACCTTAATTCTAAAATTCTCTGAAATATATCGCCAGCTGCACAGTAATCACCTGCCCGAGCAAGAAGCCTTCCCTGTCAACTTGAAGTCAAATTTCACAAGTTGATAAGGAAAGCAAATAAGATTTTTGAGTATTAAAAACCCAGTTCAGCAATTTTAAAACTGGAAGACCTTCATAAGATAGAGAGAATTAGAACTAAAATTTATTTGTGAGTGGTGACAAGCCAACACTATGTTTGCAAAACAAAGGCACTAGTAAGAGATCTAAATAAGAGATATATGCGTCCTTTGAGTGAAAAGCAAGTTGGTTATTGGGAAGAATCTGCGTTTGTCCCATAAATCAGTAACCACTACAGACAAGTTGATTTGAGGAAGAGAAATTAAATTCATAAAACAATGTCTAAATGCCCAAACATGATATATCTGCAAGGAAGTAATAATACCGATGCTTTAAATTGTTAAATCCTCCCAAAATACCTGTATTCGTAGCTTGTCAACTTCAATCACTAGCAGTGATCCTAACTTCCCAGAGAGAATTTCCAAAGCATCACCATACTTTGCTTGTTGCTCCAATACGGAGATATAGACCACAAGAGCTACAGTAGTTCCAGCTTTTAGTATGGGAATAAACAACACGTGAGAATACTACAGAAACAAGTCCTTGTCATGAATACCTTCAGGCTCGTGCAAACTATGGGAGGCCACATGCTTCTTAAGTAAACCTTCAGCTAAGAACAAAAGCTTCTCCTCCCCATTTCCGCAAAGCACCTTGTGAAAGTTCAACCCAAATAAGATAAAAGAATGGCCTTGAGACAAAATAAAACAGAAACTAACAGTACGAAAGCTTAACAAAGATATTCCTATTTGGAAAGTTTCATCTTAGTAGTCTTTGTTCTCCCTGGAAATTGTGTTGACTCATCTAAATCATTAAAGGTCAGAAGCATACATTGACAGGGAAGGGGACTCAAATATATGTTTGTCAGGGGCTCCAGCCTCTAGTTTTTAACTCAAGCGTCCTCAAAAAGTTCAGGGAATTTTTGGAATTTAAAAATAAATAAAAAGACTCCAACTCAAATATTTTCACAATGGCAGACATGTTTTAGACTGACCAAACAAGATCATCATGCCACCCTAAACCATCTGATAGATTATTGACAGCTCCGTGGCCTTATCAATCACACAAATAAGGATCTAAAGATTTCTATGGCGGAACAGCCTTAGAAAATCTTAGCACTAATCTAAATTACCAACCTCTGTAGCCAAATTATATAATCGCTCCTAAATTTCCCAGTTTACATGTGGGTAGCAGTAATTTCAAACCCGAAACTAGATTATATTGTTAGCTGAGGCAACCATCAACAGGCTTCGTCTTAATTTTGGAAACACTGCAGTTTAGGAAGCAACCAAAGCACCAATAATATCCTCTTAGAGCAAGTTCAAATATATAGATATATATATATATATATCCTCTTAGAATCCGTTGCTTTGAAAACATACGCTGTCTAAGGCTTCTACACTTAGGCTAATATTGACAGACAGTTATATGAACAGTCACAGAGCCACTAGAACTTAACCACATGTCAAACTCTTTTAATCCAAAATATGGGGGCGCTACTCTACAACACTTAACTGTGGCTCAAAAGCAAAACTAGGCGCCACTAACAAGTCACGAGCAAATAAATGAGAAACTAAAACTACAACCACAATTAGATCATGTATTATAAAGTTAAGAAAAATATGTGTGAACTTATATACACAAATTATGTACTGTTTCACTTTCTCATTTACTTTTTAATGCTTCTTTTTTTTGCTAGGGGGGAGGTCATCTGATACTATATAGTGTCACTTCCGGTAACCAGAATCTGGGGTAAAAAGAATAACCAAGACCTAGCAACCTTTGAAGGGAACAAAGAAGGTTGGAGGAACCTGTAACTGGATGCTACAAACTGCCCAAAGCAAAGATCTCTCCTCACCAGCAAGTTTGTACATCTTGATAGCTGTCTGCAATGAAAGGGAAGGAAAACAACTATACATTGGCAAACAGAAAGAGAACAATATGCGCAAATCTAGAAAAGAGTCGCACAAAACAGACATTAATTCAAAACACATCAACCACCACCAGAAAACTTGGTAAACACAAGGACACCCACCAACCTGTTGTTGCTTCACAAACGAGTATTCCCGAACGTAGCAGTTAAAAAGACCCAACATCAGTTCCAAATTGTTCGGAAACTTCCCGCATGCATATTCGTAACAGCTAGTAGCCATATCCACTGGTTACAAGAGAATCGCAAAGGTATCAGAAAATTATGCCAACCCCATTTCCATAAAACATAATTCCAAGCAATAAGAGTCGGACTGACAGTGATCAAGCCGTTGGAAAACAATCTGCAGGGTACTAAGAGTGAGGTCATCCATTAATACAGAATCGTTATTATACAAAAGCTCTTTGGCTTTTAAGCAAACGGATAATGCTTCTTCAGCTTTTCCCATTCTTTCCAAGATTAGTGCTTTAAGTGCCTACGAAAAGAAATATAATAAAACTATATAAACATTCTCATTCCCACATAAATGCATTAAAAGAATGAAAATTGTGTAAGAATATAGCAAAATGAATTAACAACAAAGTCCACGAAAAACAAACGAATTCTTAAGAGCTTAAATGATTAATAAATGCAGTAGTGGCTCTAACAGCTCCATCTCAACGACGTCGTTTTCACGAATCTTTAGACAAAATTACTCTAAATTGTTGGATTAAAAACCAGAAAAAGGAAAATTCCCCAATCTCTCAGAAGTGGACAAACCATAATTAAAAAACAACGAATTGCAGAGATTTGGAGTACAAGTGAGATAGGTAAAGTAGCAAGTACCAGAGCATAAGGAGAGTTAGGGTTCTTGGCGAGGAGAGAGGTGACGTGCTTGAGGGCGTTCTTGAACTGCCGAGAATCGATGGCGTCCCAAATGGGGCGGACGCGGCGCTCCGGCAGGCCACCAGCTAGGCCGAACTTGGACGCCATGGGCGGAGAGAAGAAAGCTTGGAGTTTTTTCCTTTCTTCGAAACTGAAAACCAAGGGAAATGTTACTGTTGCTTACGAAACGAGGAAGAGAGAGAGAGGAGAGAAGAGGGTGGGGGGAAATTGGCTTGTTGGACTGGGAAAGGGGAAAAACCTAATGCAAGGCAAGCGTTTGGATGCGACTTGAATCGGAATCGGAATCCGAATCAGCTTACGCCGCACTCGGTTTTAGTTTATTCCGCTTGCAACTTGTCGCGTAAATTGGGGCGTTTGGTAAGCCTCTTCCGTTCAAGGGAAATACGTTTGCCTTAGCTTAGCAACATTATCTCCTAATAAGAAACAAAAATTTACTACAACATAAAACACTTACAACTATAATATTCAAGTTCTAACTTTTTTTATAAATATGCAATAATTCGTATTTTTTTCGTAACACTTTTATGAAACCATTTGAAGCAAATAGCACGCTATAAAATAGAAAAAAAACAAATTCATATTTTAAATAAGAGAATTTATAGTCAATAACAAATTTTAACTCATCTAGTCACATCTAAGCATATTCCAGTTTCCTCGTCCAATTTGTCTCAATTTCCTTGTAATTCATGCAACTGTAATAAAAGTCATAACTTGCTCTTTTTGAATCAATATCTGTTAATTCTAAACATCTTAAATTGATTTATTTTGATGCTTGGATATCACCATCTATTTCTGTCGATGGATTTAAATATTATGTTGTGTTCATTAATCGTCATACCCCGTTATGTGTGGCTCTATCTTCTTAAACAAAAATTCGAAGTGCATGATGTTTTTACTCGCTTTAAGGCCTTTGTGGAAAAATATTTTAAAACCCCCATTGTCACTCTCTACACTGACAATTGAAGTGAATATCAAGCATGAAGGGCATTCCTAGCTGCTAGTGGTATTTCAAATTTCACCACACCACCTCATACACTGGAATACCACAGTTTCTCTGAGGGCTCGTTTGGTTCGAGTATTTGAATAGAGTATTTGAATGAAGATTTAAATTTTTGTGAGAGAAAATACTGTAGCAAAATGATTCGAACCGTGATTTAAGTATCGAAACAAACAGGCCCTGAATAACGTCGTCACCATGTTGTAAAAAGGGGTCTCACTTAACTTAAGCATGCATCTAGGGCACCTACTTTTTGGTCTCACGCGTTCACCAGTGCAGTCTATGTAATTAATAGGATGCCTAAAGCTAACATTTCTATGCAATCATCGTTTGAGAAACTTTTTGGCTCAAAACCAAATCCTGCTAATTTACGAATTTTTTGTTGCCTTTGTTATCCTTGGATCGGTCCTCATATGTCAAATAAATTAGATCCCAAGTCCACCCCATGTATTTTCCTTAAATACTCCACCACTCAAAAGTGCCTTCAAGTGTTATGACCCTACCGCCAAAAAAATCTATGTTTCCCGTCACGTGACATTCGTTGAGTCTGTCTTTTCTCTTTTACTTCAAGAGCCCACTCTCCCTTGTCCAAATAAGGAAATCATCGTAGCTTGGTGTCCTCAAATGAATGATCCTATATTAATTCTCGTTCAATCTTCCAAAACATCTCCATAAAAATTCGGCATCCCATATCCCAAATCATGGAATTGCTCCGCTAACGAATTCTCCAATTGCCCAAAATGCACATGATCCCAATGATTCACTCCACCCCTTGGCGTAAATCAATTCCCACAATTACCTATGACCATACATATTAAGGGGGTGTTTGGCAGTGGTGGGAACCACTCAATTCTCACTATAATCTCAGTTATGAATAGTATAAAACTCTCATATGCTACAGTAACAATAAAAAAAATATGCTACAATGTAAAACTCTTACATGCTATAATAAAAGCGGTTTCCACCACCTTTTCAAACACCTTATAACTTTTCTAATTTCATTCCTCCCTCCAGCTCTCACTTACCCACTTTAAACAATCTAAATAAATACTTCCCCTTTTTTGTCTTCTTCCCCAGCGTCAAAGACAATTCCTGACAATCATCAAAAGGTTGATCACACCCATACATCATCACTTTCTCATTCTTTGCAAGGTAAGTTCCTGCACGAAGTTTGCAATTTTTCTTCATATTTCACTTCTCTAGCACCTGCATTACTTAATACCAAAACCTACTTTGCAATAGACGTCTTTACCCACCCACTTTGCCCATTACTGCATCTTTCCTTGTACCCTCTCTCATAAGCCTCCCCACCGACCCTACCGCCAAACGCTACACCTGCGCTGACAACCAATGCCCACCCTATGGAAACATGAGCAAAAAACAACATCTACAAGCCCATCCAAAAGCCAACTCTTACTATTACCCACTCACCCTCCCTTGAAATAGAACCCATTAGTGTCTCTCAAGCTCTCAAACATCCTGAATGGCGCAAAGCGATGTCTGTTGAATTTGATGCTCTCCTTCAAAATGGTACATGGGATCTTGTCCCATCTCATCTGTCTCAAAATTTAGTTGGCTATAAGTAGGTCTTTCGAATAAAATATCATCCTGATTGGTCTATTGAACAGTATAAAACTCGTCTTGTTGCAAAGGGTTCTCATCAATGCCCAAGCATTGATTACCATGACACCTTCAGTCCGGTTATTAAACAAACTACTGTGTGAATTATTTTAAGTCTAGTGCTCTCAAAGGGATGGTCTCTTAGCCAGCATGATGTGCACATCATGTTTCTCCATGGCCATTTATCTGAGGCTATCTTCATGACTCAACCACTAGGTTTCGTAAATCCCTATAATCCTACGCATGTGTTCCACTTACGGAAAGCATTATATGGTCTTAAACAAGTACCACGAGCTTGGTACAATGAATTGAAATAACATCTTTTACCGACCGAGTTTGTCAACTTCAAGTCCGGCGCAAATTTATTTATCTAGAGCAAAATGCCATTAACAATTTATCTTTTGGTGTATGTAGATTATGTGATTGTTACAGGTAGTGACAACAATCTGCTTCAACAATTTATTAACAAATTGGCTCAACGCTTCTCTATTAAAGATCTTGGTTCATTATTATATTTTCTAGGGATTGAAGTAGTACTACAGTCAGATGGTGTTCTTTTATCTCAACATAAATATATCCAAGATTTATTACTAAAAAGCCAATATGTTAAATACCAATGATGTTCATTTTAAGAATGCAAACAAAGTCTCACATTGGCTACACATGAGGATAATCATGGGTTTATAAGGATGGAAAGTATCTTCATTAGTACGAAGCCTTTTGGATAGAACCCAAAAACAAAGCCATGAAAATTTAAGTCCAAAATAGACAATATCATACTAATATGGAGATATGCATGTGTTCCAATGTCTCAACATGTGGTATCAGAGCCAGCCCTTAGATCGAGCTATATGGGTGGAATTCTCGAATGCCAAATGAAGGAAGGTGGCGGGCCCTATTAGATCTGTGTTAAAATCTTGAGGCAGGTTGTAACGCCCCTATATGGGGGTTAACAGTTTTTAATGAGATAAAATAAAAATAAATAATAAAAGTAAAACCTTAAAAAATAAAATTTGCCCGGGACTTAAATGAAAACTCTCAACTCAAAAATAAAAAAAATATAAACGACAAATAAACCACAGTTTTAATGTAGCACCTTAAATTTAATAATATAAACTGTTGTCATCATCATTTTAACCCTCAACACATTATAATACAGTCACAGAAAGTAACAATTGATGCTTACATTATCATGAAGAACATTCTCAACAATTGAAGCAGTCCCAATGTAATATAGCTACATCACTTCCTCAACTATATTTCTCGTAGCCACCTCACACTTAGTGAGTCCTGAAAAGATATAAACATAAGGGAATGAGCAACACTATGCTCAGTAGAGAAAGCCATTACTCACCTTTAGGTTTTTATCATTACCACATTAAAATCTGCATGGTTAGTAAGTCACATCATATTTCAGATTATGAGGTTTATTATGATCACATCTTATGGATACCGTAGTTAATCATTACCAAGTGTCATAATTACACATTTATACAAATATTACCAATCATCATTGTTCCTAGGTATCCATGTTAAATTGAGTATCACTTAACTCATCGAGACCCAAATGGGCGCACTTGATCACCCTATAAACATTCCAAGGGTGTTCCGGTGAGGGGACATCAAGCCCCGAGTCCTCACCAAATCGATTCCTGTACAGTGTGTTCTGGGACTTTCAACCCAAGGAAGCGTCATCGCCTTCCCCCTATTTTACCTTTTAGGGTATTCATGCCCAAGGACGTAACCGTCGCCCTCTTCATGTCTCACAATTTCTCTATATTGAATCATTATCAATAGAGTTAGTTTTCCTAACCATGCTTCTCAATTTATAACATGTGTCAATTCATTATGTTCCTCGCCGTACAATACAAGACGAGTCCATGTCATAGTTTCATATGTGATAATCATATAATATCAGTTCAACATAGATATATATATATTGCGGCAAAACAATCAATTTTAATTCTATAAAAACCTCACAAAAGATGAGTAATAGAATCCCTACCTTTTAAGCTTATCAACAATCTTTTAATCCTGGAATCAGTTAACGTTAGCTCCATACTCCCTTGATCCTAAGGCGTGCATAAGGACAATTAAAACTAAAGCACAACATACAACTACATTCATAAATAAATCATGTGTAAACCTATCTTACTAGTATGCCATTAAAGCTTTTATATAAATCTCTTTCGAATACCACAGTAAACAATTTTTGTCTTAACACAATATAAAATGTGAACAAGTAATCTATATGTTTTAGTCCCTAATAAGATTCATCAATCACTTAGGATAATATTGGAAAGGTTGCAAGACATTAAAGAATTAGGTGGTGAGCAAAGATGGGTTCTTGGTTCAGGTTAGCAGCTGGTATACCATAACAAACTGGCAGATTTACTAGTTTCTAATACAAAAATTAAATAATTCTTAGAAAATAAAATACAACTCCGATTTAGGTTTATGATAGCTCGTTAGAAAGCCTAGGATGCTACTTTTCAAATATGCAAACCAATTCATAAAATTCATTTTAATTTAATCTTAGAATTTCAAGAAATAACCACTGCCCATAGAGGTATTACAAAGTTTAACAATATAAATTTTCTGTCTAGGGCATATACACTTAGACTTCATACATATGCTCCAAAATAGCAACAAACATATACTTAGGTTTAAGAACGCAAATTTGAATAATCCTTTAGTATAAAAGAAAATTTATAAATGAAAGACTAAATTTGTTCATAAGATTCGAACCTCGGATTATGGTTAGTTGGAAGCTTGAAAAGGCTTCAAAACAGGTTCCTTTACTTCGGTATGACTGAAATTCTTGCTCAAATGGAGGTGATGGTGGCTGATTTTTATGGCTGCCTTGAAGAAGTTCTCTAAGTATTTTGCTTCAGCAAAGAAATATGAAGAAGAGTGTGGGAACCGTGGAAGAGAAAGGAAGAAAAGATGAAGTCTTTGAAGAGAAGTGATAGAAACAATTATAGAAGAGACATGTTGAAGCATGTCACGGAGGAAATAAAGAAAATGAGGGTCAAGAGTAGTTGGAAAAGATATCCTTATGTCTCATCTAAAGACTTTAACACACATAATGCCAATATGACATTTTTGAGATTTATTAGAAGTTCTAAGGCTTTTTAGTAATCATACTAAATAAATATAGGAGAATTTTAGAAAACTTAAAAATAGATAAAAATAAATATTATAAAATAGATTTAAATGAAGCAAATTTTTTTTTTTATACATTAAAAATTAATTTAATTACCTCAATACCCGTTAGGAGAATAACGGGTGTCACAGCTCTACCCCCCTTAAAGAAATTTCGTCCTCGAAATTTCAATTCTAGCAATACTAGTAAAAATTTTAATTCCATTATGATTCCAATTCCGAGTCTAAACCGTTAATGTTGTTTGTCCTCCAAATTTAAGTTATCGTATCTCCACTCATTTACTTGCATAATAAATCTTACTCCTAAATCCCTCAATGAGAGTATTTCTGACAAGTTTCAACTTATAACACCGTGTAATAGTCTAAGAATCTGATCAGGCATACATATTGACCATACCATGATTCCAGTCCTTCATTGTCCATGGACCGTGATTTACAATCACATTTAAGGAGATTGCCAGAGAAATTTTATATACTTCATCTTTAGGTTCCTTTTCCTTTTTGAGTAAGGAAAAGTCAAATATATTTGATTTCATACCTCAACTAATAAACTAAAACATAATCATAAAACATATATCACAAACACTTTTATTCAAAACTATACATTAAACTTATTCATAGAGATATTAAACAGAATCTCTGGTTGCAAACATACCCGACATATTTTTCATTAAACAGCTATCCTCATGACACAAACATTCAACCCAAATAATATACTCATATTTCATATGGAATATCCCCATAACTGACTCTGGTACTTCCACATAATATTAACAGAATATTACACATTACAAACATAAAACGGATACGTTTCGAGAGTACAAGGCACTCCGTATACCAACTATCCATATCATGCATGCTTAGAGGATACAAAAACATCGATAAACAAAAGATCGGACCTTAAGAAGAATGCGTTTCGAGAGCATCAAGTACTCCGTATCCAGCCATCCCGGCATTAGGCTCAATGAATCTAAAAGATTGAACAACAATGTACCACAAGAAACACAGAATACAAGGCAAACGGTTATTCGTAACACACGAAATACGGACACACATGCCTACATGCCAAAGATAAAACAAAAAGATTACAGATGGAGATTCAAATCAATTGGCCGCTCCCGGCTTTCCCTTTCCCATTCAAGCTTGGATGTTGTAGTGTCGGATTCTGGATGTATGATTTGCATTTTATCTATCAATTCCTCAGCTGTTGAAGCAGTGACAAAGATTTGTCTCTCCGATTCTGTAGTGATGTTTTCTTCCACAGCGTAATCTAGAAATTTCAAAAGACCGTCATAAAAACCCTTTACGTTCAGCAGTCCCAAAGGTTTGGAATAAAAGCCCAACAATTGCCCACAAGCAACTATAAATATTTCCTCAAGAGTACCTAGACCACCAGGTAATGCTATAAAAGCATCAGAATTATAGATTATGTCTTTAAAATTTTTAGGGATACTCCTGACTCCTTCTCCCTTACCTATGGCTTCCTTACAAAGGTTTCCTTCAACTGGAATATGAGGCCAAATTCTTACATCAGTAGCGTCGCTAGACCTAGCTGCTAGTGCCATATTTACCATCATTTTTATACTACCACCCCCATAGATTATGTTAATCTTCTTGCGTGCTAGGACTTGCCCTAACTGATTTGCAGCTTCTAAATAAGCTTTATCTTTTCCAAGGCTGGAACCACAAAAGACACAGACATTCTTTATTTTCTTCGTGGACTGGGAGGTAGACATATTTAGTTTATAGAAGTGGTTGCTTAATGTCTGCTCCACTTAGACTTCAGGTTCTACATGAGTTTTTAAAGATGAGAAATATACAAAAAGGGCTAAAGAGATAGACGAGTAGGTAATGAAAAGGTAATCCAAAGATTTAAACAAAATCTTGTGCGGATAAGAAAGTAAGATAAGGTGATTGATAGTTTACAGAAAATCTGATTCGCTTTTTGAAAAAGATTAGACTCTAATTGTATAACTTTTGACAATTGAGAACAATTTGACAGAAGACCCTCATGACACAACTGTAGACTTTTTGACAAATATACACCAAGTCTAGAAATTTAATATAAACGACAAATACTGTAGAACTTTTGAAATTTGAGACACAAATCTTGAAATATCTGGATAAGCTTTTCAAAATTCAAACATATTACTGTACCGTATGTAACGTGTCTGATAAGATAATATTTTATTATATATATATTTAAGAAAATCATAAATTAAATAAGATATTAACACTTACTGTATCAATCTAATAATCACAATTATTTCAAACACAAAAGCAAATATTCTGAGTAAAAGAAAAACACAAACTGTGGAACATCAGCTAAAACTGCTTCAAATAAGTAAAGACTAAATAACCTTTATAGAGCGATGACTTATTCCCCATCCAGTTTTCTTATGGCTTGACAAACAGGATCTAGAAATACCATATTCCTGAGGCGTTGTCTTTCTGTATAAAATTTAGGCCAGAGTTTAAAAATAGCTCCTTGAACATATCCACTAGGGTGACCGTGGAGAGGAGGATGGATGCTATCCAAGTTCTCCTTTGAAAGTCCTTCCCTACAAAACCTTATTTTATCCTCTCTATTCGTTGACATATAACCAGGTGAAGTACATTTACCGTTACAATTTTGTCTTCCACATTTGTTACAAGCGACCACGATGGCACGGGCTCTTCTTTTCATTGCACTACGACTGGTACCTGTTCCTGGTAAACCGACATCTTGACTGAAGTCACTCGGACGGATTTTCCCCTCTATCAACATTCTCACATCACAAGGGATGCCAAAACGCATAAGAATCCACAACCGAGTAATTCTAGCCTTATATTTCTTTTTGAGAATCTTTTGGGAGAGTGATGGGAAATACTTTCTCAGATGTTGGTATTTTGGGTCCATGATGAGATGAAAGAAGAGTAAATAGAAAGGAAAAATTAAGATAGTAAATTGCAGAATCCTAGAATTCCTTCTTCTTTTAGAGGAAAAGAAGAATTTCTAATGAAAAAGAAGAGGATTTGCGATTTAGAGAGAAAATAACAAATTAAGAGAGAAAAAGTGAACTCAGAGAAATAAGCTCCTATGCACAGTAAACGTATATGTAAACAATGATTAAACCACTGTATATGACACGTATAGAAACCACGTGGGAGAGACAGTGTGAATCAAACTGATTTAAGATTTGAACTAGGCCCAAATGTTCTCAGTTGAAAATGGTCAGGTTGTTTCGGGCCTTAACACATTTAGAACGAGTTAAATAACAAACATAAAATTGAAAACCAATTTGTATAAATCTTAAACCCAATTCAAAGTCCACTATAGATAAAGTTAACTATAAACAACAAATCTAATTTAACGACAACAAGGATCTTCCTGAATGATATTTAAAATCATTTCATAACAACATAATCCTCCAGCAACTCAAATAATTTTGTTTTAATCAAAACCTTATTGAACAATACATACACCCATATGTTATTCCTAATACTTAACATCTATCAATGGATTCATCATTATTACTACCAAGGGTTTAGAATGCGACTAACCTTGAAATCAATACGATTTACGTCTTTCAACATAGACCATATCAATGAACAAAGACACTAGATGTTACTACTTAAGAACATCTACAATCCCCATAATTCTACTCATACAATATATAATTTCCTCATATAACAAAACCTTAGGTAACCAAAAGATTCACTGATACACTTAAATACAATGTACGTAACGAAATATTCCAATTTTGAGATTCATGCATTCTAGACTTTACACAGTCTCAACAGACCAAAAGTCTAACATTTATCTCTCTCAAGATTCAATACCATGATTCCCAACTTATATCATATTCCTCAAATAAATAGAACTTTTAAGAAAAGTTATTGACACTTATGTGCTCCATCGAATCCACACATAATCATTACTTAGGTTTGAATCAATTACGAAAAATTTGGCATATCTATGTCAAACTTTAAAATCAATAAATCAAGCCTTATATTTTTTTATTGTTTTTCACGAGACAAAAGGCTATTAAATCCTCGTATCTACACGAATTTCTCATCGTTTATACGAATTAGATATGCTTATAGATCCTAATATTATACGAATCTCTCATAAGCAATCTACTTATAAACTCATTTCATATAATTATCATTCCCTCATAACTATTAATACTTTCCTTCTATATAATTATTGTACTCATATAACTATTAATATTTTCATTCTATGGCCTTTCCATGTTACATCCTTCTAGACTGTATAAATCAATGTGAAGGTTCATTTTGATGATGACAATGAAAATTCAGCTTCAAAACCATCTCAAAAATATATTTTTTTAAAGTGGTGCTACACTCCCTAGGTTAACCGAACCTAGGCTCTGATACCAAAAATTCTGTAACGCCCCTATATGGGGGTTAACAGTTTTTAATGAGATAAAATAAAAATAAATAATAAAAGTAAAACCTTAAAAAATAAAATTTGCCCGGGACTTAAATGAAAACTCTCAACTCAAAAATAAAAAAAATATAAACGACAAATAAACCACAGTTTTAATGTAGCACCTTAAATTTAATAATATAAACTGTTGTCATCATCATTTTAACCCTCAACACATTATAATACAGTCACAGAAAGTAACAATTGATGCTTACATTATCATGAAGAACATTCTCAACAATTGAAGCAGTCCCAATGTAATATAGCTACATCACTTCCTCAACTATATTTCTCGTAGCCACCTCACACTTAGTGAGTCCTGAAAAGATATAAACATAAGGGAATGAGCAACACTATGCTCAGTAAAGAAAGCCATTACTCACCTTTAGGTTTTTATCATTACCACATTAAAATCTGCATGGTTAGTAAGTCACATCATATTTCAGATTATGAGGTTTATTATGATCACATCTTATGGATACCGTAGTTAATCATTACCAAGTGTCATAATTACACATTTATACAAATATTACCAATCATCATTGTTCCTAGGTATCCATGTTAAATTGAGTATCACTTAACTCATCGAGACCCAAATGGGCGCACTTGATCACCCTATAAACATTCCAAGGGTGTTCCGGTGAGGGGACATCAAGCCCCGAGTCCTCACCAAATCGATTCCTGTACAGTGTGTTCTGGGACTTTCAACCCAAGGAAGCGTCATCGCCTTCCTCCTATTTTACCTTTTAGGGTATTCATGCCCAAGGACGTAACCGTCGCCCTCTTCATGTCTCACAATTTCTCTATATTGAATCATTATCAATAGAGTTAGTTTTCTTAACCATGCTTCTCAATTTATAACATGTGTCAATTCATTATGTTCCTCGCCGTACAATACAAGACGAGTCCATGTCATAGTTTCATATGTGATAATCATATAATATCAGTTCAACATAGATATATATATATTGCGGCAAAACAATCAATTTTAATTCTATAAAAACCTCACAAAAGATGAGTAATAGAATCCCTACCTTTTAAGCTTATCAACAATCTTTTAATCCTGGAATCAGTTAACGTTAGCTCCATACTCCCTTGATCCTAAGGCGTGCATAAGGACAATTAAAACTAAAGCACAACATACAACTACATTCATAAATAAATCATGTGTAAACCTATCTTACTAGTATGCCATTAAAGCTTTTATATAAATCTCTTTCGAATACCACAGTAAACAATTTTTGTCTTAACACAATATAAAATGTGAACAAGTAATCTATATGTTTTAGTCCCTAATAAGATTCATCAATCACTTAGGATAATATTGGAAAGGTTGCAAGACATTAAAGAATTAGGTGGTGAGCAAAGATGGGTTCTTGGTTCAGGTTAGCAGCTGGTATACCATAACAAACTGGCAGATTTACTAGTTTCCAATACAAAAATTAAATAATTCTTAGAAAATAAAATACAACTCCGATTTAGGTTTATGATAGCTCGTTAGAAAGCCTAGGATGCTACTTTTCAAATATGCAAACCAATTCATAAAATTCATTTTAATTTAATCTTAGAATTTCAAGAAATAACCACTGCCCATAGAGGTATTACAAAGTTTAACAATATAAATTTTCTGTCTAGGGCATATACACTTAGACTTCATACATATGCTCTAAAATAGCAACAAACATATACTTAGGTTTAAGAACGCAAATTTGAATAATCCTTTAGTATAAAAGAAAATTTATAAATGAAAGACTAAATTTGTTCATAAGATTCTAACCTCGGATTATGGTTAGTTGGAAGCTTGAAAAGGCTTCAAAACAGGTTCCTTTACTTCGGTATGACTGAAATTCTTGCTCAAATGGAGGTGATGGTGGCTGATTTTTATGGCTGCCTTGAAGAAGTTCTCTAAATATTTTGCTTCAGCAAAGAAATATGAAGAAGAGTGTGGGAACCGTGGAAGAGAAAGGAAGAAAAGATGAAGTCTTTGAAGAGAAGTGATAGAAACAATTATAGAAGAGACATGTTGAAGCATGTCACGGAGGAAATAAAGAAAATGAGGGTCAAGAGTAGTTGGAAAAGATATCCTTATGTCTCATCTAAAGACTTTAACACACATAATGCCAATATGACATTTTTGAGATTTATTAGAAGTTCTAAGGCTTTTTAGTAATCATACTAAATAAATATAGGAGAATTTTAGAAAACTTAAAAATAGATAAAAATAAATATTATAAAATAGATTTAAATGAAGCAAATTTTTTTTTTTTATACATTAAAAATTAATTTAATTACCTCAATACCCGTTAGGAGAATAACGGGTGTCACACAGGTGGTGCTCTGGTTCTTCGCGTAAGGTGTGCGCTATGGTGGAAAGGAGTGGCTTCAAGTGATCCTCCCGGTGGAAAGGATAGACGAATAGGCTTGAGGGGAGGCTTGGACCATGAGGATAGTGATGATCCTTTGTTTGAAGAGAGGATTGTTAAGAATGCAAACAAAGTCTCACATTGGATACACATGAGGATGATCATAGGTTTATAAGGATGGAAGATATCTTTATTAGTATAAGGCCTTTTAAGTAGAGCTCAAAAGTAAATCCATGAGGGCTTAGGCCTAAAGTGGACAATATCATACTAATATGAGATATGTATGTGTTCCAACCTTCAATGTCTCTTAATCATGTGCTCATTCTTAATGACGACACGTCTCTTACAGATGCAACAGAGTATCGGTCGTTTGTTGGAGCTCTCTAATACTTATCTCTCACTTGCCTCGATATTGCATTTATAGTCAACAAATTATTGCAATTTATGCATTTTCCTACCACCACTCATTGGAGTGCTGTTAAACGCTTACTTCACTATCTTCAGAGAACGATTCATCATGGATTATTTCTAAAAAGTAATTCACCATCTTTACTCCATGCATTTTTTGATGCAAATTGGGCAGGTAATGCTGATACTCACACTTCAACAAGTACTCATGTGGTGTTTCTTGTTTATAATGCAATCTCTTGGAGTTTTAAAAAGCAACTGAAGCAGAACATCGAGCTGTTGCTTCTGATGCTACAAAAATCATATAGATTCAGTCCTTGTTTCAGGAACTTGGTATTTCACTTCTTATAACTCCAACAGTTTACTGTGACAATATTGGAGCCACTTTTCTATGTGCCAATTCTGTGTTCCATTCTTGTATGAAGCACATAGCAATGGATTTCTATTTCGTTCGTGAAGAGTTCATAATGATGAGCTTCGCGTCTCTCATGTCTCCTTCACTGATCAATTGGTAGATGCACTCACTAAAACGTTATCCTGGTAAAGTTTAAAATCATTATGTGTTAACATTGGAGTTCGCCATGGAAACTCCATCTCGAGGGACCCTAATAAGAAAAGCCAAGATAAGGAATGAGAATCAAAAAGTTGACGATATGCAATTATTTTATTTATTGAAACTTTCTATATTTAATAATAGATTTGTAATTATGTAATGTATACTTTCCTCAAATAGCTATTTCTTTGTAAGAGTATATAATGTAATTCTCTACATAAATGAAAGGTTGGAGTAATCATTCATCAATTTTTTATTCTAAATTTTTCATAGGAGGTTCTTCCTCCCAGGTCTGCACTATTCGGGCCGCAACTGATACGATAATATTCTTACAATCAATTCCAATTTACTTCCTGAACAAGCTTTAAAGTTTGTGCCCAGACATGTTGACTCTTAAAAATACTTCCTTTAGATCTCTGCCATACTCTTTCAACCTTTAACTTACATGCTTATTCCTCCTCCGAGATACCACTAGTGACAAAATAGCCTTAACCCTTTTGGAGTAGCTTTGCTTCAGGAACCGTCTCCATCAACTATTTACTTGCTTCTCCCATTACATCATGCTTATGTGTGATTCCATTCGTCTCCTTATGGCTACGCCTAGTAAAGTTAGCAACAAATGAGCCCTAGGAATAGTTATCCACAAATCTAATCAAACCTACTATTTTATTGGTTGTTCTACTGACTTCTTCTACAAGCTATCAAAGATTTTTGGCCTCATTGTGTCACGACCGTACTTTCCAGACCCTTACTAAACGTTCCTTTAAACTCTATTATCTTTATTAAAGTCATGAAAAATGCACACATTTTTTTTTCAAGACTTTAAATTCATGTAAGTATATTTTATAATACTATAGTTGTTTATAAAAGGGTTTATCATGCTTACTTATTTTACATTACACACTATAACATAATAACATTTGTTTTTTAAAAATAAACAACATGTCTAAAATACTTAATATACAACAAAAACTTTACCGCGGGAGTATCTATACCCTTAACTATACATTTGCTCATCCACAATTGCCAGCTCCATACTGATTCTATTATGGCCTCTTGGTTGGATTCTTTACAGCATGAAATAATTAGGTGAGCTTTGGCTCAGTAAGTCTAGACATAGCCCACAATATAATTTTCTACTTATATGCATGATCTATTTATATTTATTTATGAACTTTAATTATGTTGTATCCTTGACTTAACAAAGGCATAAGTGTTCATACCAAGTGCTTGTAATGGTCATCGTAGCACCGAGACCGTAACATAACTTGAAACTCTCCATGTGTAGAAAGGTTTGTACAACATATTCTTATTTTATTCGGTGTATCATTTACTAGTTCTTTAATGTGGGTGCATTATCATTGCATTTGATTAAACAATACAATATTACTTTTATGAAAATCTTTTATTCACACTGTAGGTGAGGTTTAGAACTTACTTAAAAGTTGCACCTTGCTTAACAAATTTACCTTCTTAGCTAACTTACTTATTATCAAACTACATGTCGATAATAAAATGGAAAGGTTAATTACCAAATATAGTTATTTGACGGTTTTTTAGAAATTTAAGCATCACAAAACTTAGTTCTCTTATATATTGATGCCTTTCTGTCACTAATAGGACTAGGGAGGAATTCCTGCTAAAGGATATTTTTCTAATTTGGATGTTTCAAGGTCCGTTTAGGCCATTTTGTAAAAAATGCATTTTTCTTGATGGGTCTTGGAAAACTTTTCGATTCCACTTTTGTTAAAAACTTGTATTTTTTGTTTTTTGCTTTTTGATAATAGGCAATAAAAACAAGCTGTTGGTTTTCCTTTCACAGTAAAAACCCATTTTAACAAAACTTCACCGATTTGTAAAAATTTTGAGGATTTTATCTCAGGTTCCAAAAACAATCATTTTATACCATTAGGCCTAATTTTTTAATATGATCAAAACTCTTTAAAGCTTCTAAATCCAATTCTTTTAATTTAAAAATGTTTTTTCCTTTCTCTTTTTTTTTAATTAATGATTAAAATTTTCAAAATTCGTAACTTATAGACCATGCAGAATTTTTGTGAGCCATCCATAGTTCTTTAGCCATTTCGATGAGTTCTTTAACTTTCGTGTTTTAGCTTTTCTGAAATTCGGATTGTACAGTGGGGTTTCTGGTCATTTTTCAAAACTGTTTCACCCCTATGGTATTTCATGAAACTTTATTCATAACAGTAATTGCCCTAATATTTTGGGCAAAACTGGTATTTTTTCCAGAAGTTAAATTGCCTAAAAGTTTCATAAAACCACTATTTTTAGTGAAAGTCTCAAAATTGTTTTTGAATAAAGTTTTTCAAACTAGTTTTAAGCATAAAAACCCTAGTTTTTACTCATCTAACCTCATCATCATACACATAACAAGTCAAACAATTATGTCATAATGTCCTTTTAATATGCCATAGTCCATATCAAGTACAAATCACATTTAAAGTTTCGTAAAAGTAACCAATATTTAAAGTAAAGTTTAAGGTTTGACCAAGGGCCTTTGTGAGCTTGTGAGCTTCCACAAAGTTGCTTGTTCTTAGCAAACTATTCATGACACAAACCACGGCAAAAACTCCTATCAAAAACCCTCCAAAAACCTAAAAAAAAAAGCCCTAAAACATAAGGAAAAAATCTAGTATTTTACCTTCAAAATTTTTTGGACTATGATGTTTGAACTTGTCCTTGAGCTTGTTTGGAAGATGTTTTCTTGAGAAAATTTCGAAGAAAAATTTTGGAGAAGGACTTTAGAGGCTATTGGTTTTGGTGAGGAAGAAATAAGAGATTTTTTTTACAAGTTTTCACAATGATGACAACTTTTTTTTTTCCTTTTTTGCTTATAATTATCACTTTAGGGCCATTTTGAAATTTGCAAACTTTAGGGCAAAAATTGAATTAAAAATTGGATTATTTTGATTCTTGCTAACCTATGTACCCTTCAATTTACCCATTGATTCTTCAAAATCAGTCAAAACAACCCCCCAACTAGAAAAACAAGCCATTCTTCAAGTTTAATTAATATTTTTATATTCTTTACTAATGTGCCATGTAAACAATTCCACCAGAGATATAGACATAACTAGACGGAGGGGGCAAAATGACTTGTTTTTTTATAGTTTGAGGGGTATTTTGACCCATTTTAAAAAATCAGATGGCAAAGTGAAATAGGGTACAGAGGTCAGGGAGAATTTATAAAAATAATCCTTAAAAATTTTGTCTCCTCCACCGATGAATCTGTGTATCTCCCATGGATGGGGTGGCGAATTTTTATCCTTTTGTAAAAAGTAGGTGGGTCCTACAACCTTTTTACACTGAATTCCTATACTGAGTATAAAATTGAGGGAATATTATACACGACTAACTTTTTTTCCCATACTGACTAATTCCCAATACAGTATTTTATATATATATATATTTGTACTTTATCTATACAATTATACTATACAGTGTACCCTTTTTGCTTATGTGTCTTTTTACATTGTATTTCTATAACTGATGAATTATAGACACAAAAATTTTTACCAATTTATTTGACTCGCAGCTAACCATTTTTACTGCTTTGGACTGTGACATGATTATCTACTTTAATTAACATATTTTTATTTACTAATTTATACCATAAAGTTTATAATTAATATGATATAAATTTTACCGTAAGAGTATTTTACAAATTTTGAGTAATCAAACTCACAAAATTTACATATTAAAAATACTCTAAATTGTGTAGAATTTACAGACATAATATATATTAATATTATCTGTAAATAATTTATTTTATCTTAATTTTACAAAATACGATTCATTAAGAAAAAATTATTATTTAAATATAAATAAATGTTAAATTTAAATAAATAAATTTTCTTGGACATTGCACGTTTAAATCGTCACCAAGGATTAAAAAATGTACTTGTATGCATCCCCAACATGTCATGCAAGTGTAAGTAGATTGGGGTTTGACCCTTTTATGTACAATTAAGGGAGAATTTTCTTAGCCATCTATTATTCATTTATTTATTCAAATTATCTATTATATATTTAGAGCCCGTTTAGTTCGAGTATTTGAATGATGATTTAAATTTTTGTGAGAGAAAATACTGTAGTAAAATGATTTAAACCGTGATTCGAACTATAAAACAAACGGGCCCTTATTATGTACTTTTGGTCCTCGCTTTAAAACATGCCAAATAACATTGTTTTTTTTTTTTTGCTCTCCTTCTTCTTCTTCTTCTTGTTTTTTAATTTCGTTCTCTTTCTTTCAACCCTTTTTCCCTCACTTTATTGAACTTGATGTTCTCTCTTTATTTTCTTTTTTTTTTTTGTTGGATAACTATTTTCTTTTCATTTTTTTCTCCATAAGATGGTTGTTAATGGTTCACGCTTGTTCTTTTTACTTGTGCCAATTTCTTATTTTCTTCTTCCTTTTTTTTTTCTTAGGCTCTTTTCATGTTTTTTTTTCCCTCTATTTTCTACTTTCTGTTGCGATTATCTATTATCCACTACATAGTGCATATGTACATACGTACATACATAAAAATAAGAAATGCATTCTTGGTGCTCCTCTCATATGATGTTAAGTGTCACTCTCTCTCTATCTCTCTCTCCTTTTTTTTTTTTTTTTCCTTGAGCTTTCGTTTACTTTTTATGAAAAACATCTTTTTTTAATTTTATTTTTTTCCTTTTTCCTTACGTTCCCACTTTTTTTAATTTTATTTATTTTTTCCTTCTCTTTATATAACCTTACATCCCCACTTTATATTTTCTTTTTAAGATTTGTTGAATTCTTTTTTTCTTTTATTTTTTAATCTCTCTATTATTTTTTCTTTTTTCTTCTTAAAATGTGTTGTTAATGGTCCATGCTTCTTCTTTTCTTCTTCTTGTCTTCTCTCTCTCTCATTTTTTTTTTTGAATTTCTTTTAGCTTTTTTTTCAATGATTGTTTCTCCCCAAATACTCCTTCTAGTCTAAAGTGTACTTGTTTCAAATATTTTTTCCCCTTGCTTTCCTCCTATAGAAATAATTTATCCCTACTTAATTTTTTGGACAAATTTTATGAATTCTCAATAAATTATACCACTTGTATATCAACACGTCACTTAAATTTTGAAACATACCAATTGTGCTATGCCACCTGCATATCAACACGTCATTTAAATTTTTAAAATATATCAATTGTGCCTCCTAAGCTATATATATATTTTTCTTTGGAAACATACACAGAATTTAATTTCTTTTCGTTACCTTTTTTATTACAATTTTTTATGACATTAATTTAGTTCATGAAGAAAAATAGTCAATAAAGATAAGGACTAAGAAATACCTATATGCATATAATCTTTCTATGTCATGTGTAACATCAAAATTATACTTTTTGAAGAATATCTTCAATGCAATACTAAATTAATATGTCGAGTGTAAAAAACTACTCTTTAATACAATGCTGTTTTTAATGCTTAACTTGTTATATGCTAGGGTGTTTGGAAGGGTGGTGGGAACCATTGGTTAGAACCAGTTTTACTGTAGCATGTGAGAGCTTTTACACTGTAGTTTTTTTTATAAAATTTTACTGTAACATATGAGAGTTTTACACTGTTCGTAACTGAGTTTGGTTCCCACCACTCAGCCAAACAGTCGGTAAATTTTGTGGCAAGTTACCACAAAGTTTATCATATAGCAAAATTTGTTATACAATTTTTATTGTTTAGTAGATTGATTTTTTTTTTGCTTTAATAATTATAACGTTCTTACTTTTTAATTATTTTAATACTAAAAGTTTACTTTTACAAGTTTTAAGGTCTAATAATAATAACAAAAGATAAATATGATATTATAAATAATATTATGCATTGGAGCATTAAATAAAAAAACACATCAGATGTGATATTTATATATTTTTTGATGGCAAATATAATATTGACATTGACATTTGCATTGAATATAGTATAACATACTCTTAATTTAGCACAATAACTAGGTTTGGTTTACTAAAAAAAAAAAACTTATAATTTGGTTGATAAGGCAATTTGCAAAGAAACTCAACATGTCGATCATACTACCATGGGCATAGGCAGAACTATAAAAATTAATAAAAGGGATAGAGGTGTGACTGAACTGATGAAGTGAGAGATAAAATTGATTTTAGAAAAAAAATATGAATTTAACGTGGATAAAATGTAATTTTTAAGGGTAAAATATAATTTTACAAAATTACTACAGCAGAAGGTGCAAATATTCTCCATCCATGAAGTGCCATTTTAAGACCATCAAATCAATATCCGACAACTCTTGACCAGTAAGCTCATCAAAGAGAAAATAAGCTTGGAAACATCATGTTAAACTCCATCTTCACACAAGACAAAAAAAAAAAAAAAAACAAAAACTCTATCATTTTCACACTTATAGTCGTTGAAACACAGTGTAAAATTTTCACATGCTACGATAAAAAACTATAATGTAAGGCTCTTACATGCTATAATTTTCAAACAAAAAATGATGGTTTAAACTTATCTTCCAAACACGTTCTTAAAAAAAAAAAAATCTAATTTTGCTTCAAATAATAATAAAAAAAACTCCATCTTCGTATCCCATCTTGTCCCTCCACCAACGGAAGCCCACCCAACGATGGCACCAATACGAATCACCTCTCCCCTGATGATGGGACGATCTTGCCCCTCCTTCAAAAACAGTCGCGAAAACAATCTCCTTTTATTGCACAGTTTTGAATTTGGTTCACATAACAACAAGAGCCTAAAAAATAGTTTTTATGCAATGGAAAATAGTATGGAAATTCTATTGTTTTCATTCAGCCGTTTTAATCAAATTTAAAGCTGGTATGGTTTGGTTGTAGTTCAAAATGTGAAATTCGTTTGGATTCAGTACAAGGCTTCATATTTGGTGTTTGCAGGCTCATGATGTTTTGGATCCTTTTCTCTCATAATTGGTTTTTGGTATTTGAAGGAATTAGAAGAAGGTGGTGGTTTTAAAAATGGGCCTATGATTTCGAACTTTTTATTTTTGAAGCATGGGTGGTGTGTGATTTAAAGCCAAAAAGAGAAAACCACGGGATGAATTGAAGGACGAGTTGTTGTTGGATGTTACGTGCTCTCCGTTGCAGCAGCGGAGGGATCTGCCATTATGTCTATTAGCAACTTCAACGGCGATGACATTGGATTGGAAAGGGGATGGGATTTTTTCTGTTCTTTTTCTAAGTGTATTCCTCCTCAATTCACACTATATTAGTTTTGATATGCTTTAATTAAACCCTAATCAACAATGGCTACTAAACTTGAAATCTAAACCACGTCTGTTAAATTTTCTCTATTTTAGTGATTTTTTCCTTTTTTTAACAACAAAACATTAGAATAATTAACTATGATAAGAACTATATTAAGCCATTTAAAAGTTATTAAGATTGAATATGGGCTTTTAGAGATTGAATATGGGTCTTGAGTTGTACTCTACCGATATTACATATTATACTATATTTTTAAAAATTATGTTTATTTATATTATATTTAAAAAAATTATATCATATATTATTTATATTGCATGGTAAGTTATATGTATATTACTTATAAAAAATAAAACACAAAAGAGTGTATTTATAAAATTTTTCAAAAAAGACAGTCTCTGTCTTAACCTTCTTCAGCTCCACCCTTATCTTTAACTAACTTCGCCGTGACACCGGCGTTCAAGCACCTTATCCCTACCAACCCAAACCAACATTTGCAAGGTTCGGTCCTTCAAGCGATTGAAAAAAACACAAAAAGAATCTCAAACCCCAAAAATACCCTCTGGAAAACCCCATAAACCCAAAATTAAACTGATCCAAATCCATCACGTACGATTGATTTTATCGTTTTACGAGAACCCAACCCCCACGTGCCCGTCTTCCTTGATCGTCTTCTCCCAGGTGGCCCAGGCGTCCCCTTTCTCCCCCACCCCCTTACGGCGCACGATAGCCTCCTCCCCCTGCATAAACCGAGTGGTCCTCAATTTTTTTGCTTTTCTCGAACAAAACCTCCCTAAAATGTCAATAAAAACCCCCTCGTAACATAATTATCTTTTTCGTAAAGTTTCGATTTTTTTTTTTTTTTTTTGCAGTCATTATTGTCGTTTTTGGTAATCAGAAAGATGATGGATTCAGAGAACCAGCGCTTTCAAGAAGCCCACCTCTACGCTTCCAAAGACGAAATGGAAAGCCTCGTCCTTGACGACCCTCTAAGCGACAACAAATCTCACTCCAATTACCGCAGCGCCGCCGCCACCCCGGCCGATTCCGATCCCCTGCTTGCTCCCCCGCCGTACCGAGATTTACACATAACCGGCGGCGCCGCCGCTGCCGATAGCTCCTATCTCGATCCTCCGTCCTACGCCGATGTGATTTTCAGCCCCTTCGATGCCGACACTGCGGGAGAATTCAACGGCGTCGAAAGCCCTAGCCAGAGATCGGACAATTCGGCGTCGTTCTCCAGATCGTTGTCTTCGAGCTCGGAGTACATAAAGATCACGGTGTCGAACCCTCAGAAGGAGCAGGAGACCTCGAATTCGCTCGTCCCTGGGGGGAACACCTACGTCACGTACCTGGTCACGACGAGGACCAACGTTCCGGAGTTTGGCGGATCGGAGTTCAGCGTGAGGAGAAGGTTCCGCGACGTGGTGACGCTGTCGGACCGGCTAGCGGAGTCGTACCGGGGATTCTTAGTGCCGCCGAGGCCGGACAAGAGCGTGGTGGAGAGCCAGGTGATGCAGAAGCAAGAGTTCGTGGAGCAGAGGAGGGTTGCGCTGGAGAAGTACCTGCGGAGGTTGGCGGATCACCCTGTGATCAGGAAGAGCGACGAGCTTAAGGTGTTCCTGCAGGTCCAGGGGAAGCTCCCCCTGCTGACGACCACTGACATGGCGTCGAGGATGCTTGACGGCGCGGTGAAGCTCCCAAAGCAGCTGTTCAGCGAGAGCGCGGTGGTGGCGCCGCACGAGGTAGTTCAGCCTGCTAAAGGAGGGCGGGATTTGTTGAGGCTGTTCAAGGAGCTGAGGCAGTCAATGGCCAACGACTGGGGCAGCTCGAAGCCGCCGTTGGTTGAGGAGGACAAGGAGTTCATGGAGAAGAAGGTGAAGATGCACGAGCTTGAGCAACAACTCAGCAATGCTTCCCAGCAGGTAATTGATAATACGTGAAAGGAAACTCATTGGTATACATACATATACATATACATATACATATACATATACATATATATATATATATATATTGCAGTAGTTTCAATGTCATATGCAAGATCTTGCATGGTTAATTAGTTAATATGATGTCAACTGCAATGTCTTGAATGGTTATTGGTTAGTTTTGGTGTTATATGTGAAATCTAGAATGATTTTTGGCTTTTTGGTGATAGGCTGAATCACTAGTCAAAGCCCAACAAGATATGGGAGAGACATTGGGAGAATTAGGGTTGGCATTTATTAAGTTGACCAAATTCGAGAACGAGGAGGCTGTTTGTAACGCCCAAAGAGTCCGTGCTGCAGACACGAAGTGTCTGGCAACTGCCGCTGTCAAAGCAAGCAGATTCTACCGGGAATTGAATGCTCAGACTGTCAAACACTTGGTAATGGCAAATCTATCATTGGGCAATGCTGCAATACATAGATAACGCTTTATGCTTTTCACATTTATTACTGATTTTCTTGAACTAGTTGGAGGCATTATGATTTTTATGAATGGAAAGCTTGAGATTTGTGTGGCAAGTTGATGTCAAACTTGGTAATGGGAGTGGGATTGTGTTTGCATTTTTTGCCTTTCCTTTTTCATGATTCTGTTATGTGTATTGCAGGATACACTCCATGAATATCTCGGGCTAATGTTAGCTGTCAACGGTGCGTTTTCGGATCGATCGAGTGCTTTACTGACTGTGCAGACTCTTTTATCAGAATTAGCTTCATTGCAGTCGAGGGCTGAAAAGCTTGAAGTGGCATCATCAAAAATATTTGGTGGTGACAAATCCAGGATTCGCAAACTAGAGGAGTTACAAGAAACCATAAGGGTAACTGAGGATGCCAAAAATGTTGCAATCAGGGAATATGAGCGAATCAAGGTATCTTTTCATTCCATAATGTTTTTAAGTGTTTCTCATTTCAGCCTGATCTTTTTGTGGTATATATATTAGGGCGCAGGTCTTTAACTTACGTTTTTATGTTCTCCGTATGTGATACATGCTTTTACCTAAGACGCTTAGGGCATGATTACCTAATTTTTAAATGAAGATAATTGATTCCTTTTGAGCATTTACTTGTATCTTCGGAAGTGGAATCGGACTTGATCCGGTTCACATTTTAGCGTTACCAAACTCAGGAATAGAAAATTTATGAATTTAATCACCAAAATGTCACGAATTATTGTTGAATAAGTATTGGCTTGAATAAGGGCATATAAGTGCATCTGGCATTTATTTCTATTAACTGGAAACAATACTAAGGGTGAGTTAGGATTGGCATTCCCAATACCATGTGGCATCCACTAAATTACTATTTCTAATTTGTTTAGTAAATGCATGAGTAGGCGGGGAAAAGGTAATACTTCTCTCTTTCTCTTTCCCATTCATGTGAGGTAAACATGCCCTTAAATCTACCTTATGACAATTAACTTGAGTTTGCAGAAGGAAGATTATTCTTAGTCACACTATGGGTACAACTGCCTGAGTTAGATATCATAATTCTATCTTGCCATTTACGTGCAGACTATACAATCAAGCTTTCCCTGTTATTTCCCACTGCTTGGCCCACTTACCATAAGTTGTCTTTCCTGTGATCCTTCAAGCACGTTCAACTGATTCTTTTTGCCCTGATTATTTGTTCAGCCACTTTCTTGGTCATGTCCTGTCATCTTTTCTTCCTTAATCACGTGAGACCAGAATTAATCAAGGGCTTGGTTATGAAGGCTGAGATTGAGTATTGCATATGGATTTAAACTTTCTCCAGTTGACTTTTATGACTCCTGACCCTGAAGTATGTTTTTTATATCATTAATTTTGAGTTAGATAGTTTGTTAGAGTTTAGTGTTTAAACCTGACTCGGGATGGTTGAATTTTAAAAAATATTGTCCAAGCTCTAACTTGAGAACTTCAAGAGAGTTAAGGCAAGGGAAGCAATTGGTATTGTGGGGACGGGAAAATTGGAGTTAGGACAAGATAATGCAATCTATCATGGTTCAATTTGCATCGAGCTCTCTCCTCCGAAAGGCCCACACAGTATGCATAGAGGAATGGGCTCTTGTTATGTCTTTGGAGGAGATAAGGGGTTGACTAGGTCACTGCAACTTGGAACCAAAACTTGGTTGAGTGAATACCTTTGCTTTCATATCTAGTCTAGGTAATACCACTTGGATAATATGGCAATTATGCGTTGGAGGTAAACTATGGGCCCTTGACCAAGAGGACCCTAGTACTTGATCGGATATGACAAAGACAATGCTAGGAATTGATTGGCAGTGACCGCTTAGCGTATAAGCTGGATGTGTATTTATCATGCTCCATGTTAATCTCATCTTGCTTCGTTGGGAATTGGGATGATATTCCCAGCTGTCAAGTAATGTAAATAGTTACTTAATGATTCTTAGTGGCTGTCATGCTTGTTGGTATGGTTCATTGTGATAAATGCTCTAAATGAACTGAGAAATGTAATTATAACAATTTTTTTTAATGAAAAATATCACCATAGGTTTTCTGACCAATCATGACTGCGATTTGTTTTTCGACCAATTCATAATGCTACCGTTTGACACAATGGATTCATGTGAAAATGTGTAGGTGTATGCATTTGACGTTTGAGTGTTTTATCGGTTTACATTCAATGGTGGTGTTCGTTTCCTCGCTCTAAGTTCTAACATTATTGTTTCTCAAAAGCCATCTTCTCCTAATTGTTGAAGATCTAGCTTGTTCTGATCTTGTTCCCTTATTTCATTGCATTAGTTAACTTTGTACACTCCCTTTGGCAAAGTCCTGTAGAGTTGGAAAAAGCAAGTTAGCTGACGTGAATTATTAGGTGTCTGTAATTATGGTTACTGTGAGCATTAGGATGTCATTTTAGTGGCTATAATGTTAATCTCTTCCTTGCTCTTCATCCCGTTCTTATAAGTTATCTGCTCTTTTTAAATTGATGGTCAATACAGGGAAACAATAGGGATGAACTTGAAAGATTCGACAGAGAGAGGCATGCCGACTTCTTGAACATGTTGAAGGGGTTTGTCCTTAATCAGGTGCTTTTTATTCTGTGTCTTGTCTACATTTTATATTCGGCTATCAAGGCAATTTCAGGGGTACTTTGCACCATATCTTATTCATCCATTCATTCATTTTTTCCCCTTCTCCCCCGTTTCTAAGTAGCTCCTTTCGACTAACATGTATTCTCAACATAGGTAAGGATTCATATAGGCCGTATAGACCATCATTGTTTACGGGTTTTCGTTGTTACATGTTTTGTTGAATTCTACCTTTGCTCAGCTTGTTCCCTTACAGCACTCTGATTTTCATTTAGAATGCTACTGAAGTAGCTGCTAAAATGTGATAAACCTTTACAATTCATAACTACTCCATCGGTGCAGTAGATCTGAAGCGTCTGCTATGTCTCACTTCCGCACTTTTGATTTTAAAATTTTTTTTCTCTGACTTACTAACCGGGAACAGTAGATTTCTTTCCCTTTTTTTTAATAATTCTTATTCTTATTCTTATTATTTTTGTATTTTTATGAACTATAGTTATACATGAATTTCGTTTCCTCATACAAGAGTTTGTTATATATGAATTTTACAGGTGGGATATGCTGAGAAAATTTCAAACGTATGGTCAAAGGTCGCAGAGGATACTAGTGCGTACGTAAGAGACAGCAGTTGAAACTCAAAAGGATGTAAATTCAGTTTCTTCTTTTTATTTTCTTTTCAGATTTTTATTGATACCAACCCTCATTACATCGAAACAATAAACAAAAAAGGTGCACTTGGTAGTTCTTTAGTTTTCCTAAAGTAGTATCTGTTAGAAAAATCTGTAAATTATAATGCTACTTGCTTGACATCTGAGGTTTTTACATCTTGAGTTGCTCACTTTGACTTTAACGAGAGATTGCGGGATCATGGTAACCACCTTCAGTTCTTTGATTATTTCTACCATTATATCAGTTCAAATGTATGGTTTTTTTTTTTTTAACCAAATGGTCTCGATTCATTCAAAAACATATATTCGATTTTGATCTCATCGAATCTATACTTTTAAGTTAGATTTAATATACATATCTATATTTTATCTTGATTAATAATTGTTTTTAACCTTTAAAACGATCAAATTAACCTTAAGTACAAGGAAAAAATTTAAAACTTAAAAAAAAACATAAACAAAAACACACAAAATGCTTATTGTTAAGAGTATTTTATATATTTTTGAAGTGAAAATTATAGTATAAGGTTTTTTTTAAGTTTTTTTTACTTTTCAATTTGCTAGTAGTTTGAGCAATTTTTTAGGTTAAAGTTGAAGATTAATTAAAAAAATATATAAATTTGTGTATTAAATTAATTTGAGGATATAAATCTGATGAGATTAAAATCGAAAGGTTTATAAATCTAAAATACATTGTGTAAAAAGGTAAATAACTTTTTTTTATATAACTAAATAAAATTACGAGCCAAAGATGGGCATTCTTTTAGCCATTTATCACCACTAAAGTGAATAAATGAGCACATTAATCTCGATGAAATTCTCTATTAATTCATTCAGTTAGAGTTCTTTACTCCATTGCTTATTCAACGAAGACTTATTTAATCCAAAGTTTTGCGATTAGTTGTCATTTTTCAATAATATGATTCTTATTTCGCCAAGAATTGGATTTTTTTTCTTTTTTCTGTTGAACAGCTTAATTATGTTGATTGTATGAAATATTGAGACATTTCCACTCCGTTCAAGCGGACCTAAAAGAAGCTAGTCAAAGTTCATAGGACGTTTGGATTTGCCTGTTTGCCTGTTTGCCTGTTTGCCTGTTCGGACAGCTAGTTTAGATTAAAAATACTATAATAATTTAAATTATATAAAAAAAAAACTAACAAAATTGGTTTTAATTAAAATTTCAAACGGTTCGAATCATGAACCAATCTATCCAGGGGATGTCTAGGATCACAAGTCAATACTATAGGTGTGTTTGCTTCGTGGTTTAAATCACAGTTTGAATTATTTTGCTACAGTATTTTCTCTCATAAAAATTTAAATCTTCATTCAAATACTCTATTTAAATACTCGAACCAAACGGGCTCTATATATACCCATAACAAAACTTTTGAACACGAATGACAAAAAAACAATGCAACAATTTTGTGTATTATAACGAGGAGCGATATCTTTATCTTTATATTGTACCACTTCCAAATTGTCGTTGTCAAGAGAATTCCTCAAAGAAAAGGAACATACTCTCATATATCTCTCCCTCGTCCCACCACCAACCGCCATCCGAAATAAATAAAACTTTTTAAGTAAATTCTAATCAGTCGTTGGGATTAGTTGGTGCCATTGATTGAATTTGGGGAGGAAGGTTGGGATTTTTATGCCTATCTAATCAATGGGAATGATGACTGAATTTTAGACCTTTCCTGAGAGAGAGGGAAAAGTAATTGGACTTACAGCTGTAAATTCTGTGGGTGCCCATTGAAAAGAAAAACGTTTAAAAATTGTTTCTTTCGGTTGATTGATATGATCCTTTCTGCATAGTAGTACCACATGTTAAAGCCTGTTGTAGAGTTCAATGGGTTAAGGTTTTGTAAGTCGTTGGATGAGTAAAATTAAAGGGCTTGTGATTAGGCCCTTATGGTTGTGCACCTAACAATGTGCCTCTAATTGAAACTTTTCTCTGGTTGTGCTAGGATTTCTTTGCATGCCTCCCTCATAGAGCTGTAATCTGGCAGTGGCGCTTTGCCAACCTTCAGATACTTGTCACATCCTGAAATATAGAAGGTGACGTGATAAATTATTTAAATTAATTAAAAAAAATTTAGTTAAAAATCAAGAGTTTAGAGGTTGGATTAAATATAAAATGTGAGATTCATTAAAACAATACCTTATAAAGAGTTCATATACATTAGGCAATTTAAAACATTAAGCGAATAATAATTAAAATAATAAAGCCGCGAGTAAGGGTCCCCTAGACCTACAACTTGTGCACACACATGGTACTGACAATTTCATAAATACAATCACAGTCCAGATACAAATAAAGTTAAAATCTTACATGCCTTGATTAAATGATACAAAAGATAAATTAATCCTTCTATTGCTCCTGAGTTCGGTCCGAAAAATCCTCTCCAAACCTAAAGAGAAAACCACCTAGAGGGGAAAAATTTAAAACAAATAAAACATGAGCGAAAGACTCAGTAGGACTATGTTTTATAAAAATAATTTAATTTAAAGAAACCTTAAATGAATAAATAAATAAATAAATAAATAAATTTGAGTAAAGCCGCTCATACCCAGAACAGTTTACTTGGACAACCAGAAATATCATTTTCTTTTTCCTAGGCAAACCATAATAATATCACCACCGTAGTGGCCCAGCTGGGTTTCGGGACCTGCCCCCAAGGTCGATCGCTACACGACCCGATCTCTGATATGGCATCATGCCTATATGTTTATTATCATCATTATTCAAAACCCAATTACCGAGTGTTGTCATTTACATTCATTATGAAGTCCATTTCAATTCACGATATATTAAAATATAACCAATAAATTCATTTTTTCAAACAACCGTTGAAAACACTTTAATAGAAATCCTTTTCAAAGCCAAATCATTTCAAAACCAGGCTACCAAAGAAATGGGATAGAAGTCCTACCTCAATACTCGTGTCGGTGCCCCACACCGTAATCCCGGTCTGCTATACGTTAGCTCCGCGGAACCACGAACGATCCTAGATACAAACTAAGTCGATCAATATCTAGTTCGAGACATTCTAGGTTACTAAACCATTTCATGATGTCCTAATGTGCCATTTGTACATTTAAAATAATCCTATAAGGTTAGAATTTAAATCAGGGTTTAAAACAGTGAAAACGGGTAAAAATCACAAAATTTTCTATGCCTCGATCGGCCTGCCGGACTCCCTGCTTCGGCCTGCCGAACTGTACAGTTCGGCCGGCCGGAAGCCAGGTCCGGTCGGCCGGTCATTTCCCCAGGGTCGGCCTGCCGGACGGAAGAACATCGGCCTGCCGATCCCTATTCTGGCCTGTCGAACTAGAAAAACTCAAAAATCCCAGCCACGGGTTTCTCGATCCCCAAAACACAAATCTTGATTCTAACCTGTTTTTCTCAATTCCCAGGCATAGAAAACAATCATAGTTGATAGAAAAACATACTAGAACATATTTGGACTCATTTAAACAAGATTTAAACTCAAAAATCTTAAAAATCCAAAAATGAGAAAATAGGGAGAAAAATGAAAAATCTTGGATCCAATCCGTTTTTCTTCAATCTAAGCTTAGATTCTAGTTGTTCTAAGTTCATTTAAGTCAAATCCAAGGTTTTCTAAGCTTAAACAAACCTAGATTTCAAAAATGCACAAAATTGAGAATTTTGTAAAAAGTTTAGAAATTTCAAAACTAACCTCGAATTGAAGCTTCAATCCGCGTTCTCGGTTGCAAAATCACGTTCCCGAGCTCCCTCCTTGCTAACCCGAAGCTTGGATTCGAATTTGTTTTTCAAAAATTTGAGAAATTGAGAGAGAGAGAGATGGATCACGGGAGAGAAAGAGAGGAGAGAGAGTGATCAGAGAGAGTGAGAGAAAGAGGGTGAGAGAGAGGAAATAAATAGAGGGAAATGGTGGGCGATTTTACTGTGCAAAAACCATGTACCGCCCACGGTTTTGTAAAACGGAGTATTTTTAACATTTTACAAATCATTATTTTTTAAAACTCAAAACATCATTTTAAAACAATGAGAAATCATTTGAATTCATCAAATTAACAAAACCACCAAAATTTTAAGATCCAGCCAAATAATCTAATTAATGTTAAAACATTAATTATGGCACACTCATTCATCATTTATATTACATTAACATTAAATAAATTTTAAGGCATTACAATACTCGACCCTAGAGATGGAACTCTGAGTTTCATAGTGAGGAATCTGGAGGTAGGCGTGACCTCGTGGTCGGAAAAGGTTGTTCGGCAAAAGGTATTCAAATTGGAAAAGAAAAATTTAAAAAGTATTTTGAAGGCCCTAATAGTGCTCACAATCAAGCTTAGAGCAAGTGTGAAGCTTTAGTACATCAAGATGAACATATTCAAATGGCTTTTTTGAAGAAGCCAAAGAAATCTCAAAGTAATTATCGAACTCGCCTAAATGCTTCAGTTGATTGTGTATGATTTCTTCTACGACAAGGACTCGCATTTTGTGGTCATGATGAATTAGAGAATTCAATCAATCAAGATAATTTTCGTGAGGTATTGAAATTTTTAGCTGCTTATAATGATGACATTAAGAATGGTACATTGAAAAATGCTCCTGAAAATCTCAAATTGACATCGCCTGATATTCAGAAGGACGTTATATATGCTACAACAACTGAGACAATTAATTTTATTATGAAAGATATTGGTGATGCATTATTTTCTATTCTAGTTGATGAAGGAACAAATGACTATTATTTTGTGAGATGTGGATAAGTGTGGGTATATAATTGAATGTTTTATAGGTATTGAACATGTGTCAAGTACTATAGCTCTCTCATTAAAGGTTGCAATTGATAAATTGTTTTCTAAACATTGGTTAAGCATATTAAGATTGATGGGACAGTGTTATGATGGAGCTAGCAATATGTGATAAATCTCGAAGGACATCGAAATTAACCTTACTTAAAGTGTAGTCGTTATTGAGTGTAGTAGTAAGTAAGAATCAATCCCGCAAAGGATTTAGTCTAATTAATTACTTATTAACACTAAAACCTAAGAAACAATAAAACTAAACACAATTGGTGGGTTTTGAATAAAATTAATTAAACAAGTAAATTAACAAAAAACAAGAAAAAAAATGAATGCGCAAAATAATATTAAACCGGTTAAAGGATCATTCACCACCACTAAATAATCATTATACAATTAATCACAGAATTATTTTGAATTCTCCATTGAAACTACAAACAGTAGACCGCATTGGCTATCCCAAATTTTGCTTACTGTGTAGATTTAATTAGACAAGCGCTCTATTAAACTCCTTTGCATTAAACAACCTAGAACGATCTTTCTAGATTTAATCTAACGGAAGCATTAAGATGAGAAAGATAGGTTGATCAAGGCAACAATCACACAAGCTCGGATTATTTAACTTAGGTTATGTTCCACATACAATCATATAAAAACCTCCCGTAATCATATCTTAAAATTTTGCTACTAATGATTAATATAACAAAACAATTACAAATCAAGTATTTCAATCTAGCAATAGATTAAATTCAAGTCCTATTCATTTGTGCACCTAAAAAAAAGAACATAATCATAAACAATTAATTAGAAGAACATAAATAATCTTAATTGGAAAATAATTCTATAAATTAATCATATAATAAAGTCAAGGGTTTTGAAATTCCCTTAAACTAAAACAAAACTAAAATAACATAATTTTTTTTTAAAAAGAAAGAATAAAGAAAAGAACGAGTTTTGGCATCGAAGAATTCTCCATGCGGTCGAAATTCCTTGAGCCACCACTGAAGCTCTCCTCTTTTTCTTCTTCTTTTTCTTCGTCTCCTAAGTCTAACAAAAACTAAGAGAAAAACGATTAAAAAACTGATCTTAATTATGTTTCTAAAGTGGTATATATAGGTTTGGTCTTTTAGGGTTAAAAAGAGATGAGTTTGGCCTCAAATCAAGTTAAAAAGGGGCCAAAACCAAGGGACATGCAAGGGCGTAGGTTGGTGCGCAGCACCACACACGGAACAAGTTCTTGTACATTGCAGAAGGCTCACACACGTGGGGGCAAGGCTTAGAGCTTCTAGTTTTGTCGTTTTCATTCATTTTGGCACTCGAACCTTATTCTTTGACTCCTATTGGACTCCAAATAAATAAATATAATATTGCATCTCTAAAACTCTTATTTTTATCCACTTTTCATCCTTCAATATTAAATCACCTATAAAGTTAAAAAACTACAATTAAAACATAAAATACTCAAAAATAAACAAAGATTAATGAAAAAATTAATTAGAAAATAATATCAAATTAAGCACTTATTAATATGCAAGATGAATTTAATGGTCTCAAAACACTTATCTTGAAAGAGAATCCATATGCTTTTATATTCATTCTTTTACTCATCAACTTCAATTAGCACTTGTAGCAGTGGCAAAGAAGCAAATACAAATTGCATCATTTTTTAGCATGGTTGCTAAATTGATAAATGTTGTTAGAGCTTCGTTAAAGCATTATGACTTTCTTCAAGAAAAACAAGCTATTCTAATTGTTGAAGCATTAAAAAATGGTAAGGTGTCTAGTGGAAGGGGCCTTAATCAATTAACTAATCTTAAGTATTCTAATGATACATGTTGGGGTTTACATTATAATACTTTGACTAGTCTGCTTCACATGTTTTCATCTATGATTGACGTGTTTGAAAGGATTGTTGACGATAAATCAAGTTATGAGCAAAGATGTAATGCAAATAACTTAATAGAGTTATGCATTCATTTGAATTTGTCTTTTGTCTACACTTGATGAGAACCATCTTAGGCATGTCATGAACCTAACTATGAGTGGTGACGTGATGGATTAATTAAATTAAATAATCCAGAATTTTTAATTAAACTTACCAATTAGTTAATTGAGTTATTTATGAAAATGTGATTAGTTTAAAATTTTTAAATAAATACCCTTAAGCCAAAAATAGGTCAAAATAAGTAGGGGTAAAAAATTGATAAAACAAGTCGAGCCATATCGGACCCATCTTTGTGCACACACATAATATCTACATAAATTACAATACAAACCACAGTCCAATCAAGGATAAATGATGTTTACATACCACATGTCTTAATCAAGTGAACAAATAGCAAAAATAAGCTCCTATGGCCACTCCTGCAATCAACTGCATCTTAATCGGTGGTGTTTTGCGAACCATCTGGAAAGGAAAAATTTCAAAAAAATAAAAGTGTGAGCGAAAAGCTCAGTAGGACTTAGTCTTTAAAAACTTTAATGTACATAAATATGATAGCATTAACAGTAAACCACAAAAGAACAGTAAATAAGGCCAATTATCCGTGTACTTAATATTCCAGTTGCCATTTCGGTCTAACAATCATCTATTATTATGTTTATCATCAATTACTAGGCAAAGACAATGTCATTCCACTAAAGTAGCTCAATTAGGTTTTAGGACCTGCCCCTAAGGTCGCACTCTACACGACCTAATCTCTGAATTATGGCATTAAGCCTTAGTGTACCATTTCGAATGGTGTTTTTCGCTCGTTCGTTAATATATCATTACTCAAGTCTCATATTACCAACTTCCTCATTTACATGTATTATTCCATTCATTGTTGATTATAATCATTTCATCATTCCACAATTATAGAAAATATTGGAATAAACGTATCATATTCATACTTGAAAAACATTTCTCAGAAAATACGTCTTGGCCAATGCTCTTTTAAAACATGGCAACCAAGGAAGAGAGGTTTAGCGTCCTACCTCATTGTCTAGCATGATAGCACAAACACGGTAGTATCGGTCCATTGTGCATTAGCTCTTCGAAACCGCGAATAACCTTAGATGTGAATTAAATGTGTCAACACCTAGCTTAGAATATTCCACAGTACTATGCTATCTTATAGTGTCTTAGTGTGCCTTTAAAGTCCAATCATTCATACCATAGGTCAAAATCTCTTCCTATGCCATAAATGGTGAAAACTTGTGGTAAACAACCATTTTTGTACATGGCCCGGTCGGCCTACCATTTTTCTTGGTTCGGCCTATAGAACTATAGAGTTCGGCCTACCGACCATTTAAGTTCGGCTTGCCAAACTTGCTTGAGTCCGGCCTGCCAAAGATATAAACTTGGCCTACCGAACTCAAGTTCAGCTTACTGATCTGTCAAAATCTAAAAAATTCAAAATTTTGAGTCTTGACTTTCCCGAGCTTTCCAAGCTCAATTTAACCTGTTTTTGACCAATTTCAACCCATAAATCATACAAAAAACATAGGAAAACAATCCTAAACCTATTTGGAACAAAATCCCCAAATTTAAACAAAATTTTCATAGTTTATTTGAAATTCAAAGAAAATGTAAAAACTTAGGTAATCCAATTTTTGTTCAAATAAAGTTTAATTTCATGATGAAACACGTTCTACAACCTTAGATTAAGCATCATCTAAGCTAAAGGGGGGCCCGGATTACATTATTCAAGAAAGATTGAAAATTTGAAACTAAACTTTGAAATTTTGAAATTTCAAAAGAGAGGGAGAGTAAGCTAACCTCAATGGACGTTTTTGCAAGGATTCTTGGAGGCTTGAGCTTCGATTCCTTGCCCCAAGTTAGTGAAAATTCAGAGAAGGAGATAGAGAGTGGCGTGGAAAAGAGGGGGGAAGAAAGAGCAAGAGAGAGAGGAAATGAGAGAATAAGAGGGAAAGAAAGAGCGAGGAAAATAAATAGAGGGAGACTAAGGTTTCAAGGTAGAAAATTTAGACAGTATAGGTTAAATAGAAATCATCAAAATTATTCAAAAGATTTAAGAAAATGCTAAGATTTACTAATGGTAGTTTTTGACAAACTTTAAAATTTCAAAAAACTAACAGAGGAGTAAAAATGAAATGAATTTGAAAAAAATATTCTGAAATAATTATATAAATCTTTGAATTACAATTAGGGACACTAATCCACTAATTACATTCCAATTTCATTTAATAAATTCTAGGACATTACAAGGCATTACAAACTAATTGTTGAAGGCATTACGAAAAAAGATCAAGATATTGTAAACGCTATGGATCTAGTACAATCATGCGGGGAAGAACTTTAGATGATGAGAAAGACTGAGTGGGATTTTTTTTTTTAATTTTTATCAAGCCTTTTCTTTTTGTGAAAAATACAAGATCGATGTTTCCAACATGGATGACAGGTTTATAACTTGAGGTCTAATCACACAAGAAATTTCAAATTTACATCACTTTAAAGTCGACATATTTTACGATGTTATTGATATGTAATTTTAACAATTAAGTGATTGTTTCACGGAGGTAAATATAGAGTTGCTTCAATGTATAGCTTGTTTGTGTCCTAATGATTCGTTTTCTTCATTTAATAAAGAAAAGTTGATTCGTCTTGTGAATACTATCTAGGAAATTTTTTTTCCTACTGTTGACCTCATAAAACATAATGATCAACTTAGAATATGTAACGCCCCTATATGGGGTTTAACAGTTTTTAATGAATTAAAATAAAAATAAAAAATAAAAGTAAAACATTAAAAATAAAGTTACTCGGGGCTTAAATGAAAACTCTCAAATCAAAAATAAAAATATAAACGACAATTAAATCACAGTTTAATGTAGCACCTTAAATTTAATAATATAAACTATCGTTATCATCATTTCAACTCTCAACGTATTTTAATACAGTCACAGAAAGTAACAATTGATGCTTACATTATCATTAAGAACATTCTTAACAATTGAAGCAGTCCCAACATAATATAGCTACATAGCTTCCACAACTATTTTTCTCATAGCCACTCACATTTAGTGAGTCCTAAAAAGATAAAAATATAAGGGAACGAGCGACAATATGCTAAGTAGGGAAAACCATTACTCACTTTTAGGTTTTTATCATTACCACATTAAAATTTACGTGGTTAGTTAATACTCATCATTATCCAGATTATGTGATTTATTATAATCATATTCCGTGAATACCATAGTTAATCATTACCGAATTTCATACATATTCATATATGCAAATATTACAATTCAACATTATTCCTAGGTATCCACGTTCAATAGAGTATTACTTAACTCATCGAAACCCAAATGGGCGCACTTGGCCACCCTCCAAACATTCCAAGGGTATTTCGGTGAGGGGACATCAAGCCTCGAGTCCTCACCAAGTCGATTCCTGTACAGTGTGTTCCGGGACTTTCAACCTAAGGGAGCGTCATCACCTCCCCTATTTTACTTTTTAGGGTATTCGTGCCCAAGGACGTAATCGCTGCCCTCTTCACGTCTCACCATTCTTTTATTTTAAATCGTTATTTATAGAGTTAGTTTTCCTAACCATGCTTCTTAATTTACAACATGTGTCAAATCATTATATTCCTCGCTGTACAATACAAGACGAGTTCTACATCATCATAATATAGATATAATCATATACATTCAAAATACCATATACATATCTTGTAACATAAAACAACCAAATTTTTAATTTATCAAAACCTCACAAAAGATGAGTAATAGAATCCCTCCCTTTCAAGCTTATCAACAATCTTTTAATCCTGAAATTAATTAACGTTAGCTCCACACTCCCTTGATCCTAAGGAGTTCATAAGGAGAATTAAAACTAAAGCACAACATATAACCACATTCATAAATAAATCATGTGTAAATCCATCTTACTAGTGTGCCATTAAAGCTTTTATGCAAATCTCTTTTGAATACCACAGTAAACAATTTTTGTCTTAACACAATATAAAATATACAAGTAATCTATATGTTTTAGTCCCTAATAAGATTCATCAATCACTTAGGATAATATTGGAAAGGTTGCAAGACATTAAGGAATTAGGTGGTGAGCAAAGATAGGTTATTGGTTCAGGTTAACAGTTGGTATACCATAGCAAACTGGCATTATACTTTTGTAAAAAGGATAGGTTCACTATATACAATCATCACATGGGTTAATAGGTGGTTTGCTTAACGTAAACGAGCGGTATATTGCCACTAGTAGGTTTACTAATTTCCAATCCAAAAATTAAAAAATTCATAGAAAATAAAATACAACTTCGATTTAGGCTTATGATAGCTCGTTAGAAAGCTTAGGATGTCTATTTTTTAAATATTCAAACCAATTTATAAAATTCATTTTCATTTAATCCTAAAATTTTCAAGAAAGAGCCATTGGCCATAGAGGTATTACAAAGTTTAACAATATAAATTTTCTATCTATGACATATACACTTAGACTTTATACATATGCTCTAAAATAGCAACAAAACATATACTCAGGTTTAAGAACGCAAATTTGAATAATCCTTGAGTATAAAAAAATTATAAATGAAAGACTAAATTTGTTCATAAGATTCTAACCTCTGATTATGGCTAGTTAGAAGCTTGAAATGGCTTCAAAACATGTTCTTTGACTTCGGTATGGCTGAAATTCTTGCTCAAATAGAGGTAATGGTGGCTGATTTTTATGGCTGCCTTAAAGAAGTTCTCTAAGTATTTTGCTTCAACAAAGAAATGAGAAGAAGAGTGTGGGAACCGTGGAAGAAAAAGGAAGAAAAGATGAAGTCTTTGAAGAGAAGTGATAGAAACAATTATGGAGGAGATATGTTGGAGCATGTCACGGAGGAAATAAAGAAAAAGAGGGTCAAGAGTAGTTGGAAAGATATCCTCATGTCTTATCTGGAGACTTTAGCCCCCATAATGCCAAAATGACATTTTCAAAATTTATTAGAAGTTCCAAGGCTTTTCAGTAAATATACTAAATAAGTATAGGAGAATTTTAAAAAATTTAAAAATAGATAGAAATAAATATTGTGAAATAGATTTTAAATAAAACAAATTTTTGATTGGCACATTAAAAATTAATTTAATTACCTTAATATCTGTTAGGAGAATAACAGGTCTCACAGAATATATATTCAAGATATGCACTCTAGTAAGGAGTTTAAGGCATTGAAGGCATTGGTTCTCTTGTCTATCAACTGGTGAAGACAAAAAGACAAAAAAACACAAGGTATACCCATTATATGCGCTTGTGACATTGATGCTAATTCTCTCAATTGCTACCACTATTGTTGAGAGAGTATGTTCTACTATGAATATTATGAAGAATCCACTGAGTAATCAAATGGGTGATCAATGGGTGAATAAGAACTTGATTACATACATCGAGAAAGATTTTTTTTTGATACAATTGTGTTGAAATTACTCAACACCAACATTCAATCTTCCAAAGAACAATCAAAAAAGAAGAAAACCAGAGAACAAACACACAACGGTTTTTCGAGGTTCGGCCAAATCGATGCCTACGTCCCCGCGAGCTCCCCTTGAGGAGATTGATCTGTTTTCAATTAATTCTTCAAGGTTTTACAACTCTCAAGAACAATCTCTCACTCAATACAACCTTTCTTGAGAAAAACCCAACAAGAAAATTCCCTGAGAAAATTTTTCCCTTTTCTCACTTCTCTCTTGCTCTCCCCGGTCTCTCTCTCCTGGTTTCTTTTCTGTATCAAGTGTGTATTAGTTCCTCTCCAGCCCTCTTTTTTATACTAGACTCTTATAACACTATATATACATATAATCAACATCCAGTAACATTGTGACACGTCAACAAATTTTGTTCCAAATACAAATACATAAAAAAAACGACATCACTTAATAAACTTGATGAAGATTGTCGTATCCATCTATGCTGCTGAACTTATAACATGTTCCTTGAGAGTCTTCAACCAATTATAATCACAGCAAACTGACTCAACAAACTCCACCTCAGTTTAATGTGATTCTGAAAAACAGATCTTTCCAGCCTCTAGGATCCACACTCGATTTTCATCTTCAATCAACCATAACTGATTCCCAGCAAGTCCAAACAGTGTTGAAACTTGCCAAGAGTTACCACCTTGGTACCTATGTCAGCTGGGTTTTCCTCTGTTGGGACCTTCTCTACATTAATCACTCCCTGAGTGATCTTTTCCCTAATGAAATGATATTTCACTTCTACATGTTTAGTCCTATCATGGAACACAGGATTCCTGCATAAATGAATTGCACTTTGACTGTCTGAGAATACAGTGGCTTTTCCTTGATAAATTCCCAGCTCTTGTAGCAAACCTTGTATCCAGATACCCTCTTTGACTGCTTCAGTAACGGCGATGTATTCTGCTTCAGTTGTAGACAGCGCTACCACTGATTGTAACTGAGACTTCCAGCTAACACAATTTCCACACACCATAAAATAGTAAGCTGTAGTGGATTTTCTAGTATCTCTGTCTCCTGCATAATCAGAGTCTACAAAACCTTCTACATCCACTTCAAAGCCATGTCTTGCATACACCAATCCCAGACTTGTAGTGCTTGCAATATACCTGATCAACCATTTCATAGCCAACCAGTGTTTCCTGCCAGGATTAGACATAAACCGGCTTAAAGTACTAATGGCGTGAGCTAAATCCGGACGGGAGCATACCATTAAGTACATAATTGAGCCAACTGCATTTGAGTAGGGCACTTGAGACATATACACCCTTTCTTCTTGTGTAGTAGGACTATGTTCTTTTGTCAACAGAAACTGTCCTGACAGAGGCAACTTACTTGGTTTTGAACCTCTCATTGAAAACTTATCAACAATCTTCTCTAAATAGGCTCGCTGATTTAAGAAGATAGTATGCTTTCCTCTATCTCTGTGAATATGAATCCCAAGAATCTTTCTTGCAGGACCTAAGTCTTTCATTTCAAACTCAGATTTAAGCATGTCTTTCATTCTATCAACTTTCACCTTTTCTTTGCTCATTATCAACATGTCATCAACATACAGTAGGAGATACTCTGAATCATCTATTTTACCCCCTTTGAAGTAGAGACAAGGATCAAAAGAACTCCTTTTGAAGCCCTGCTGCAACATAAATGAATCAAATCTCTTATTCCACTGTCGTGGAGATTGTTTTAACCCATAGAGTGACTTCTTTAGTAGACACACCATGTCGCTGCCTTTGTGTACCTCAAACCCTTCAGGTTGCTCCATAAAAATTGTCTCTTCTAACTCCCCATGTAAGAAGGCCGTTTTTACATCTAGTTGTTCTACTTCAAGATCAAACTGAGCTACCAAGGACAACATGATTCTTATTGTCTTGTACTTAACCACGGGAGAGAAAATCTCATTGAAATCTACTCCTTCCTTCTGAGTGAATCCCTTTGCTACCAACCGTGCCTTATACTTCACTGATTCACTTGAACCTCCACCTTCCTTTATCTTATAAATCCATTTACAAGAAACTGTTGAATGAATTTTTGGTCTCTTTACCATAACCCAGGTGTTATTCTTGTACAGAGAGTTCATTTCTTCCTTCATAGCCTCCTTCCATTTCTGTGAGTCTTTACAGTTTATGGCTTCATGATAGGATTCTGGTTCAATCTTTTCTAACTTCATGGCAGTAATGAAGGCATAGGCCAAGAGATCTGTTAGGGCAGAAAAACCATATCTTTGAGTTGGTTTAATTATTCTCTTTTCCCTATCCCTTGTAAGCCTATAAGTGCTCAAGTCTCCTGCCCCTTGATAGTGTACCGACTCTCCATTTTCAATTGCCTCTTCATCAGGTGTAATTTCTTCAATTGTTCCTGAATTAATGTTGTGCCTTCCTTCTGTTGTTTCACCAACCTGCATTTCTTGTTGAGAACCATTATTAAGTTGCTGCCTATGATCGTTTTCAGTTTGGATAGGCTCCACCTGAATAGTGCTTATTGGCATTTGATTTTCCATAGTACCTGCAGGGTTAGTATCACAAGAATCTTCTCCTGCAGTGAGGTTAGTAAAGCGCAATAAAGGAAAATCACTTTCATTAAATATAACATCTCTACTAATGAGTGATTTAAAACCAATTTTACTTCTGTCCCATAACCTATAACCTTTAGTTCCATCTGGATATCCTAAAAAAATGCATTTCACAGATCTTGGTTCTAATTTTCCAATAGATTGATGAGCATAAGCAGTGCAACCAAAAGGTCTAAGGTGCATAAGATCAGGTGGTTTACCTGTCCATTTTTCTTCAGGAGTTTTAAACTCTATAGCACTAGAAGGGCTTCGATTTATAAGATATGAAGCTGTCATAACAGCTTCCCCCCAAAAAGTTTTTGGTAATCCAGAGTTAAAGAGCATGCATCTAGATTTGTTCATTATAGTTCGGTTTATCCTCTCAGCAACTCCATTTTGCTGAGGGTTCTTTTTAACTGTTTTGTGCCTTTGAATTCCACATTCTTTACAAAAGGTATCAAACATATCATTGCAAAATTCTAGGCCATTATCAGTCCTAAGAGTCTTTAATTTCCTATCAGTTAAGTTCTCAATTAATGTTTTCCATTGTTTGAATTTACCAAAAACATCATTTTTGTTTTTTAATAGGTAAACCCAAACTTTTCTTGAAAAATCATCAACAATAGACAGAAAATAAATGTTACCTCCATGAGTTGGTACCCTTTCTGGACCCCAAAGATCTGAATGAACATATTCCAGTATGGCCTTGGACTCATGCTTCCCTGTTTTGAACTTGAGCTTGTGTTGCTTGCCTAAAATGCAGTGTTCACAGAAGTCCACTTTGCTCACCTTTCCTTTTCCCAGCAGTTTTTGTTCTTGCATTACCTGGAGTCCTTGGTTACTAATGTGACCGAGTCTTCTATGCCACAGGAGTGCTCTTTCATCTTCTGGAGCAGAAGCTACAGCAGTTCTGCCAGTAATTATTTCTCCAAGCATATGATACAACCCATCTTTCTTGATGCCTTTAATGACCACCATAGAGCCTTTGCATATTTTTATTTTACCATTCTCCACTTTAGTGACATAACCAGCATCATCCAGAGTCCCCAAAGAGACCAGATTTCTTGTCAACTTTGGGACATATCTTACCTCCTTAAAGTGTCTGACAATCCCATCGAACATCTTGAAGCTAACTGTGCCTATTCCCTCCACCTGACAAATATGACTGTCTCCCATCATCACCTTTCCACCATTTACCATTTTAAAATCTGACAGCCATTCTTTCTTATGTGTCATGTGGTAGGTACACCCAGAGTCAAGTATCCAGTCCTCACTTGCTTCGTCTGTTGAGGCAATCAATATCTCCCCACTATCATATCCATCACTAATATTTGCAGAGTCAATTTCTTCACTGCTCGCACCATTCTTTTCTTTATTTTTCTTGAGCCATGAGTAACATTCTTTCTTGATATGGCCAATTTTCCCACAGTAGAAACACTTTCTTGAGTTGTTGTTGTTGTTGTTGTTGTTGTTGTTGGGCCCCCTTGAATTGGACTTCCTTCTGGTTCTACTGTTACTCTTAAATCGTTGATTTCCACTTCTTGTTTGACTTCTGCCTCTAGCATAATAATTCTCCCCATTTGAGGAGGAAGACTGTTTTTCAGATTTGAGTTCCAAATTCCTGGATCTCAAAGCTGAAAGAACTTCTTCAAGAGAGATTGAGGTTCTACCATATTTTATTGCTGTCTTGACTTCTTTGTATGACTCTGGCAGAGAATTCAATAAAATGATGGCTTGATTTTCATCGCTTAAAGCCTCATCCTCCCCTGAGTTAGCAAGCTCTATATTCATCCTCAAGAATTCATCAAGATTTTGTTCAAGATTTTTTGTTGCATTCATCTTGAACCCGAACAGTCTCTCTTTCAAGAAAATCTTGTTTGTCAGGGATTTTTTCTGAAATAGTTCATCTAATCTATTCCATATTTTTGCAGGCGTATCTTCTTTGTCGACTAAACGGATAATGGAATCAGAGAGATGAAAAATTATGGTACCTGTGGCCATTTCTTGCAGTTCTTGTTTCTGATCTTCAGTAAAATTGTCTGGATAATTCACTGGCTCCTCCAAAGCTTTTAACAGCTTCTGTTGGGCAAGTAGCCCTTTGATTTTCCTTCGCCAGATTCTGAAATCTCCAGTTCCATCGAATTTATCAATATCGACCTTCATGTTTGTCATGATGAATTGCAGACCTTTACTGTTGATGACCTCTTGAATTTCCCGGTTTGAAAATTGCTCTTCCTCAGATTTCTCTGAATTCAACGAAACGTCTTCAAGATCTTGAAGGTCAGACAAATCAATTGCTGAATCTTGGCCCTGTATTTCTTCCAGTTCTCCTTACTTGCAGTTCTTCAGATTGAAGTTGAATCTTCTTCCAAGCTCTGATGCCACTTGTTGAAATTACTCAACACCAACATTCAATCTTCCAAAGAACAATCAAAAAAGAAGAAAACTAGAGAACAAACACACAGCGGTTTTTCGAGGTTCGGCCAAATCGATGCCTACGTCCCCGCGAGCTCCCCTTGAGGAGATCGATCTGTTTTCAATTAATTCTTCAAGGTTTTACAACTCTCAAGAACAATCTCTCACTCAATACAACCTTTCTTGAGAAAAACCCAACAAGAAAATTCCCTGAGAAAATTTTTCCCTTTTCTCACTTCTCTCTTGCTCTCCCCGGTCTCTCTCTCCTGGTTTCTTTTCTGTATCAAGTGTGTATTAGTTCCTCTCCAGCCCTCTTTTTTATACTAGACTCTTATAACACTATATATACATATAATCAACATCCAGTAACATTGTGACACGTCAACAAATTTTGTTCCAAATACAAATACATAAAAAAAAACGACATCACTTAATAAACTTGATGAAGATTGTCGTATCCATCTATGCTGCTGAACTTATAACATGTTCCTTGAGAGTCTTCAACCAATTATAATCACAGCAAACTGACTCAACAAATTGATAATGGTACCGTTATGCAAAATTTTCAAAGTACGAAAACTCGCAGAGAACAATTGTAATACATTAAACTTGGTCAATAATAATAGCAGGGCTAATATTTTTATGGTTTTTATATTTTTCATATATTAATTTATGCCTCCCCTGAAGTAAGATTCTGGCTCCACGGATGGGTGAATGAAAGTTAGGCTGCTATCACATCCACAATTCACAATAAAATTTGTGCCTTCATAGACTTCACATGTGCTTGATTTAATCAAATCGTTTGGGTCATAGTTCCCTAAAAAAGTACAATGAAATCATCTTATAGCTTATTTGAAAATATGGTTCAAACTAACTTTACTATAATATTTTATCTTACAAAACTTAAATTGTTACGTAATGGTAGGTTTGAACTTTTGGTTCGAATTATATTTTTAAAGAGAAGCTTTTATTTTAAAATTTGTGGTGTATTTATGAAAATATCTTGTTGTTAATGATGAAGAGCAATGTTCAAGCCATAAAAAGGTTGGATCGTGACATTATTATGGCGTGGCCAAGCATATTTTGAGAAATGGCTAGTAACTCTTTGAGTCAAGATGCGTATGAACTTGGATCCAGGAAAGATTCCTTTACTTGCTTCCATGGCTTATCATGGCATCCGAAAGCAAAGCAGTGGAAAAAGGACCACGGAACGGAACTCCTAGTGAAGCATCCATCACGGCATGACAACTGCAACATTGTCTTCATTGCCAAATTACCAGGAAGTAAGTGATTTTACTCGGCTTGTTTCCAAGCTTAAACTGGATATAGCTAATTATATCAAAACGCAGCTGTTGTTTGAGCATGTCTAGTTGTCATCTTCCAAAATGCACACAGCAACAACATAATTAACGTGTTTAATTTAAGAATAGGAGGTGGAAATTATAAAAAAAAAAAAAAAGGACGAGAAATTTAAAAAAAAAAAGGAGTAAAATGAAAGGCAGAAAAAAGAGCATGGGGTTGCACAAAATGAAAAAAGAAAAGAAAAGAGAGAAATGTTTATACTTTCATGAAATAAGTGATAGCATGATACATGGCTATTAAAAACGGAAAATATTCTTGATTAATGTCTCTTTAATTGGAAGAAATGTAGTGTAAAGATGGCTCATTTGGTAGGAAATAGACACCTAATTATAGCTGATCGAGCAATAGAAATTGCAAAACAAACGAAAACAAACAAAAATATGCAAGATAATAATAGTGATTTATCTTCTATGCTAGAGTTTGTGGAAGAAATTCATCAAGACCAAAAAAAAAAAAAAGTTACGAGATAAATCACATACTTCACAAACTCGTATTTTCTAAGCCCCATTTAGTTTGGTTTTTCAAATGTTTTTTTGTCATTTTAAAAAACACAAAAACTGAAAATGAAATAACAAATGAATTTGGTTCTGTTTTGGGCCCAAAATAAAAATGAAAACATTTCTCAAGAATTTGAAAATCTTTATGAAAATTGAAAATGGGTTTTCCACGTTTTCATTTTGGTTTTTCACTTAATTTCTATATTCTCTCTCACTCCCTCTATCTCTCTCTCCTCCTAAGTTATCCTTAAAAACCCCTCCTTTTTAGGCGGCACTAATTTCAATCTCAAAATCCGGCCACTGCTCACTGGATTCTGATGCCTCCTATTCCAAAATTTGTCTAAGCGATCCATTTCTATCAGTCACGATTCACTTTGTCGACCCTCCTCCCACCCCATTCGATGACTGCCCTTTTTGGCTAACCTAGGAATGTCCAACCTAATCCCTCTTCGACAAACCCTTCAACCCCTAACCCCATCCCTATTCGACGAACCCACCCTATTAGATCTCCGTCAAATCCCTACGACGACTGTTGGATCTTCATTGGGAGATAGTCGCCTCCAACCTCACCACAGGCCACGGACAACAATGTCGACGACCTGGGTGGTGGTGGACTCCGGCGACCTAGTGGCTCACGAGGATGCACAGAGTGCACGAGAAAGAGAGAGATGAGAGAGGGGAAGAAAGAGGAAAGAACAAAAAAAAGTTGTACAATTTTTCATTAAAATTATGTTTTGCTTAAAAAATATTCTAGATATACAATCGAACACAATTTCAAAAATAATTCTAAAACATTTCTCAAATGTTTTTACTTTCTACTTTTTCTAAAAAACAAAACCTATTTTAAAAAATTACCAAATAGGGCCCCTAACGTGCACAATGTCTTTTTGTTCGAGGGAAATAATTAGATTTTACAACTGAAAAAGCCGTTTGATAATAAAGTCTAAACTAAAAATATTGTAAGATATAAAAAAATATTGTTCAAAATATAGTTAGAAGTGTAAACAAACCGTATTTTCAACCAAGGTTCCAAACACAAACATTCCGTGTTGGTTATTTATGAGGTGGAAAGCATAGAAAATTTGAACTAATCACAGCTTTCTCACACGTCCAATACCCGACCAACATCCACGCAATTGCTTGTCATGAAAACCATCTTAATTGCTATCCATTTCAGTTCTTTTTTTTCGCCCCTTAATTTTTCGAGTTTTATTTAATCACCGCAATTTTCACAAATCCCTCAAACGCTCAACACTTCAAAGCAATTACGAAGAGTGGTGCTTTCCATTACAGGCGAGTAGACACGCTCAAGCCCCCAAAATTCAAAGTCTCTTCCTTAACGGTGACTTGTAAGAAGTGCACAAAATTAAGGACGCAACGGTATTTGCGTTAATTAATTATCCTAAGATTCCAATTCCAAAAGATAAATCCCAAGTCCAAAACCATTTGAAACGTACTTTTCCCCCTTTTCTTTTCTTTTCTATTTTATCTCCTTCCAATTCCACCCTTATCCTTTCCCACCAAAATCAACTATCAAGCCACAAAAATAAATAAATGGATAAAACAAAAAGCTGAGAGAAACCCAAAAAAGAAAAGAAAAAAAAAGGGAAAAAAAAAAAAAGAACCATTCAAAGTCAAACAGAAAGCTCAGTTTTATTTCTCTCTAACTTTCTTTTCCTCTCTTGTGCATATCTCACCAGTCTCAATCAACTCTTGTCTGTGCGGTCTCCGTCTTTATTTGGTCTATCCAATTTTTGTATCAGTTATTTTATTTTAATTAACTTGACTTTTCCAAATCCCCACAAACCGCGTCTCCAAGGTCTTTCCTTTCTCTATAATTTCTTCGAACAAAATCCCAAACTAAAACCATGTCTGAATTCCATACTTTCTTCTCTCAATCGTAGGAGAAGTCGATCTTAAATCCTAAGCAAGAAAAAAAAAGACAAAAAATTTATTACAAAAATGGCTGAGAATGGGGAAGAGAAATGGTTAGCCGTTGCCCGCCACATAGCGAAAACGCTGGGAAACAACGACACCATGGCGGACGATATTTTCCAGATATTCTCGAACTTCGACGGCAGATTTTCTCGCGAGAAATTGTCCGAGAAGGTCGTCGGAGAAGACGATCCCAGGGCCTGCGCCGTTCTGGACCACGCAATCAAGTCGCTTGACCGTCAGATCTCCCAGTACGTGGCGGCGGATCAGCCAATCTGGCTAGACTCCGCGGACTCCGCGGCCTTCCTAGACGCCATAGACGAGCTCATCGCCACCGTCAGGGAGTGGAGCCACTTGGGAGAGGAGAAGAATGTCGGCGCTTGTCTGGCACGCGCCGATGATCTGATGCAGCAGGCCATGTTCCGGGTGGAGGATGAGTTCAGGTCGCTGATGGAGCGCGGCGGCGAGTCGATCGAGCTGAGCCGCGCGTACGGGAATGGAGAGGCGGCCGGGAACTTGTCTGGCGACTCGGATGAGGAGGATGAGGAGGAAGGAGAAGCGGACGGAGGTGAGGAGAGCCAGATTCCGACGGCTCGGCCAATCGGCGACTACGACATCGTGATCGACGCGCTTCCGTCGGCGACTATCAACGACCTCCAAGAGATGGCGAAGCGGATGGTGGCCGCCGGGTTCGGGAAGGAGTGCTCGCACGTGTACAGCAGCTGCCGGAGGGAGTTCCTGGAGGAGAGCCTCTCGAGGTTAGGGTTGAAGAAGCTGAGCATCGAGGACGTTCACAAGATGGCGTGGCAGGACCTGGAGGACGAAATCGAGCGGTGGATCAAGGCCGCCAATGTCACGCTTCGGATCCTCTTCCCAAGCGAGCGGCGCCTCGTTGATCGCGTCTTCTTCGGCTTCTCTTCGGCCGCCGACCTCTCGTTCATGGAGGTCTGTCGCGGATCCACGATTCAGCTGCTGAACTTCGCCGACGCCGTCGCGATAGGATCACGGTCGCCGGAGCGCCTGTTCAAGATTCTAGATGTGTTCGAGACGCTGAGGGATTTGCTTCCCGAGTTTGAGTCCGTCTTTTCTTATCAGTACTGTATGTTCCTCAGGAACGAAGCGATCACTATCTGGAAGAGGTTAGGGGAAGCAATTAAAGGTATTTTCATGGAATTGGAGAACTTGATCAGTCGCGATCCGGCCAAAGTGCCGGTTCCCGGCGGCGGGCTTCACCCGATTACTCGCTACGTGATGAATTATCTCCGCGCGGCGTGCCGGTCGCGTCAGACTCTTGAGCAAGTGTTCGAGGAGAACGCTTCGGCAATTCCTCCCGCGGCAAAGCTCGAAGACCGAACCTCCTTGTCGTCGTCGATGTCGGTTCAGATAGCTTGGATAATGGAGCTTCTGGAGAGCAATCTAGAGGCCAAGTCCAAGATATACAAGGATCCTGCTTTGTGCTCCGTGTTTATGATGAACAACGGAAGATACATTGTTCAGAAGGTGAAGGACAATGAATTGGGATCGCTTTTAGGCGACGATTGGATCCGAAAGCACACAGCAAAAGTCCGGCAATTCCACACGAATTACCAGCGGAGCTCATGGAATAAGGTCTTGGGCCTGCTGAAGGTAGACACCTCAGTGGCTTCTAATGTCGCCGCCGCGAGGTCCATGAAAGACAAGCTCAAGTCTTTCAACCAGAGCTTTGAGGAGATTTGCAAAAACCAATCTACTTGGGTCATTTTCGACGAGCAGCTGAGAGAGGAATTGAAGATTTCGGTGGCCAAACTTCTGGTACCCGCCTATCAGAGCTTTACTGGAAGATTCCAGAATCTTCCTGAACTGGGGCGAAATGCAGAGAGGCACATAAGGTATGGCGCTGAAGATATAGAAGCTCGGATTAGCGACTTGTTTCAGGGAAGTGGAGGATCAACCGGTGGCCGGAGGTAGAGGTAAATCGACTGATGATAGTTTGTAGAAGTCTATGTTTACAGCTTTTTTCCTCCCTGCTTGAATGGTCTAATTATTTATGGCCTTCTGTAAGATGTTTGCTTGTGGTGAAGTAAAGGTATTTTCCTTTTTACTCCCATGTTCATAACTGAAAATCATATTCGATGGGTGATTTCATCAATTGAAAAGATCGGAATTATTTTTGGAGTTAAACATGTGATAGAGAATTGTATTTTATTTTTGCTCGTGTAGATTATATTAGATTTTGTTGTATTCAAGAAACTGGGATATATATATATATATATATATATATTCCCCTCTTTGAACTTCTAGTTAGGATTATTGGAATTTGTTTTTGTCTTGGAGCTGATTCAAGTTTTGGTTTGTGCTTTTATATCTTCAGTAAGATGACATTTTGGAAATAAAAGAGATAATAACATTTTCAAATTTGGTTCTTATGATGAAACAAGAGTCTTGAGGGTAAGATTTGATGACATTGACAGGGGAAAAAAATATAAATAGAGAATTGGCAAGGGCCAGTTTTGACTCCGATAAAGAAGGTTTCTATAGGTATTAGGTAGAGATGGTTTAGGAGGCGGCTTTTTCGCCAAGTTCAGTCATGAAGCACAATTCTAAACCCAGGGGTTGTTCCAAAATGATTCAAGTATTGTATTTAAAACAATCTCTATGTCTGGCTTCACTCATCACTGCACATATGATCTTCATTATCAAAACTGATTTGAAGAGTAGCATCCATAAAAAAGAAATCTTTGGACTAGGACCGCTCCTGGAAGACGAAACATGAGCCTTTCCTCCTCGGTTATTCCTGTTTTGTTGAGCAACATGGAGACTGCTTCTAAGATATTGGTATTAATTGTTTCTATATTTTCGTTAACCGCTTCAATCAACTTGTATCCTTTTGTTTATCATAAGGTTTCAGATTCTGTAAATGTTCAAACTTTACCTCGATTCTCAATTATACCTTTATGTACGTTCTTAGCCAGCAAAGAGCATATTATGAACCCTGAACAAAATAAACATTATGAGTCTCTGTTGGATATGAGAGGCGTTCATTTTCATATTTAGTGTACATTGAATAGAAATCAGTGATAGTTATCATTCAATAGGACGGAGAATAGTTTCAGTGGGATGAATGCCATCCCTGAACCAGAAATGGGAAGCATTGGTGTAACCGTCTCACAGCTCTGCTGGTGTTACCAAACCAGTTGCATCACAAAATAATCATATCCCAATCCTATTACTAGTGCATGTTTATATGGGCGCACTAACATAGGATGCCATCCAGAGTTGATCATATTTATTATTGGGCCGTTTGGATAATTAGTTTCAACTGCGATTCCAACCAATAAATAGTGTAAAGCTCATACATCTTATAGTAAAATGTTATAGTGTAAAGCTCGTATATGTTACAATTTTTAAACTTAAAACTACAATTCCAACTGAAGTTCTAAATGGTTTATAAAATGTCTGCATATGCAGTTTGATACTGGCAACATTCCTGCATCTAGGGCAAGCTGTTTGTTCGCAAGCTTTTCGTTATAGGCTTGAGATTTTAGACGCTCAAACTTTATAATAATTTGAATAGTTAAGACACCCTATTGGAGATAGGCCACAACAGCCACTTCCAACACCCAAGATTGTATTGTTCCTTGAAAAAAATTTAGAATCATGTAGAAACGTTGCACTGAATTGCATTTGAAGGATTACCAAGGGCCTGAAAATTTCTTCTTATCTTCAACAACAAAGATTCGCGGCCTGCTACAGGCTGCAAATGTCGGTAACCACTAATGTAGAAGTGATGCCTTTTTCTGGACAAAGCGCAACTTAAAACAATTGCAGCTGTTCCAGTGCTAATGGAAACCAAAACACCCCCCATTATATTCTTTGCCTCTTTTTAGACTTCTTCCCCCTTTAGCTTCCTTTAGTCTATAACGGAATCTCTGCTCTCGAAGATGGGGGCCCAGATGCGGCAGCTGTTAGCTCATTGTATATTGAACCAGCTGAGGTGAAACCAATACAAGTATTAGGGCTGAACCAGTAATAGCCATCGGTTTTCATCAGTTTGGGAATCTCGCCGAACTGATCCTGTCGGTTTTTGAGAAGGGAAAATCAAGCCCCGAACAATCTGTTTGTCTTTCTGAAGGGTGAAATACTCTCTGATTCCTAGCAAATTCCTGATGAGGTCGGAACAATTTTACCAATAAAACTGCCTCAAGAAAATCTTGGTTATATAACTCTTGAATTCACATATTTGTGTGGACGCAGGGATAGCTGCAATCGACAAATTCTAATGAATTCTTCAAATCAGAGCACAATAGGATAAACTGTCGAAGATGCTTCGACTTCTTGAGTTGGAAGAAATGTATCAGAGGCACACTAGATAACACATAAGCCACTAGATATCCCTCTAAATTTGAAGTAGATGTAAAATCCAATTCCCCATTTGGTTTTTTTGGTTTTGCCAGATATGAATTTTCTCTATATAACTAATGGTAATGGAAAAAATGAATTTGGTCTACAACTCTTACAAATTTGGATGCTCTCATGAAGTCTCATGGGTGGTTTGCTTTGTATGATTGCCATGGTATCTTCAACCTGAAGAAAATCACAGTAATGTTGTTGTGACTCTGGAAAGTCCGGGTCACTAGTGATTCTCCACTACATTATGCGAGTTGCAACCGAACCATGCCAAGGAAGGAAAGCCTGCTACATAGGGCAAGGTGTAAAGTCCTAGACGCCTAGTGATCCAGAAAAACGAAAGTACTAATTACTAACAAAGTAGACAACTTTATTGTTTTTCTCAACAAAAAGAAAATAACAACTTTATTGAGAGTGCTTTTCTATAAACAGAAAAAAAAAATAATGAGAAAGTTCTACCAAATGTATTCTAGAAGAAAATGACGTCATTAGATCTGGATCAACTAAAATGCCCCACACAAACAAGGGGCACGCTTATTTGGTGTCAAAGTGAAAGGGAAAAATAAGTAATGATTCATTTTGTTTTTAAATAATGTGTTTACTTATAAAATCAATAATACAGAGTTTTAAGATTTCACACAATGTAAAGAATGAAAGAATAGAATACAATATTTTTATACCTTTTAATATTGATTTCTTATTAAAAGGAATAAATATTATATCTACTTACATATCTAATTTCAAATGTTATAACTTAATAGTTATTACTTATGAAAAAAGGATATTTTAGTAATTACATTAAATAATATCTTTATTTTTAAGTAAATAAATATTAAAAAAATAAAATTGTTTCTCATTACATAATCACATAAATAAATAAACACTAACAAGAAAATGAATGATCCTGTTACTATTACTTGCTTTACCTTCCAATCCTTTTATCTTTTTCTTTATCTCCTTTTACGATTTGATAAAGTGGAGTTATATACTACTGGTGATGATAGATCTAGTGGTTATTTGGTGTAGCGGATAAGGAGTGTGCTTGGATTAAATTATCATAATTTTTATATTTGGTGTCTTCATTTGGGTGGAACATAAATGAAATAATTTATTAGTGAAAATTAACGTAAAATACAAAAAGACATCTTAAACCACTTTATTTTTTAATAAGACTTTAAGAAACTCTAAAATTGTTCATAATACATAGTTTAAATGAGCTTTTCAACCAAATTACTAAGTATGTGATAAATATGAATAGCAAAAGATGATCATAATATGATAAATGATAAGCATACATATATAGTTTACATCTAATACAAGTACTTTACATCTAATAAATGATAAGCATACCATCTCAAATTGAACAAATTAATAAAAGTCAACTAATACAAGTACTTTACATCGATAGTTTCATACAAGATAAGAAAATATCAGTATCAAAAGGAGCTTCTAGGAGGTTTAAAGATATTTGAATAACCTTCTTGGTTCAAACAATATTGATACCAAAACATAGAGTTTGAATAGTTATAGAGAAATTAGATATCTCTTGTAATTAGTCTATTATCATTGCTAGCGACTCTAAGATTAGAGCTGATATTTTGAATCACATATCCCAGTGCAAGAATAAATTAAAAATTGGATTAGTGGAAATGAAAAGTAAATTTATGAAAACCTATATTAAAAAATGAATAAAAATAACTTGAATTTTATATTTCAAAGTTATTTAAAAAATTACATGTAAAGTTTGGATATTTTATCCATTACCGATATTTCCATGTAAATTTTCAAATTTTTTGTCATTTTACACTATAATTTTCTCAAAAGCAGATATTTCTATTAAAATATTGATATTTATAGAAATATCTATAGAAAATTTTGAATATTCTACAGGATACGACATTCCTGTTTCCATATCAATACCTCGAAAATACAAAAATATGGTCAAAAATATCGACAAAAATGTCCATTTTCAATCTCTGCTTGTCTCTTTGGTAGGCCAGGCCTCAAGTCGAATTAGTTCCTAGTGTGAAATTGCATAAGCTCTACTGTACCTTTTTAGCATAATCTTAAAGCTGATCCAGCGTGCGCTACTGGTCAATTGTTCATAATTTGGCATATTTATGTGACATTGCAACGGATATGGTCGTCAGTAGTTTGTAAGTTTCGACCTTGGCAACATCATATTGCCAATGTCTTGATTTGGTTACGTCATATCTTCGATGGCGTGATTGATGGTCGGATTCGTTTGAGAGGGAAAAGTTAACCATCACCAGTTGATACCAAAAAGTAAACCACCGGTATACTCAGAAGTCTAGGAAAAAGTTACCCGCCAGTATAGTAGAAAGTCAACAACTGTACGGTGAAAACAAACGAGGGTAATTTAGGCATTTTGTACCCTTGCAGGACTATTCTTGAAGTAGCAGTAATAAAGTTACAGGTTTCCAACAAGATCGCAAGAAAGGTCGTGTTAACGGAAGGGTAATTTCATAGTCCCTTGAAAGATGGTTTTTATAAATGCGGCACTTAAACTTGAAACGAGTATTAAGAGTGTAGTTTTTAAGTGTTGAGTAAATACGATGTAAAATGTAATTTTCTCTTAATGCAAATCTCGTATGATTGCCCCAACATATTTCATCATGGTCTCTAATGTTTGAGCATGGACTCTGATAGACTCTGATGCAAGGTCGGTTAAAGGAATATCAGTTTTGTGAATGTATGAAATATCTCTCTTTTAAAGAGTATAAAGACATAATTAATCATAAGTATTTTTAGTTAGGATAAGACAAACAAATATTATTTAAGGATATTTTAGTCTTTTTGGTTACGAGAAGGAAAAAATAAGTGGTAGATATGGTAAAAAGTGGTGTACTTAAAATAATTGACCTACGTTCTCTCATGGGCTCTGATGTTTGGACTTTGGGCCTCTTAACCTATATCAACTCTATCAGGGCTCAAATAACCCCAATCATAGGCCGTGAAGGGGGAAAAAATACGAAGCCGATCATTTCCTTGATCATACTTAGTTGTGTTAATTAAGAGAAAATCAAGTCTAGAAAACTGCCGTCAAAATATTACAGATAAAATTGAATTGAGAGATAAAAGACAAAGGAAGGTCAACACATCTTGTTGGGGAATTAGGCGACTCCTAATTCCAAGGATCGCAAGAACGAACAATTGCAGAAAATAAATAGGAGAAAAGAAGAAAAAGAGACACCAAATTTTTATACAGGTTCGTCCAAAATTGAGACTACGTCCTGTTTCTGTCGCTTGCAGATTCCACTATGATGAAGGAGATTATAGATTACAAGAGCAGTTTCTCACACACTCACAAATTTTGCTTACCAAAACTCTCTTCTATCTAACACCCTGTGGGAGTTTTTTCTCTCTCAAGGATGGAGCTCTCAAGAATTATGCCTCTCACAAAATTATGCCTATCACAATTTTCACACACACAACCCTAGCCACCTTGTGTCTATTTATAACCAAAGGAGGAGAAAATAGCAACTAATGGGAAACCCTAGTGGTTTCCCGTTTTTGGGACCTTTGAATTCGACTTTGATTCAAAACACATCGCGCAGCACAGCGCGTTAGCGCCGCGGCGCTCGAAACGAGCGCTGCGGCGCCTAGGCGCTCTGCTCCTGGCGCCTAGGCGCTCACCACTCGACGCCTCGGCATAATCCTCCTGGCGCCTAGGCGCTTGCCACATTGCGCCTGGGCGCAATTCACCTGGCGCCTAGGCGCTCTCCTTATGGCACCTAGGCGCCCTCATCCCAACGCCGCGACGCTCTTCTGCCAGAGCCGCGGCGCTTGCTCTCTGCCTTCGAGGGCGCGTTTTTCTCCATTGTTCTTCCTTTTGCTGGGTTGTCAACTTGATTTGGCTCCACATCTGCAACAAATCTCCCACTTGGAGACTAATCAATCACCATGTCTCCCACTGCAGCGGCAACGACTTCTCACGCCTCTTGGAGAAGTCCAACTGAAGTTGCGCACAACTTCAGTTTCTTAATCGGATCCATCTTGGTGAGCATATCTCTGGATCCTTTTACCATCCACCTTGCCTTATACCGCTTGCTGCCAGCACTTTTATCTTTTGCCCGGTATACCCTCTTGTTGTGCAAGGACTTTTTACCCTGTGGTAACTTTACCAGCTGCCATGTCTGATTGGACATTAAGGAATCCATCTCATCCCTCATGGCTAACTCCCACTTGACCGAATCTCCAGCCTCCACGGCTTCATCAAAGCTCTCTGGCTCACCTCTGTCGGTCAACAAGATGTAATGCAGAATAGGGGAGTATCTCTGCGGCGGTCTGATTGTCCTGCTAAACCTCCTGACTGGTGTGGCAGGAGTCCTCTGGTTTTCTTCTGGAGCTATGTTTTCCTGGTCTTCAACCTCTGGATTTTGCACCTCCACTTCAGGCAGATCCTTCAATGGAATCACCTCAGGCTTCTTGTCTTCAGAACCTGAACCCCTGGAGTCCGTGCTATCTCTGTCCTTGTACAGAACACCTTCGTTGAAGATCACATCCTTGCTCTTGATAATCTTCCGACTTTGGTCATCCCAGAGACGATAACCAAACTCAAGTCCGCCATAGCCAACCAGAAAACACTTCTTTGACTTGGCATCCAGTTTACTTCTAGCAGTGGAATCAATGTGTGCATAGGAAACACAACCAAACACTCTCAAGTAAGAGAGATTCACCTATTTTTGGCTCCAGACTTCTTCCGGTAGCTTGAACTTCAGCGGTGTAGATGGACTTCTGTTGATCAGATGAGCGGCTGTGTTAATTGCCTCAGCCCAAAACATCTTTGGCAGCCCTGCATGCAACCTCATGCTTCTAGCACGCTCGTTTAAAGTCCTGTTCATCCTCTTAGCTACCCCATTCTGTTGTGGTTTCCCTGGAATGGTCTTCCTCATCTTTATCCCATTCTCAGCACAGTACCGCCTGAAATCTTCACCTAGGTACTCTCGCCCATTGTCAGACTGCAAGCACTTCACCTTCAAATCTGTCTCGTTCTCCACCATGGCTTTCCATCTCTTGAAAGCATCGAACACATCAGATTTTTTTTTCAGAAAGTAAACCCATACCTTCCTGCTTGAGTCATCAATGAACGTCACATAGTAGTTTGCGCCACCAAGGGAAGTCACCGGCGCAGGCCCCCACACATCAGTGTGAACAAGCTCCAATTTCCTGGACTTAGGCTCTCTACCCATCTTTGAGAAACTCACTCTCTTCTGTTTACCAAAGATGCAGGCTTCACACAAACTGTGATCAACAGTTTTCAAACCCGGCAGTTTTCCTTTGCAGTGAAGCACCTTCATACCCTTTTCACTCATGTGACCGAGCCTATAATGCCATAGCTCAGTATTGGCAGCAGAATCAGCAACTGCTAGGGTATCTCTGCAACTAGAGTTCATGTAGAGAGTTACAGCCTTGCGTCCCCGAGCAATAACCATCGCTCCTTTCGTGACTTTCCAACCTCCACAATTGAAGGTTACTTTATGTCCATCATCATCTAGTTGCCCCACCGAAATCAAGTTGCGCATTAGTTTAGGAACATGTCTCACCTTATGAATCTTCCACACCGACCCATTAGGCATTTTTAAACTGACATCTCCAATGCCAACTATACCCAAAGGTTCTCCATCAGCGAGATAAACCTTACCATGATTTCCAGCAACGTAGTTCTCCAGGACATGACGGTGTGCTGTGGTATGGAATGATGCTCCTGAGTCTATCACCCACGAATCAAAAGAACTGTCAACCGACAAGATTAAAGCATCCTATTGCTCTTCAATGGCGGCGTTAGCTTCATCATTAGTCTTGTCTTCATTCTTCCTTGGAGCCCTGCAGTTCTTTTTCAAGTGGCCCGTCTTCCCACAGTTCCAACACTCCATGGTCCTACCGTTCCTTGACTTGCTTCTCCCATTCCTCGACTTGCCTCTCCTGCCATTATCTCTGTTGGATTGCCTGTCAAGTTTCCTGCCCCTATTATCAACATTAAGGGCCGAGTTCGACGAAGAGGCTTCTCCTGAGTCCTTCCTGCGAACTTCTTCCGCCAGAATAGAGTTTCTAACATCAACAAACTTCAGTTTGGCATTCCCAAGTGAATTTGTAATGGCCACCCTCATGGGTTCCCAGCTATTCGGTAACGAGGCCAAGAGGATTAGAGCATTGATCTCATCATCAAATTTAATCTCTATCGAGACCAATTGGTTTAGGACGGTGTTGAAACTGTTCAGGTGCTCTACCACCGAGGCACCTTCAGGCATCTTTAAATTGAAAAGCTTCTTCATGAGATGTACCTTGTTATTGGCTGAGGGCTTCTCATACATCTCTGACAGAGCCTTCATCATCCCTGCTGTAGTGGTCTCCTTCGCAACGTTGTGGGCAACGTTCTTTGACAAAGTCAAACGGATCACATCGAGTACTTGTCTATCAAGGAGACTCCACTCCTCATCCTTCATGCCTTCGGGCTTACTACCCAAGGGCAAGTGCAGTTTCCTGCTGTACAGGTAGTCTTCTACTTGCATCCTCAAATAGGAAAAATCTGAACCATCGAATTTGGTGATACCGGCTGCCATACCTTCTTCTCCAGTCATCGTTCTTGATCAAAACCTCCGCTCTGATACCAGTTGTTGGGGAATTAGGCGACTCCTAATTCCAAGGATCGCAAGAATGAACAATTGCAGAAAATAAATAGGAGAAAAGAAGAAAAAGAGACACCAAATTTTTATACAGGTTCGTCCAAAATTGAGACTACGTCCTGTTTCTGCCGCTTGCAGATTCCACTATGATGAAGGAGATTACAGATTACAAGAGCAGTTTCTCACACACTCACAAATTGTGCTTACCAAAACTCTCTTCTATCTAATACCCTGTGGGAATTTTTTCTCTCTCAAGGATGGAGCTCTCAAGAATTATGCCTCTCACAAAATTATGCTTATCACAATTTTCACACACACAACCCTAGCCACCTTGTGTCTATTTATAACCAAAGGAGGAGAAAATAGCAACTAATGGGAAACCCTAGTGGTTTCCCATTTTTGGGACCTTTGAATTCGACTTTGATTCAAAACACATCGCGCAGCACAGCGCGTTAGCGCCGCGGCGCTCGAAACGAGCGCTGCGGCGCTCCCCTGCAGCGCCTAGGCGCTCTGCTCCTGGCGCCTAGGCGCTCACCACTCGACGCCTCGGCATAATCCTCCTGGCGCCTAGGCGCTTGCCACATTGCGCCTAGGCGCTCTCCTTATGGCGCCTAGGCGCCCTCATCCCAGCGCCGCGGCGCTCTTCTACCAGAGCCGCGGCGCTTGCTCTCTGCCTTCGAGGGCGCGTTTTTCTCCATTTTTCTTCCTTTTGCTGGGTTGTCAACTTGATTTGGCTCCACGTCTGCAACACATCTATAATAATATCAGATTGTTTTAATTTTGATAGGATCTTGGTGCACTTGTGCAGGATCATGAAAGATATCTCGTATTGGAAATGATGCCAACCACCATAATTAATCTAGTACAAAAAAGGAGTTCCGATATTTGACACAAATTTTATACTGATACAAACATGATATTATATATATATATATATATATATATATATATATATATATAAAATCACACACACACACATATTATCTCTGTATATGATCAGCAACTACTATAGTTTTATTTGTCAAGATCTTTTTCCGTAGCCTACCTCATGTCCAGAAACATGAAGCAAACAAATAAAATATATATATAGTTTTTCAAAAACTAGTTGTTACAAATCACAAGCTTGGTTTTATAAACTTATCAAACTCTTCACTCTGCAACATTAAAATGCCATGCATAAAATATTGTAGCATGAGACAGTGTATCTCATCCACCGCGGATTTCTGCGTATCTCCAAAAAATAATCTAAAAATAATTAGTGGAAACATTCATTGTTCTTAATCAATATCTCCCACGGCCATGATCGAAGAAAGAGCCCTCCTCGGAATGAGTTTGAATTACCAACTGACAGATATTAGCTGGCTTGTGAAATTTTCAATATGTCATATAAGATTATTAAGTGAATCATTAGAAACTGATTGTGCACTTGCTCTCTTTGGACTTAAGCTAGAAGGAGACAACTACTTTTGGCATCACCTTGGTGGTAGGTAGGATTGTTGAAATGACTTTATACGTATGAAATATGTGGCACATATACTGCAGCCACAATTATGGTTACGTAAAAATCAACTTGCATATATGAATATACAAAATCAGCATATGCTGATCATGCCAATTAGATTAGGATATTATATTGCATAATAATAATAATAATAATAATAATAATAATAATAATAAATAAATAAATAAATAATGCAAGTATTTATATTAAAAAGGTGCATTAAAATAATACATAAAAAGTTTACAAATATGATATGGATACGTTTTGAGAGTATAAAATGCTCCGCATAATCAGTTATCCTAACCACATATGCATGAAGATTACAGAAACATCAATAAAAAAAAGATTGGACCTAAAACGATATGCGTTTCGAGAGTATTAGTTACTCCATAATATCAGCTATCTCGACACTAGAGTTGATAAATCTAAAGGTTTTAACAACAGTATGTCATAGAAAATTACAAGATGTGGAGGAGAACGGTTATTCAGGACACAAGAAATACAAAAGAGCATACTGTGGGTAAAACCAAAATATTACAGGTAGAGGTTCAAATCCAATGGTCGTTTCTTGCTTTCTTTCTTCCAATCAAGGTCGGACATTGCGGTGTCAGACGGGATGAATGACTTGCATTTTGTCAAGCAGGCCTTCAGCTGTTGAAGTAGTAATAAAGATTTATCTCCCTGGCTTTACAATGAGGTTTTTGTTCTATAGTATAATCTAAAAAATTTAATCATAAAAACAATTTACGATAAAAAAACCCATGGGTTTGGAGTAAATACCTAACATACTCCCACTGGCAACTATGAATAACTCTTCAAAGATGCTTAAACCACCAGGTAATACAATGAAAGCGTTAGAGTTATTGATTATGTCTCCAAGACGCTAAAAGATGTCCCAAACTCTCTCTTCTTTATCTATGGTTTTCTCACAGAGGTTTCTCTCAGCTAGGAGATGAGGGGTAATCCCCATGACATAGCTACCCCTAGAATTTATTGCTGTTGCTGTTGCTATATTCTCCATTAACCCTAAGTTACCTCCCCCATAAATTAAATTAATCTTCTTATATGCTAAGACTTGTCCTAAGTTTCTACCGCTTCTAAGTAAACTCTACCTTTACTAAGACTGGAACTACAAAAGACACAGATGGTTTTGATTTTCCTAGATAAATGGGAGGAAGACATGTTTGGTTTCTAAAATAGACTAACTCTTTTTTTTTTTTACTATATATTTTTTTTGGGGTTTTGTCTTAAGTGTGCTATATCTAAACTTTGAGTCTCGAACAAGATCTTAAAGAATTAAAATGCAAAAGGACTAGGGACTTATGACAGGTAGGAGATGTAAAAGTTAGAAAAAGTCAGACTAAATTAGTTTAGATTTTGAAAAATAAACAAGCAAGCAGACCGATTTTTGACAAGCGAGACTCTAACTGTACAACTTTTGACAATTTACAAACAAACAAACAAACAAAACCCGACACATTTAACTGTAGATTTTTTTAACAAAATAAACAAGAATCTAGAAAAATTAGTAAAAGACTTATGACATACTGTACACTTTTTAACAAATACAATAGTATCTAGAAAGTTAGTAAAAGACATATGACATACTATAAACCTTTTGATAAAAACAATACGAACATATAAAAGTTATTCAGGATCTAAAAATTTCAAACTAACAACATGAATAAACATATGATAAATCTGATAAGGGAACATTTTTTAAATAAAACAAATACAGATATTTAACAACAACTGTAAGGATAAAATAAAAACAAACATTTATTCTATAACATATACTGTGACAATCTAAAAACAAACAAACACTCAAAACATATATATATATATATATATATATTTGCAGAAATACTTAAACAACATCTTTGGATTAAGAATTTGATCCCTATCTAATTTTCTTACAAATTGACAAATAAGGCCTTTGAATGCCAGATTTTTGAGGTGTTGTCTTGCTGCATGGAAATTGGGCCAAAGATTAAAAATTGCACCTTGGACATTTCCACTCAAATGGTTTTGAAGAAAAGCATAGAGGTCATACAAGCATAGATTTTGTCATCTCTATTTACTGACACAAATCCAAGCGAATAACACTTACGCTCATAAGTCTATCGCCCACATTTGTTACATCTAGAGTCAATGGCACTAGCTTTTCTTCTCATCGCACTACGATTGGTACCCATACTTGAAAGACCGACCCTCTGATTAAAGTCACTTGGGCGAATTTTTGCTTCGATCAACATCTTCACATCACCGAGGATTCCAAAAAATGTGAGAAATCCACTGTCGAGTGACTCCAGACTTGTATTTCTGTCTGAGAACAATTTGGAATAGTGATGAGAAGTATTTTCTTAGGCGATGATACTTTGAATCTGTGGAAAACAAAGAAAAAGAAACAAGCAAGCAAGCAAGAAAGAAAGAGAGAGAGAGAGAGAGAAACAAATAAAGAAACAAAGAATGGAAGTGGAGGACATTGTGGATGAGATTTGAGTTTATGAGAAGAAATATTAGAGAAGATCTAGAAAATTAAGAACAAACTTCAAATTTTAGAGAGAGAGGGAGAGAGTTTTCGAAAGAAGGGAGAATTTTACAGAGATGGGGAGCTTATGAGCAAATATGAACTTTGATGCATAGTGATAAAATTTATAAACAATGTATGAAACTGTACTGTGTACAGTGCTGGACACTAGATTGGGTCGAAATGGACAGACCCAACTATGTTTTTAATATAAATATTTGTGTTGCTATTATATTATTATTATTAAAGAAAAAAATAAATTAAAGAAAAAAAGCTATATAAAAAAAGCAAAAACAAAAATCTAGGGGGCACCCCCTCCCTCCGTCTCTGAATATATAATCCGTTTGTTTTGAATTGATATGATCACGATTCATTATATGCACACACACTAAGCAAAAGGAAATATTTTACAGCAAAGTTTTTGGTGCTATCTGTTTATAATATTTCTCAATATAGTGCCTTTTATGGCCCAATACAAGGTTTTTTTTTTCATTTTTTTTTCATTTTTGTACTTTTTAGACAAATGAAAACGAACACATTTATTTGGGTATATGTATGGTGTCTAAGAGGACTTCGTGGAGTTTCTATTACCACTTGATGTGCTGTTCAAATTAAAGCAAACTTTGCTTTACACTTTAAAGAACTACCTTATTGGCTTCTCATAATGTATAGACATGTTTGCTTTCTTTTGTTTTTTCCGTCTTGTTTTTATTTCAATGACTAATACTATTTGCATCAATTTCATTGTTCTCTTAAGCGTACCTGAATAGACTTGTGTGGTTCACTTAAGTAACGATCTCCTCAAGCCCACTGTTTTGTATATTGTTCGCCCTCTCAGACAATAATTGTTCGCGTTTGTTGCAATGATTTTTGTCACTCTCTGCATACTAGCTAGCCATTAGCTCCTACTTATTTTGTTCGAGAACAAACTACATGCATCGAAACTAAAAATTGAAATTCATGTTATGTAATATATGTGTGTGTGTATATATGATACATGGGTCTGTGCAAAAGTAATAGAATTATCAACATAAAGAGCCCTTAAATTTTAGAGTCTTTACCACTATTTTGCTATCTAAACTTTCAGAACTCCTCATTTTACCCCTTGAACTTTAAAACCATCACTTTGCCGTTGAATTTTCAAAGCTTCTTACTTTGCCTCTTGAACCTCTGATTTTCTGTTTAAATAGATGAAATTAAGTCTATATGATTCATGTGATTTGTACATGAGAAATTTTATCAGGCCTATGTGCGAATCATGTAATATATGGCACATATTCTGCAGCCATAATTTTGGTTACTGGTTACGTAAAAATCAACATACATATATACACACATATATATAATCCATTTGTTTTGAATTGATATGATAATGATTCATTATCCACACACAAAGCAAAAGGGAAATATTTGACACTGAATATTTAAATTCATGTTATGTAATACATGTGTGTATATATGATACATGGGTCCAAGCAAAACTAAAAATAAAAAAAAAAATGAGCCTGCATATAATGGTGGTGGGCAATCTTATAAATCCTTCCATCATATATAATATGGTCTCCACCAACCTTTCCACGATCCGTAATATCAATCCTTACACGTTCAGATTCATGGACGCTTGACATTTCACCAAATATTATAGGGAAATTTCATGTCCAGAACTTATTGGCCACCCATTGGTAATGGGGCCTATTTGAAAGCAAAAGTTATTGAGTATATTTTTACATAAAAATTGCTTGTTAAAAAAAAAAACACTAAATCATGATTTTTCAAAAGAAAAAGAGAAAGAAAAAAGCTAAAGGGCACAATAATGATATTTTTGCATCAATGTGATCTTCTACTTTTGCATGCTTTTAATAGATATATCATATTGCTCCTGCTCTACCGGCCGAGTCCAAGATATATGTTTGCATCAATATGTATGGTCGCATTCGTCAGAATAATTAAGAACATTTGCTTATAATATATGAATTTGCATTTTTAGAGGTTTTGTTGGTATATTTTTTAATTATCGTTCTTTGTCGTTTCTCGGGATTATACACGTCGCCGTTCAGTTAAAGAGATAGGCGCTATCTGCAGTAAATTTAACGTTAATTTGTCTTGTATAAACGCAATACTGCTAATGTAATTTTGCGAATTTAGTATTATTATATTGCAAATAACTACGTACAAAATTTGATTTCCTGAGACAAAATAAAAAAAGGTAGAGAGATAACTTCGACCACATATCAAACTTTGCGTTTATAAAGTTAATCAAATTACTAATGTTGATGTAATAAAGCATTAAGGACCTAAATATGTCGAGTTTGTAGAGTTTAATTATTGCCCTCGTAAGGCAGAGTTAGCATACGGACTTTGTGTTTGGGTGTTTCTTATTTTATTTTCACTCTTTTATATTCAGTCATGCCCAAGTTTTATTTACATTATTAGGAGCTTCCATTTTAGGGTTAAACCATGTTACAAGGAAAACCAGAGTTCAAGTGGCATACAATTTCTCTTATAGGCCGTTTTTAATCACAATTATGAAATCATAGAAAGACGGAAAATGAACCTAATTCTCTCATTTAAAGTTAACGTGGGAGGCAATTTATAACCCAATTACAACAATAATCGAGGAACAACTGAAGAATAAGAAGTGTTTTAGGAAAATAAGTGAAAAAGGAACTTAAGATTAGAAGAAGAAGTCAAAACATGACCAAAGGCAGAACTAAGATCTGAATAGAAATGAGAAGCTTAGGACTAAAAAGACAGGGAAATTAGCCTGAGGAAACACGTTAATAAATTAGAAGCCTAAATAAAGGCCATTAGTAGTAAACAGTCTGATTAAGTCAATTATTCAGATATTTGTAATACCCCCAACACCTATAAATAAGGATAGAACCTAATCATTTGTATAATTCTAACAAAATATTTGAGAATTATTAAGAATTTCTCTAAAGTTTGTTCAATTTTAACGTTCAAATTGAGTGAGATATTGATTGTTTGTTGTTTGAGGGAATTTCGATACAAACAACTACTATAAATTTTGTCTGTAATTATTTGACTTGATATCATAAAGAATTAAAACGATATTATAAATTGAAATCACTCTTATTAATTTGGCTTAGAAGGATCAAATAAAATGATAACTTCTGTGACACCCGTTATTCTCCTAACGGGTATTGAGGTAATTAAATTAATTTTTAATGTATAAAAAAAATTGCTTCATTTAAATTTATTTTATAATATTTATTTTTATATATTTTTAAATTTTCTAAAATTCTCCTATATTTATTTAGTATGATTACTAAAAAGCCTTAGAACTTCTAATAAATCTCAAAAATGTCATATTGGCATTATATGTGTTAAAGTCTTTAGATGAGACATAAGGATATCTTTTCCAACTACTCTTGACCCTCATTTTCTTTATTTCCTCCGTGACATGCTTCAACATGTCTCCTCTATAATTGTTTCTATCACTTCTCTTCAAAGACTTCATCTTTTCTTCCTTTCTCTTCCACGGTTCCCACACTCTTCTTCTCATTTCTTTGCTGAAGCAAAATACTTAGAGAACTTCTTCAAGGCAGCCATAAAAATCAGCCACCATCACCTCCATTTGAGCAAGAATTTCAGTCATACCGAAGTAAAGGAACCTGTTTTGAAGCCATTTCAAGCTTCCAACTAACCATAATCCGAGGTTAGAATCTTATGAACAAATTTAGTCTTTCATTTATAAATTTTCTTTTATACTAAAGGATTATTCAAATTTGCGTTCTTAAACCTAAGTATATGTTTGTTGCTATTTTGGAGAATATGTATGAAGTCTAAGTGTATATGCCCTAGACAGAAAATTTATATTGTTAAACTTTATAATACCTCTATGGGCAGTGGTTATTTCTTGAAATTCTAAGATTAAATTAAAATAAATTTTATGAATGTAGTTGTATGTTGTGCTTTAGTTTTAATTGTCCTTATGCACGCCTTAGGATCAAGGGAGTATGGAGCTAACGTTAATTGATTCCAGGATTAAGAGACTGTTGATAAGCTTAAAAGGTAGGGATTCTATTACTCATCTTTTGTGAGGTTTTTATAGAATTAAAATTGATTGTTTTGCCGCAATATATATATATCTATGTTGAACTGATATTATATGTGTATCACATATGAAACTATGACATGGACTCGTCTTGTATTGTACGGCGAGGAACATAATGAATTGACATATGTTATAAATTGAGAAGCATGGTTAGGAAAATTAACTCTATTAATAATGATTTAATATAGAGAAATTGTGAGACATGAAAAGGGCGACGGTTACGTCCTTGGGCATGAATACCCTAAAAGGTAAAGTAGGGGGAAGGCGATGACGCTTCCTTGGGTTGAAAGTCCCAGAACACACTGTACAGGAATCGATTTGGTGAGGACTCGGGGCTTGATGTCCCCTCACCGGAACACCCTTGGAATGTTTATAGGGTGATCAAGTGCGCCCATTTGGGTTTCGATGAGTTGAGTGATACTCAATTTAACATGGATACCTAGGAACAATGATGATTGGTAATATTTGTATAAATGTGTAATTATGACACTTGGTAATGATTAACTACGGTATCCATAAGATGTGATCATAATAAACCTCATAATCTGGAATATGATGTAACTTATTAACCATGCAGATTTTAATGTGGTAATGATAGAGGTGGGTAATGGCTTTCTCTACTGAGCATAGTGTTGCTCATTCCCTTATGTTTATATCTTTTCAGGACTCACTAAGTGTGAGGTGGCTACGAGAAATATAGTTGAGGAAGTGATGTAACTATATTACATTGGGACTGCTTCAATTGTTGAGAATGTTCTTCATGATAATGTAAGCATCAATTGTTACTTTCTGTGACTGTATTACAATGTGTTGAGGGTTAAAATGATGATGACAACAGTTTATATTATTAAATTTAAGGTGCTACATTAAAACTGTGGTTTATTTGTCGTTTATATTTTTATTTTTGAGTTGGGAGTTTTCATTTAAGTCCCGGGCAAATTTTATTTTTAAGGTTTTACTTTTATTATTTATTTTTATTTTATCTCATTAAAAACTGTTAACCCCCATATAGGGGCGTTACAGAATTTTTGGTATCAGAGCCTAGGTTCGGTTAACCTAGGGAGTGTAGCACCACTTTAAAAAAATATATTTTTTGAGATGGTTTTGAAACTGAATTTTCATTGTCATCATCAAAATGAACCTTCACATTGATTTATACAGTCTAGAAGGATGTAACATGGAAAGGCCATAGAATGAAAATACTAATGGTTATATGAGTACAATAATTATATAGAAGGAAAGTATTAATAGTTATGAGGGAATGATAATTATATGAAATGAGTTTATAAGTAGAATGCTTATGAGAGATTCGTATAATATTAGGATCTATAAGCATATTTAATTCGTATAAACGATGAGAAATTCGTATAGATACGAGGATTTAAGAGCCTTTTGTCTCGTGAAAAACAATAAGAAATATAAGGCTTGATTTATTGATTTTAAAGTTTGACATAGATATGCCAAATTTTTCGTAATTGATTCAAACCTAAGTAATGATTATGTGTGGATTCGATGGAGCACATAAGTGTCAATAACTTTTCTTGAAAGTTCTCTTTATTTGAGGAATATGATATAAGTTGGGAATCATGGTATTAAATCTTGAGAGAGATAAATGTTAGACTTTTGGTCTGTTGAGGCTGTGTAAAGTCTAGAATGCATGAATCTCAAAATTGGAATATTTTGTTACGTACATTGTATTTAAGTGTATCAGTGAATCTTTATATATAGATGCAATAGAAAAATGATCAATATGAGTTTCCTTAAGTAAATCATAATACTTAAGGCACTTATAATAATTTTGGATAATTACGATAAAATGTTTAAGTTTTAGATGTTTAGATGTGAATCTTTTGGTTACCTAAGGTTTTGTTATATGAGGAAATTATATATTGTATAAGTAGAATTGTGGGGATTGTAGATGTTCTTAAGTAGTAACATCAAGTGTCTTTGTTCGTTGATATGGTCTACGTTGAAAGACGTAAATCGTATTAATTTCAAGGTTAGTCACATTCTAAACCCTTGGTAGCAATGATGATGAATCCATTGATAGATGTTAAGTATTATGAATAACATATGGGTGTATGCATTGTTCAATAAGGTTTTGATTAAAACAAAATTATTTGAGTTGCTGGAGGATTATGTTGTTATGAAATGATTTTAAATATCATTCAGGAAGATCGTTGTTGTCGTTAAATTAGATTTGTTGTTTATAGTTAACTTTATCTATAGTGGACTTTGAATTGGGTTTAAGATTTATACAAATTGGTTTTCAATTTTATGTTTGTTATTTAACTCGTTCCAAATGTGTTAAGGCCCGAAACAACCTGACCATTTTCAACTTAGAACATTTGGGCCTAGTTCAAATCTTAAATCAGTTTGATTCACACTGTCTCTCCCACGTGGTCTCTATACGTGTCATATACAGTGGTTTAATTATTGTTTACATATACGTTTACTGTGCATAAGAGCTTATTTCTCCGAGTTCATTTTTTTCTCTCTTAATTTGTTATTTTCTCTCTAAATCGCAAATCCTCTTCTTTTTCATTAGAAATTCTTCTTTTCCTCTAAAAGAAGAAGGAATTCTAGGATTCTGCAATTTACTATCTTAATTTTTCCTTTCTATTTACTCTTCTTTCATCTCATCATGGACCCAAAGTACCAACACCTGAGAAAGTATTTCCCATCACTCTCCCAAAAGATTCTCAGAAAGAAATACAAGGCTAGAATTACTCGGTTGTGGATTCTTATGCGTTTTGGTATCCCTTGTGATGTGAGAATGTTAATAGAGGGGAAAATCCGTCCGAGTGACTTTAGTCAAGATGTCGGTTTACCAGGAACAGGTACCAGTCGTAGTGCAATGAAAAGAAGAGCTCGTGCCATCGTGGTCGCTTGTAACAAATGTGGAAGACAAAATTGTAACGGTAAATGTACTTCACCTGGTTATATGTCTACGAATAGAGAGGATAAAATAAGGTTTTGTAGGAATGGACTTTCAAAGGAGAACTTGGATAGCATCCATCCTCCTCTTCACGGTCACCCTAGTGGATATGTTCAAGGAGCTATTTTTAAACTCTGGCCTAAATTTTATACAGAAAGACAACGCCTCAGGAATATGGTATTTCTAGATCCTGTTTGCCAAGCCATAAGAAAACTGGATGGGGAATAAGTCATCGCACTATAAAGGTTATTTAGTCTTTACTTATTTGAAGCAGTTTTAGCTGATGTTCAACAGTTTGTGTTTTTCTTTTACTCAGAATATTTGCTTTTGTGTTTGAAATAATTGTGATTATTAGATTGATACAGTGAGTGTTAATATCTTATTTAATTTATGATTTTCTTAAATATATATATAATAAAATATATTATCTTCTCAGACACGTCACATACGGTACAATAATATGTTTGAATTTTGAAAAGCTTATCCAGATATTTCAAGATTTGTGTCTCAAATTTCAAAAGTTCTACAGTATTTGTCGTTTATATTAAATTTCTAGACTTGGTGTATATTTGTCAAAAAGTCTACAGTTGTGTCATGAGGGTCTTTTGTCGAATTGTTCTCAATTGTCAAAAGTTATACAATTAGAGTCTAATCTTTTTCAAAAAGTGAATCAGATTTTCTGTAAACTATCAATCACCTTATCTTACTTTCTTATCCGCACAAGATTTTGTTTAAATCTTTGGATTACCTTTTCATTACCTACTCGTCTATCTCTTTAGCCCTTTTTGTATATTTCTCATCTTTAAAATCTCATGTAGAACCCGAAGTCTAAGTGGAGCAGACATTAAGCAACCACTTCTATAAACCAAATATGTCTACCTCCCAGTCCACGAAGAAAATAAAGAATGTCTGTGTCTTTTGTGGTTCCAGCCTTGGAAAAGATAAAGCTTATTTAGAAGCTGCAAATCATTTAGGGCAAGTCCTAGCACGCAAGAAGATTAACATAATCTATGGGGGTGGTAGTATAAAAATGATGGTAAATATGGCACTAGCAGCTAGGTCTAGCGACGCTACTGATGTAAGAATTTGGCCTCATATTCCAATTGAAGGAAACCTTTGTAAGGAAGCCATAGGTAAGGGAGAAGGAGTCAGGAGTATCCCTAAAAATTTTAAAGACATAATCTATAATTCTGATGCTTTTATAGCATTACCTGGTGGTCTAGGTACTCTTGAGGAAATATTTATAGTTGCTTGTGGGCAATTGTTGGGCTTTTATTCCAAACCTTTGGGACTGCTGAATGTAAATGGTTTTTATGACGGTCTTTTGAAATTTCTAGATTACGCTGTGGAAGAAAACATCACTACAGAATCGCAGAGACAAATCTTTGTTACTGCTTCAACAGCTGAGGAATTGATAGATAAAATGCAAATCATACATCCAGAATCCGACACTGCAACATCCAAGCTTGAATGGGAAAGGGAAAGCCGGGAGCGGCCAATTGATTTGAATCTCCATCTGTAATCTTTTTGTTTTATCTTTGGCATGTAGGCATGTGTGTCCGTATTTCGTGTGTTACGAATAATCGTTTACCTTGTATTCTGTGTTTCTTGTGGTACGTCGTTGTTCAATCTTTTAGATTCATTGAGCCTAATGCCGGGATGGCTGGATACGGAGTACTTGATGCTCTCGAAACGCATCCTTCTTAAGGTCCGATCTTTTGTTTATCGATGTTTTTGTATCCTCTAAGCATGCATGATATGGATAGCTGGTATACGGAGTGCCTTGTACTCTCGAAACGTATCCGTATTATGTTTGTAATGTGTAATATTCTGTTAATATTATGTGGAAGTACCAGAGTCAGTTATGGGGATATTCCATATGAAACATGAGTATATTATTTGGGTTGAATGTTTGTGTCATGAGGATAGCTGTTTAATGAATAATATGTCGGGTATGTTTGCAACTCTGAGATTCCGTTTAATATCTCTATGAGTAAGTTTAATGTATAGTTTTGAATAAAAGTGTTTGTGATATATGTTTTATGATTATGTTTTAGTTTATTAGTTGAGGTATGAAATCAAATATATTTGACTTTTCCTTACTCAAAAAGGAAAAGGAACCTAAAGATGAAGTATATAAAATTTCTCTGGCAATCTCCTTAAATGTGATTGTAAATCACGGTCCATGGACAATGAAGGACTGGAATCATGGTATGGTCAATATGTATGCCTGATCAGATTCTTAGACTATTATACGGTGTTATAAGTTGAAACTTGTCAGAAATACTCTTATTGAGGGATTTAGGAGTAAGATTTATTATGCAAGTAAATAAGTGGAAATACGATAACTTAAATTTGGAGGACAAACAACATTAACGGTTTAGACTCAGAATTGGAATCATAGTGGAATCATAATTTTTACTAGTATTGCTAGAATTGAAATTTCGAGGACGAAATTTCTTTAAGGGGGGTAGAGCTGTGACACCCGTTATTCTCCTAACGGGTATTGAGGTAATTAAATTAATTTTTAATGTATAAAAAAAATTGCTTCATTTAAATTTATTTTATAATATTTATTTTTATATATTTTTAAATTTTCTAAAATTCTCCTATATTTATTTAGTATGATTACTAAAAAGCCTTAGAACTTCTAATAAATCTCAAAAATGTCATATTGGCATTATATGTGTTAAAGTCTTTAGATGAGACATAAGGATATCTTTTCCAACTACTCTTGACCCTCATTTTCTTTATTTCCTCCGTGACATGCTTCAACATGTCTCCTCTATAATTGTTTCTATCACTTCTCTTCAAAGACTTCATCTTTTCTTCCTTTCTCTTCCACGGTTCCCACACTCTTCTTCTCATTTCTTTGCTGAAGCAAAATACTTAGAGAACTTCTTCAAGGCAGCCATAAAAATCAGCCACCATCACCTCCATTTGAGCAAGAATTTCAGTCATACCGAAGTAAAGGAACCTGTTTTGAAGCCATTTCAAGCTTCCAACTAACCATAATCCGAGGTTAGAATCTTATGAACAAATTTAGTCTTTCATTTATAAATTTTCTTTTATACTAAAGGATTATTCAAATTTGCGTTCTTAAACCTAAGTATATGTTTGTTGCTATTTTGGAGAATATGTATGAAGTCTAAGTGTATATGCCCTAGACAGAAAATTTATATTGTTAAACTTTATAATACCTCTATGGGCAGTGGTTATTTCTTGAAATTCTAAGATTAAATTAAAATAAATTTTATGAATGTAGTTGTATGTTGTGCTTTAGTTTTAATTGTCCTTATGCACGCCTTAGGATCAAGGGAGTATGGAGCTAACGTTAATTGATTCCAGGATTAAGAGACTGTTGATAAGCTTAAAAGGTAGGGATTCTATTACTCATCTTTTGTGAGGTTTTTATAGAATTAAAATTGATTGTTTTGCCGCAATATATATATATCTATGTTGAACTGATATTATATGTGTATCACATATGAAACTATGACATGGACTCGTCTTGTATTGTACGGCGAGGAACATAATGAATTGACATATGTTATAAATTGAGAAGCATGGTTAGGAAAATTAACTCTATTAATAATGATTTAATATAGAGAAATTGTGAGACATGAAAAGGGCGACGGTTACGTCCTTGGGCATGAATACCCTAAAAGGTAAAGTAGGGGGAAGGCGATGACGCTTCCTTGGGTTGAAAGTCCCAGAACACACTGTACAGGAATCGATTTGGTGAGGACTCGGGGCTTGATGTCCCCTCACCGGAACACCCTTGGAATGTTTATAGGGTGATCAAGTGCGCCCATTTGGGTTTCGATGAGTTGAGTGATACTCAATTTAACATGGATACCTAGGAACAATGATGATTGGTAATATTTGTATAAATGTGTAATTATGACACTTGGTAATGATTAACTACGGTATCCATAAGATGTGATCATAATAAACCTCATAATCTGGAATATGATGTAACTTATTAACCATGCAGATTTTAATGTGGTAATGATAGAGGTGGGTAATGGCTTTCTCTACTGAGCATAGTGTTGCTCATTCCCTTATGTTTATATCTTTTCAGGACTCACTAAGTGTGAGGTGGCTACGAGAAATATAGTTGAGGAAGTGATGTAACTATATTACATTGGGACTGCTTCAATTGTTGAGAATGTTCTTCATGATAATGTAAGCATCAATTGTTACTTTCTGTGACTGTATTACAATGTGTTGAGGGTTAAAATGATGATGACAACAGTTTATATTATTAAATTTAAGGTGCTACATTAAAACTGTGGTTTATTTGTCGTTTATATTTTTATTTTTGAGTTGGGAGTTTTCATTTAAGTCCCGGGCAAATTTTATTTTTAAGGTTTTACTTTTATTATTTATTTTTATTTTATCTCATTAAAAACTGTTAACCCCCATATAGGGGCGTTACAACTTCACTTAATTCTTAGATATATGTTGGACCATACAATGAATTGGAAAGCGTTTAGTTATCCGAAGAATTAGTAATCGAATTTAGCTATTGGGCAACAAACCGGCAATGCCAGCAAGAGGGGGGACAAATCCATGCATGCTTCAAGATGAAAGTGGAGGCCGCTTTTATGGATGATCACTGTACCTAGAGATGATAACCACAAAAAAAAAAAAAAAAAGTTAAGCATTTAAATTATGGAAATGTCTTTCCAAAGAGGTGGTGGGGCAAGTGCGAGATGATTAGGATATATTATAGATAGAAAAAAAGTACTACGGTAGCAGTTTGTGGCAGCTTCATTAATCAAACTCAATTAATCCCAAAAGCACAATCATTAACCATCAAGAAACTTGTAATATATATTTTGATTAATAAATTATTGGAAATAAAACAACTATTTTTTTTTTCACCCCCTCAAAATTCTTGGAAATAAAACAAAGAGTTTGATTAATAAATTGAGCTTCCACCTTGGCGTTAGTGTAAAGACAGACTAAGTTTACGTTGTTCAATAATTATGAATAATGTTTTTTTTTTTTTGGCTGTTTGATACAATCTTACATATAAGTTCAGGAATCTTACGGTACACCTCGTGCGTTTCCCTAACAAACATAATATTGTTTTTGTAATTACTTAAATTAATTATACTTAATCTAAGTAAAATAAATTTAAAAATTAAGATCTAGCTTTACCGCTGGCCATACATTGTCGGTGCCCGAACCTCGATGCCACGAACCTTCGTTGTTCTATTAAGTACTTCTTTGCTCCAATGGCATGTGCGTAATAGTTTAACTTTTATAGAAAAATATTCCGAATATTATTATGATCAGTTCCCACACGTACGAATAGACATAACACTCTCATCACTTGTCGCGGTACTACCTAAATGGGTTACAAATTAACCTTTTCCCCTTAGCTAGCTAGATTTAGTACTTTTTGCTTCGACCGACCAGATTTATGGTTGGATTTTGATGATGGGTTTTTCCTAGATCATTAATTTCCGGTGAAGGAATGGTTTGGGATATGTTGTAGAGTTTTGTGGCACGAAGCAAAATGTTATTGTGTCATTAGTTTGATTTCTCCAATAACAATTCCGTCAAAAAAAATATATTTATATATATATAAGTTGGATTTATATATAATCTTTCTTTACGTTAAGACATCTTAGTAATTAATTAAAACCAACTAATTTCTTTTAAGGTAACTATAAGTATAGAATATTCATGTAAGAGGAACAAAAAAGGTTGATAAATTTTGGGAAGCTTTTTGCGGAAACATTTTTATGTTCCCCTTTTACTTTTGTTCCCCTTTTTCTCCACAAAGGCACAAACCATCCGGAAAGCTAGGAAGAGACTACAAATACCATTACGAGATAAAGAGACGCTAAGGAAATTTCTTTGAAATGGTAAACTTGCACGAACCTTTACCTCAAAAAGGAAAATGAGAAAAAAAAAAAACAACAACAACAAAAAACAAAACAAAACAACCAATAAGAATTAATTAAATGTGGCAGTGCACCTTTAGGTACTAGCACATGGACATACTGAGGCAGTGACACTTACTCAGACAGATAGTAAAACTACGTGTCATCGATCGTTACTATATATTTATTTAATTAATTATGATCAGTTTATATGCTAATTTTGAGACCCATTAATTAATTATAATTATAAATTCCTCTTTGATCAGTTTCTGACAAATAATATTTAGTATTTTGCTACACTAACGCAAAATATTGTGTGCTTTGAGCCGGAAAAAGGGCAAGTCCATTTAAATATGTTATGTATTTGATGAGGTAGAGAAGTAGTTCAGGCTGACAAATAGGCGAAAATAGCTCATAAATAAGGAAGTTGAGTTTAAATCGTTCTTTTTTTTTTAATAGTTTAGAACAAGAACATATGGATGTGACTACTATAGTCAAAAGAATCTGATTATTCTCTGTTAAGTCGATAGCCAGCTAGATGTGTCTGCATTTTATCCCTTAATAACTATGTATATACATAAATAGTTTTATCCACCAAAGAAATAATAATTGAGTGTTTTATTTATTATGGGACCCCATGAACATCGGCCTTTGAATTATGCTCTTTTTTATATATTTCAATGTGCTGTCACACGTGTATATATATATATATATATATATAACTAGTAGAGTGAAGTATTTTGATCTTCATTTTTGGCGGTTGAATAAACAAAAAAGAAAGAACACTAGTTTTTGATTCACAAGACCGCGTTGATTTTGTTATATATATATATACATACATATATATATATATATGTCACGCCCCGGAGTACGGGAGGTGACGTGGCGGAATGTTTAGATTAATTAAAAGAGAATTTAATTAAAAACCGAGAGTTTGAGAATCAAATTAAATAAAAATTAAGAAGAATTTCTACCACATTTTATAAAGAATTTAAAATCATTAAACAAATAACAATAATTGAATAAAAACCGCGAATATGGGTTCCACAACCCACAACTTGTGCACACACATGGTTCTGACAATATCACAAATACAATTACAGTCCAAGTACAAATAAAGTTAAGTCTTACATGCCTTGATTAACAAATACAGAATGTAAACAAATTCTCCTATTGCTCCTGAGTTCGGTCCGAAGAATCTTCTCCAAACCTAAATGGGAAACCACCTAGAGGGGGGGGATTTAAAACAGATAAAACGTGAGCGAAAGGCTCAGTAGGACTAAGTTTTATAAAATAATTTAATGCAAAGAAACATAACATTATCAGGAGTTATACAGAAAGAAACTCGAATAAATAAATAAATAAATTGAGTAGAGCCGTTCTGACACAGAACAGTCTACTCGTCAAATCAAAACACCAGTTTACATTTACCTAGGCAAACCATGATATCACCACCGTAGTGGCCCAGCTGGGTTTCGGGACCTGCCCCCAAGGTCGATCACGACCCGATCTCTGATATGGCATCATGCCCATGTGTTTATTATCATTATCATTCAAAACCCAATTACCGAGTGTTGTCAATTACATTCATTATGAAATTCATTTCATGTCACGGTATATGAAAATATAACCGATAAAACCATTTTCAAACAACCGTTGAAAACATTTTGATAGAAATCCTTTTCAAAGCCAAATCATTTCAAAACCAGGCTACCAAAGAAATAGGATAGAAGTCCTACCTCAGTACTCGTGCCGGTACCCCACACCGTAATCCCGATCCGCTATACGTTAGCTCCACGGAACCACGAACAATCCTAGATACAAACTAAGTCAATCAATATCTAGTTCGAGACATTCTATGTTACCAAATCATTTCATGATGTCCTAGTGTGCTATTTGTATCATTAAAATCATCCTATAAGGTTGGGATTTAAATCAGGGTTCAAAACAATGAAATCGGGTAAAAATCACAAAATTTTCCATGCCTCGGTCGGCCTGCCGGACGCCCTGCTTCGGCCTGCCGAACTGCACAGTTCGGCCTGCCGGAAACAAGGTTCGGCCTGCCGAACATGTCCCCAGATTCGGCCTGCCGGTCGGAAGAACACCGGCCTGCCGATCATCACTCCGGCCTGCCGAACATGAACTTCGGCCTGCCGAACTAGGAAGATCCAGAAATCCCAGCCACGGGTTTCTCGATCCCCAAATCCAAATCTTGTTTCTAACCTGTTTTTCTCAAATCCCAGGCATGAAAAACAACTATAGTTGATAGAAAAACATTCTAGAACATGTTTGGGATCATTTAAACAACATTTGAACTCAAAATCTTCAAAAATCCGAAAATGAGAAAAAGAGGAGAAAAATGAAAATCTTGAATCCAATCCGTTTTTCTTCAATCTAGGTTTAGATTCTAGTTGTTCTAAGCTCATTTAACACAAATCCACGGTTTTCTAAGCTAAAACAAACTTAGATTTCAAAAACACACAAATTCGAAAATTTTGTAAAAAGTTTAGAAATTTCGAATCTAACCTCGAATCGAAGCTTCAATCCGCGTTCTCGGTTGCCGAATCACGTCCCCGAGCTTCCTCCTTGCTGTTCCGAAGCTTGGATTCGAATGGAAATCAAAAATTTTTAGAGAGAGATTGAGAGAGAGAGAGGCTGCCGAGAGATATCAAGAGGAAGAGAGAGAGGTTGGCGTGGAAGTGAGGAGAGAGAGGGAAGAAAGAGAAATAAATAGAGAAAATCGGTGGGCGGTTTTACTGTGCGAAAACCATGTGCCGCCCACGGTTTTGTAAAACAGAGTATTTTTAACATTTTACAAATTGTTGTGTTTTAAAACTCAAAACATCATTTTAAATCAATAAGAAATCTTTTGAACACATCAATTTTAACAAAACAACCAAAAACTAAAAATCCAACCAAATAATCTAATTAAAGTTAAAACTTTAATTATGGCACACTAATTCATCATTTACATTACATTAATATTAAATAAATTTCGGGACGTTACAATATATATATGGTAAATGTCACAGTCATATTAATGAGACTTCCTTCACTTCCCTTAACTTAGAAAGTTTGGGTGAGAGATAACAAAAGTAATTTGTGAATTTTAGAATTTTTCATAATATATATTGTCTGCTCCAATAAATGAAATTTTGTTTATTCAAAATCACTTGCGTGGATTGTAATTTAATTAATCACTTAACTAAGGCCCTCAAAGATCGATTAACCTTTTAGCATAGACAGTGAACTTTTTCATAGGTGGAATTTGGTTCATACAATCTTTTATTCAAAGATTTATTTGAATTCATAAGTGAAATTGATTGTTTATCGATGTCGTGTTTCTCTAATAGGAAGATGCATAGTAATTAGTATTTATATTGCCTTACACATTATTTTTCTTGTAAAAAAAAGTAAGCATAACCTTTTTCTTAATTAAAAAAAAAAAACAAAACTAATCACTTCGATGAATAGATTTCTGGCTTGGGTTGAGATAATCACTTGCATACGTTATATGTAGAACACACCGTGTACTCTTATCCTAAAGTAATACCAATAAACATGTACTCTTAATTTCCATCCGTACCTAATCACATAAATCGGTGTAAGGCATTATTTTAAGTTTGTTCCTAAATTCCTACCCTTTCTAATTCCTTTCAAAAATAAAAAATAAAAAAAATCCTACCCTGTCTTAATTCCTGAATTCGCGATGACCATTCACTTGGTCATGTTGTGGGATCCACACCATCCTCACGAATAAATAATTGCAGTCAATATAGCTTTTCGTTTAGTACTAATACTAATGGGCTATTTGGTATTGTTTTTAAAATATATGAAAATATTTTTGTTTTAAAAAATAAGAATTTTTTAGAAATTATGCTGAGAGTGTTTTTAAAATTTTTGCCTCAAAAAATGTGCGAAAATGTTTTTAAAAATTTTGAGAACAAAAATAAATGAGACCTAAGTTTTTCATATAATTTAGTTGAAAAATAATAAAATTAAAGATTCTTATATTACAAGATACAATTTAGAGACTAGGATCATTCCATGGTGTTTTTCACCTTCCATGCCTAAAAGTGTATAGTCAGTTAATCTGGGTGATCCACAGGTAATAGTCTATTTGGGACAAAAAGTTTGAGGCCATCTCCAACCTCAGCATTATTTTGGTGCAAGAATAGCCTCCAATCTTATGCCAAACAACAATGTCATTTTAACGTTTGTTACAGTGTTACGCCATCTTTTTTTTTTTTCCTTAGTTTTAAGATCAAAAAATTGACACAAGAAATCTATATTACTCTTATTTTTACCCCAAATGTATATTATTCAACAATTTTTTCCTTGATCTTTTTTGAATTATTTAAAAATCATGTTTAATTTATAATTTTTTTAATTTAGTATTATTTATGTTAACATGTAGTAAAATGACCAAATTGATGTGTAATATCCAATAAAAATTACTATTTATTATTTTTTGTAACAGTTGATTAAATTAATAATATGTATTTATGTATTAATATGAACAAATAATTATTAAGAACATAAGTGGTTAAATAGATTAATTGTTGGCAATTTAAAGAAAGGAATGTATGTGAAATAATTTTTTTGCAACTGTTGATATTATTGGGTTGGAGATGAAGTTTAAGTTTGATGTTAAAATTACACCAAATTTGGTGCAAAAGAAACACCAAAATGGTGCAATGGGTTGGAGATACCTTAAGTCTAAAATACTGTAATAATTCAATTTTGAGTTTTTAGTGCATTTATCCCCTAAGCTTTACGACGTTTTGCAATGTTGTCCTTAAACTTTTTTCGTAGCAATTGAGTCCTTAAACTTAGCTAAGTATAATGATTAAGTCTTTAACCATAATGTTTGTCAAAATTAAGATAGAAATGGATCTTGTGAAACATAAATGACCCATTTAGAAGTGCAGGGGTAGAATTTTGAGAACTGTAATGATTTGAATACACATAAAAGCCAACAAAATTATTAAAAAATCATCAACAATGATATAATTTCTCTTGCTTTTTTCTTTTTTTTTTGGGTAGAAAATTGACCAATTTGACTCTTATTATAGCAAATGCGGTGTATAAGTCTTCTAAATGGCTAAGTGTGTCTCACATGATAGTTTTCTGTCTAAATTTTAACAAAAGTTTGTGATATAGACTTAATTACTACACTTTGTTAAGTTTAGGAGACCAATTGCTAAAAAAAAAAAAAAAAGAGTTTTAAGGACTACATTACAAATAGCAAAAAGTTTAGAAAATAAATGTGAGAAAAAAAGCCTTCAAATTTAATAAGAGAGAACACCGCAACAAAATTGGTTTAAACCAAAATATTTTGGTTTGAACTATATCCCAAGCATGCTATAAAAGATCCTGGGATCACAAGCTGGTTTTGTTACTATATATTTATATGTTATTTTTTAATGTTTCACACTAAAATTTGGAGAAAACATAGATATAGAAAGTTAATTTTGATGAATTAATAAATGAACTCCCCAAACTCTCGTTTCTTTGTTGTTTAGTGCAAGTTCAAGGCATGCAAAGGCCCGAGTTTCTGCGATTGAGTTCTCATTAATTTTTGTTTAATATAATAGAATCAACACAGTTACAAGTTTCAATGACTGCATTTGGCTGCATTTGAAAGTGAGTCCAGATGTACTCTGTCTTACTTTTTTTAAGCTAGAGCGCTTCATTGCATTGAAAATGGTGTTTTGTTTGTTTGTCATTTTAAAATAAGTCTCACTAGACTACATGAAAGAAGTATATAAAATAAATAATGCACTCATTTTAAAATAAACTTAACTAACAAGGTTTGCAAGCATATAATAAAAAATATTGAGTAGTTCTAAGATCTACTAAGAAAGTAATTAATTACCACATGATCAGGCCCGGTAGTTAAAAATGAAGATAAAGTGTGGAAATGTTGCATTTGACTAAAATTAAAGATGTCATGATTCAAAAAAATTAAAATTAAATATGTAATAATTAGAAAAATATTATGTAATAATTTTTTTTAATTTCTTTTACACAAGTTGAATATTTGATAGCTTGCTACATATGCAAGGCAAGCTCTGCAAGTTACATACAAATGAAAGGCAACTAATTTTCTCTTACTTTCTTACCATAAAATACGTATTAAACCTAGTTAATCACAATCAACTTGCTCTAAAGTTTAATTGGGACTTGGAAGCAAACCTTAATAGTACTACTAATTGACGTAATTTGCAGGCGGCTCAAGTTAATTAACTTACTGAAGTAAGAGCTACAATACTGTATTACGCCAGGACCATTACAAGCTAATTCCGTATATATATCGATTGAAAAAAATCCATCATAGGGACAATTTGGTCATTTCAAATAAATCTACTATACAGTCCTATTTATATATATCATGTTTGTACGGTTGGTTATCAATCCATTCCAATCTATATATATATCACACATTATTCTTGGTCCTCTCCATCGCATTGGACCAACCTCTAAGGGAAAGAAAGAGCTATCTAGTGAGAGAAAGAAGAGAGAAAAACAAATTAGCCTCCAAAGCTAGCTTTACAAATTAGAGAGATATAAAGAGATCATCAGGTCACTATATATATATATATATATATATATATATATATAAGAGCTATATTGTTCATCAATTAATATTTATTGATACAAGATATGGGAAATAGTCTAAGGTGTTGCTTGGCTTGTGTTCTTCCTTGTGGAGCCCTAGACTTGATCCGGATAGTCCACTTGAACGGCTACGTCGAGGAGATAACCCGCCCGGTCACCGCCGGAGAGATCCTCGAGGCGAATCCTAATCACGTCCTCAGCAAGCCCTGCTCCCAGGGCGTCGTCCGCCGGATTTTGATCCTCTCGCCGGAGTCCGAGCTCAAGAGGGGAAGCATTTACTTCTTGATCCCGGCTTCCTCCATCCCGGCCGATAAGAAGAAGTCCGGTTCCGGCGTTAAGAAGTGCGGTTCCAGATCGTCAATTAAGACCAAAAAGTCTACTACTACTAATTCTTCGCGAGATTGTGATCGTTACTTGTCGGAAATTATTTCCGAAAAGAAGTCCTCGTCGCGCCGCCATCGGAGCGGCCGAGTTGGCGTATGGAGGCCTCATCTAGAGAGCATCTCAGAAGACTAACCTTTTTCCGGCACCGGAATCTTGCATTTTTCCGGCGATGACCAAAGTGGTTCAATCATGCAATATATGGGGCCGATTTTTATTTTTATTTTTATTTTTTTCACCTTTTTTTTTTAATCCCTTCTTTGTTAAAAATGTACGTGGGGTTATATTCGGTTTTGTGGATAAATATTTTTATTTTTGTTTCAATTTTCTTTTTCTTCATCATCTTTCTTTCTCTTTTTTGTTTCGATCTGCGGTGTAATAATGGCAGATTGGGAATTGCCACTCCTGTTCATGTGATGATCATCAAGAAAATAATATGATCACCAAAATACGTTTGTATTTACAGCTGAAGTTCCAAGTACATATTTTTTTTCTTCTTGTTATGATCTCTCTCCTAATCTCAGATTCTACGTAGGATAAGAAATTTGCCGAAAATTCCTTGATATTTTATATTTTTGTGTATGTCCTGGGATTTAATTATTTGGGTCTCCTCCACAAGATTGAAATTAGTCATGTTTTTATTTGAAATTTTGGAATAAGAAATTTGTTTATTTCTAGAAATATATGAAAAAAAAAAAAAAGAAACCAAACCTGATTTAGTCTCTGTTTTCTTCTTTCTTTCTTTTTTTTTTTCCCAGGTAATATGTTTCGAATACTTAGATAGGTCTATATTCAGCAAATACTAATTTTTTTCCATAAAAAGTACTGAAAAAATAAAATGATAATAGAAGAAATAAAAATATAACACCTACATTGATGTACTTTCTGTTTGCTTTTACTTTTAGATCTGACCCCCTTTTTTTCTTGGCATCAATTTATTATAATTACATGATTCACGATCGGCTCAAAATAGTATTTCCAAAAGATCTACCTCAATTTAAACTCAGTTTAAAGGGATTGCAAATATTCCAAATTCACCGTAGACAATTTTCAAGGTTAGATCCATGCAATGGTTAAAAATAATTATTAGAACTAGGCTATTTAGCTTTTTTTTTTTAACCTTTGACATTAATTTTTATTTTTATTTTTATTGTCCAACGAATTGAATATTTTTCTATTGGAATATTGGCTAAAAGATCAGTTCATGGGTATCATAAAAAATCATAATTGTGTTTACATGATTGGAGCAAACGTGTCATGCCAATTGTAGTGCATGATTAGAGAGTCGTGAAAAATGGAATCAAGCACATTTGGTTTATCTAATTGTATGGAAATTTAATTTAAAGCTGACCATGACTTTTTGTATTTTATTGTATATTATGCATGTTGAGTTACATATAGAAATGTCCTTCTGATTAACTGAAAAATGCTTAGCATAAGAGACATTTTAGTACCAACAAATAGAGGAAATATCGGGCCCGTTATAAAATCTTTTGAAAAATGCAGACAGACGTAAAGCAATATAATATATATATATATATATATATATATATATATATATTTAACTTTCATAATTTTTCTTTTGGTAGAACTTAAGGTTCACAATATTGCTCTACATATAATATTTGCTTATACATATACAGCTAAAGCAATATATATAATATATATTCTTCATGTTCATTATATGAGCTGCTTATTTCTTCTATATATATATATATATATATATATATGTATGTATAATGAGCTGCTTATACATTTATTGTTTAAGGTATAGTTGAGTACAATGCTTTGGCTTCAAATTAGGTACTAAACTATTTAAGAATTTCCCAAAATTATACCAACTTTCTCCAGCTATCATAGCGCAGAAACATGGTTTCAGTGGTTGACATAAAATTGTTTCTCATTCATCAATTAAGTAAACTAATCATCACATAAAATATTGCTGAAGGTTCAAAACATATATAATAAAATTTTATGAATTTTCATTTTTGAGAGAGAGAGAGAGAGATTTATATCCTTGGCATTTGTATATATGTATGGACAAAAACTACTGCCCCTATCTACGGTCATATAATTTTATAGGTTATATAATTTTATCTTATTTAGCATAAATCCAAAAGTTATCAAATAGGGACGCCTCCACGCTACATAGAATTAAATGCAAACAACCTGGCAAATCCTCTTAAACATATTTCGTATAACTCGGTTCTCGCATGGATTCCCTCTTCTACTTCTACTTCTCCTTCTCCCACATTTCAATATTATTTTATATTAAAAATAATATTGTTGTTTATTGTTTGCACCACAAGCCCCTATATCGGTTCTAGCCAGTTGTAGATCGTAGTTTTTTATTTTCCCTGTGAAATAATTTTTAGATATTTTTTCTTTTTCATGTTCTAGTAATAATCACATGATGATGTAGGGTGTTTAAGAGAAAATTTTAACTTTAGAGTTTGAATTGCATACTATAGCACGTGAAAGTTGACGTTAAACCGTAACATATAAGAGCTTTACACGATTTACGGTTTGGACTTTAGAGTTCAAATCAGTTTGTCAAACACTTGTGTAAATTCACTAACCTACATGAGCTTTGTAAATTCACTAACCTACATGAGCTTTGCAGTGGCATTCTTTCATTGGTTAAATTGGAGAATGGATGTAACATTGATCAGTGGTAGACGATACCTAGCTTTAATTAATGACTACTAAATTAAGCTAGTTAATTATATATTCACTCGACTAGACAATTTATTATCAATTACTGACCTATATATATATTAAAATAGTAAGATGGCAGATCCCAAGGGGCTAAGGCATGCATTGAGCCTTGAGAAATAGGGTTGGTTAAGGACAAAGAGGATCTGAGTTCACGGGTCCAACTCCAGTTATCCGGAGGAGAACTTGGCTGAATCTCTCTAGATTGGAGACATAATAGTCTTGTGTGGATGACTGGCTTGTATAACTATACATTTGCATATGGTCTTGGGAGGTGAGTTTCAATGTTCGCTGGTCAATTTGAGTCAATCTTACTATGTCCCAAAATAAACTTTTACTGAGGCTCTTCAAATCATGCAATATAAAATTTTCAAGGAGACTGAATGATATATATTTTTTGGAGAAGTGAACCATATGACTATCATCATGATGACTAAAATATGTGGTAAAAGGAAAAAAAATACTTACATATGGTGCAAGTATAAGAGAAAATCAAGAAATAAAATACAGGATTTTATGTTTAGTGTGTATAGGTGGATAGAGGCGTGGCCATAATTTCTTTCTCAGTCTAAGTTATACAAAAAAATTTAGCTAAAATCATAATGTATCAATTTCTTCCATTTGTAACCTTTATTTTCTTCTCTTTTAAATGAACTAAACTTGTGAGATTCCAAAATATTATGAATTTATATAGTAGTATAGTTGATTTTGTTTTACTTAAGATTTTCTAGTGTAAGATAGGATTAAAGTTGTGAGAAAAAATTTTATAGCTATAGGAACAAAATTGTAAAGAGCCCCTTAGGGCACCAGGTGTCGTTGCCACCGGGCCTAAGCTAGCTCCGCCCTTGTGTGGTTAATTATTGGAAAATATCTGACCCATCCTGGCTGTCCTTGTCCCCTAGCTAGCTATTGGTTGTTGAGAACTCAACATCATCTAATTGTAGTGCATGCCCTCTGTGCCATCTAAATCATACACTCAAGCTAGCTATCTAAAACTTTATTATTAGCTTGGCATCGTTTTGTTTTTTATTTTAATTATTCTTATTTTTTCTTCCTCTTTTTGTTTAGAAAGGTGGGGGGAGGGGGAAAAAATTGGAAAATCACACAGTAGTACGATTGAACGGGCATCTTTTCTTGTCCTCATTTCGTCATTTTTCATGGCTGTTTATTTGATTGGGTGACCTTTTTCTTCGTCCTCGTTTCACCCAATTAATGGCTACAACCGTGCAACACTTGTCTTTGTTCTTTTCCCCTCCAGAATTTTGGGGTTTTGTTTATGATCTGCTACCCATGCATGAATACAATTATATGGGGCGGGCCCACTCGTACGTGAGTTCAAGTTCTCTACAGATACCACAATTATTGCTCAGTTATTTTGTGAATTCCTGTGTCGAACCAGAAATATTTTAGCAGTCAAATGTGGAAAGATCTATAATTTCAAATTTCATCTCTATGATCTGGGGCTTTTAGAGTAACAAATTTTTGACTTCTTAGACCAAAAATAACTTTCTAATGTGTCACAGTGAAATACTAATTAAAAGGACCTTTTAGGATAGAATGTGTAAACCTAATTCTCTTGAAATAATATTTCGATAAAATTATAAAAAGTTATTTAGAATTTAAAAAAAATTATAATATCATTTCAAGAATTACGTTGTGTTCAACTCACATCTTCAATAATGGTTAAGAATCGCTTGTCAAATCTACATTTGAACTACGCCAAAGTGGTTTCAAAAAAAAAAAAAAAAAAAAAAGGACTCTAGCAAGAATTCTTCTATATAAAAATTGCATTTAATTTATGGATGACAAAGAAAGGAATCATTTCACAGATTTCTTTCTAAGCCGACATTATACATTAATAAGCCATTTACCAGAAAGAAGAGTATAATAAGAAGAACAGATGAAGCTTATTATGAACTGTTAGTACAAATAAATATTTAAACGTAGTTTGGAACTCTGACTAACTTCTACTAGTAAAGCACATTCTGTAACTAACATACGAACCAGAGCAATACACTTGATAACCAATTCTGTCACTAGTTATTACTTACAACTTTATCCCTTATAGTCCCCGACAAACTTAGAGTTCCTAAATTCTCAACTTTAAGTTTGTGTCTTGTTATTAGAAACTTTGAAGATGAAATAGGCTTAGTTAGGAGATCAACAACTTGATCTATAGATGGGACATGCTAGACCAAAAGCTTTTTCTGCGTCATAAAGGTCGAGTTCAAGTTGTTTTGTTTTAGCATGTAAAACAAGGTTGGCAGCTAGCTGTACTGTACTCAGTTTATCACACCAGACAATTGTTACCTTAGGAAGTTGAATTCTCAATTCATCGAGTAACGACATCGGCCAGCTTATTTATGTTGACACATTAGCCAGATTTTGATGTTCAGTTTTAGTTGACGATCTAGATATTTGTATGTTTTTTTTCTTAGAAGTTATGGACTAAAAGCTTTTTCTGTATCACCTTTTCCCTAACAAAATAAAGGTCAAGTTCTAGATGCTTGATTTAACATGCAAAACAAGGTTTGGCAGCTAGCTGCATTATACTCAGGTTATCATATCAAACAACTAATATCTTGGGACGTTGAATTCTCAGTTCACCAAGTCAAGACATTAGCCAGCTTATTTTTGTTGACACATTAGCTAGACTTAGATATTCAGCTTTGGTTGATGATCTAAATATTGTGTTTTTTTTAGATTACCAAGAAACTATACGTTTTCCCTTACAAATTCACAATATCCAGAGGTTTATCTCTTATCATTAGTATCCGTGGCCCAATCAGCATTGCAAAAGGCCACCAAACTCAGTTGTGGAAACTTTTTAAGTGTAGTCCATAATCCAAGGTACCTGCTAAATATCTCAATATTCTCTTTACTGATTTCTAATGAACTTCCAGAGGATTTTGTAATTGGAAAACCCAGTTGACATTGTACCATAACTTAGGTCTTGTGATTGTATCATATCATTGAGCTCCCACTATGCTTCGATGAAGTTATGGACTTGCAACTGGATCACTACCAAAAGTGACATCCTTAATCCATTGGTCCTAGGAGTGGTACCACCCTTTTCAAATTGCATTTTGCTTTGCGCAAAAGATCTTCTATATGCTTACACCGTGACAAATGAAACCCCTCTATTGTATGCTTGACCTGTATACTAAGAAAGGAGTTAACGTCACTAAGGTCTTTGAGAGAAAAAAAGTGTTATTCTATTGTTTGATCACATTACTTCTATTTCATTTGGCATTAGTTGAGTGTAAAGCTCTTACATGTATTGTAAAAACAAAAAAGTTGCTACAGTGTAAAGCTCTTACATGTTGCAGTGTTTACAGTTCTAACCACCATGCCAAGCACCCTATTTAACCTCACTACTACTCGTAACTACAATGTCATCCGCATAGATAAGGATGGACATTGAATGAGTGGTTGTGAACGTAAGGAACAAAAATTGGTCAGCTTTACCTGAGACAAACCCAAGTGAAAAGGAAAGAGCATGTTGCGTCTTCTCAAACCAAAGCCCTCAGGCTTGTTTAAGCCCATGTAATGACTTCTGTAACTTAGAAACCACCTAAGTAGCTTGTGGATTGACAAAGTCCTGCGGCTGTTCTATGAAAACATTCTCTTTTAGACTCCATTTAAGAAGGCATTATTAATATCTAATTTCTTCACTCATCAGTTTCTAGATAAAGCTATTGTCAACACCACTCTAATAGTTGCAGGCTGCACTACATGATTGTTTCATTGAAATCAAAGCCTCTCAGTTGGTGAAAACCTTTCGCTACAACCTAGATTTGTACTTATTTATGATGCCATATAAATTCTTTTTAACCTTGAACACCCACTTGCAGCCCACTGCTTTTCTTCTTTTTGGTTAAGGTAAGAGATCATGTTTCATTCCTGAGAAGAGCGAGAGTTGCAAGCCATCATCTACTGAAGTGGGTTTAAAACTTGTAGCATAAACCTTGGGTTTAAAGATGTTAGAAAAATGGCAATGGGATGAATGAGAAATTGATGCTTATTGGTGGAGATTAATGGAGGTCATAAACCTCATATTGTAACACCCAAAGACATGGATTAATAGGTGATTATGAGCTTCATAATCATGAAAAATGGAGGGTTACAACCAATGGTTTAATGGGAGATTATGAACACCATTATCATAATTATGAGCTTCATAATCATGAAAATGGAGGGTTACAACCAATGGTTTAATGGGAGATTATGAGCACCATTATCATGAAAAATGGAAGGTTGCAACCAATGTCATTATGCACATAAATTCTAAATAATGCATCATTATAATGTAGATTGTAACATCTATTCTCTTAAGCCTATATAATGAACTCTCCTCCACATGTTTGAGACACACACAATTGCATAGAATTTGCACTCACTAAGTCATAGAGTTTTTCCTTTGTTTTTCAAGTTCCATCTAGTTTTTGTTGTAGTCATTTTTGGTGATAGAAGAAAAACAGTTTCAAGTTCGCCGAAAACGGTATCCAATAGTGCTTAAGATTCCGTTGGTAGTCGTTGTATCCTAGGAGACAGACGTCCGTAGAATCCTCGTGCACAACCGGAGGGGACGAATCTGTTTTAAGGAAAGCGTGACCTACACATGCCTCGACCATTTTTTGTCTAATTTTCACGTTGCATTGCTTCCATTGAAGTTGAAGTTGAAGGTTTTGTTATACCTACTTTGTTATTTTCATTTTTGAAAAAATTTGTAACTTGTTTGTTATATTCATGCAATATATTGTTTGCAATTCCCTTATCCATATTCTATGTTGTATTTACTAACAATCTTAAAACAGATTGATCTTTGAAGATGGACAGGTTACTAGAACGACTTATCGTAATTCCGTTGCTTATTGTTTATTCTATTTAGCTTAGTTATTATGCTAATCGTAGTATTTGTTTATGAGCAATTTTTAACTTTGACAGATTTGGTTTGCTTTTGTTATTGGCTTTGGTTGTTGTTATAAACGTATGGTTTGTTAGGAACATTCAGTATTGTCACATTCAAGTTGCTTTGGTATAATGATTGTTTTTGGAATCATTTACTTCCTCATGATTGTTGATATTTCTGGATGTTAGAGTTTTGGTCACTGTTTTCTATTCTTTACCTCATTGGTAGTTTATGTATAAATTTGTTTTCCTTATAAATGGTTGTGACAGTTTTGTTTATTGGTATTTTTGATTTACTGATATCAAAAGGAACTGTTATAATATATTTTTAACCAATTCGTTTGTAGTCATCCTATGTACTTATTGCAATTTATTATATATGTTTTCTTATGCATAGGTTTATATCGTTTGTGTGTATAATCAGTGGGAATTTGTTTGTTCTTTTAGTTCTCTTTGAATGATATATATGCATATTTGATATTTGGTTGTATGTTGTTGATTCTGTCTAATTACATACATGTGATTTTGTTCCCTTTGCCTCCGAACCTTTACATGCTTCGGTTTATATTGTTTTATTAGTCGGCTCTATTTACATAATTGTTTAACTTTTTATGCGGATATATATTAAGCTTTGTTCATATATATATATATATATATATATATATATATATATATATATATTCACACACACGTTTAATTGCATAGGTTGTTATAACTTTTTCCTTTACCATAGGTTGTTGTACAAATTTTGGGATTCATTATTACGAATATATATATATATATATATATATATATATATATATATATATATATAAAGGTTATAAACAATTTTGGTTTTATTTTTTTATTTTTTGTTTCTTTCAATTTGTCGAAAAAGTTTACATTAAACATTTACGTTATTTTGTTATTACGGTTTCTATATACAGTCTTAAATAATTTGTTTTGTTCTTAATTGTAGAGAAATCTTTTGTATTTATTCCATCAATAATTTATGTTATATACATTAACGTTAGGTTATTATTTGCTCATTAACCTGTTGTATTAGTGTGTACAGCAACAATTTATTCATTATTTTAATGCTGTGATTGCTATTGATTTAGTTCTTCTTATATAATTATAGCCTTTATATAATCGTTTGTGGTTTCTGAATCGTTCCATATTCAGTGTTTTAAATATTTTAATTGTTGGCTTCTAAGTGTTCATTTTGAGCTTCTGTGACATATACAGATTTTATTCTTTGTATTTTGTTATTACGGTTTTGTATTTTTGGTTTGTTATATATATATAATATAACAACAAAATACCATATGAGAAAATACCGTCAACGGAATCTTAGTTTGTTCGTTTATAAATATTTCAGTACATTGTAGTATACATAAACATTTATGTTATAATTTTATAGCTTCTTAAAGTTATTATTGAAGAAAACTAATTCATAGTTTTATTTTCAATTGAAGAAATGGGTGATAATATGAATGTTGTTACAACTGAGAATGTTCCAACTGGGAGCACTTCTGAGACACCTATGGCATCTCCTAGGGTCTATGCTTCAACCTCGACGCAACCTTTGTCGGTTACAGTTTCTGTAAACCACAATGAAAAACCTGAAAAATTTAATGGACTGAATTTTAAAACTTGGCAACAAAAGATGTTGTTCTATTTGACAACACTGAATCTTACGAGATTCTTGAAAGAGGATCCTCCTACTGTTAGAGAGGATGATCAGACCTTACTTGCTGTTGAAGCATGGAAGCATTCTGACTTCTTGTGCAAGAATTATATTCTGAATGGTTTGACTGATGCACTTTATAATGTGTACAATCTAAAAAAAACGGCCAAAGAAGTATGGGAGTCCTTGGACCATAAATACAAAATAGAAGATGCTGGTGCTAAGAAGTTCATAATTGGACGGTTCATGAACTACAAAATGGTGGATTCTAAGACTGTAATTAGCCAAGTACAAGAACTGCAATTACTCATTCATGAAATTCATGCTGAAGAAATGGTAATTAGTGAGTCTTTCCAGGTAGCTACAATCATAGAGATGCTACCCCCTGCGTGGAATGACTTCAAGAACTATCTAAAGCACAAGCGTAAAGAGATGAGCGTTGAAGATTTTATTGTTCGACTTCGCATTGAGGAAGACAATAGAAGATCTGAGAAAAAGCTTTTTAACAAGTCTGTTGCCAAAGCAAATGTGGTGGAGCATGATAAAAGCTCCAAGAACAAGAAAACCAAGTCGAGGTCCAAGCTGGGGCCTAAGGGTGGAATTTCAAAGAAGCAAAAATTCCAAGGAAAATGTTTCAACTGTGACAAGGTGGGTCACAAGTCGGCAGATTGTAGGCTGCCAAAGAGAAACAAGAAGAAAGAGGCTAATGTGGTGGACACCATCACACAAGAAGTGTCAGACATCAGTCTCTCTACCGTGGTCTCTGAAGTCAACATGGTGGACTCCAATCCAAAGGAGTGGTGGCTAGACACTGGGGCCACACGCCATGTTTGCTGTGATAGAGCTGCTTTTGTTGAACTCGTACTGTCAGATTCTGGAGAGAAGCTGCATATGGGCAACTCTGTCACATCTGAGATTAAGGGCCAAGGAATGGTGGTATTGAAAATGACATCAGGCAAGGAAGTTAAGCTTCAAAATGTGTTGTATGTGCCTGATATATGAAAGAATCTCATTTCTGGAACTCTACTGAGTTCACATGGCTTCAAGATGGTTTTTGAAGCTGATAAAATAGTTTTGTCTCAACATGGAATGTATGTGGGAAAGGGATATGTGAAAAATGGAATGTGAAAAATGAATGTAATGGCAATTAAGCCCAATTCCATCAATAAAATTAGCAAGTCTTCCACTTATATGCTTGAGTCTTCTAATTTATGGCATGGTAGACTAGGTCATGTTAATTATAATACTTTGTGTAGATTAATTAACTTGAATCACATACCCACATTCAATATTGATCCCAAACACAAATGTGAAATATGTGTAGAGGCAAAACTAACGAGATCTTTATACCAAATGATTGATAGAAATACTGAGCCACTTGATTTGATACATAGCGATGTTTGTGACTTAAAATTTATTCAAACTAGAGGTGGGAATAAATATTTTGTTACTTTCATAGATGATACCACAAATATTATTATGTATATTTGCTTAAAAGCAAAGATGAAGTTATAGATAAGTTTGCTCTCTATAAGCAAGAAGTTGAAAACCAACTTAATAAGAAAATTAAGATGGTAAGAAGTGACCGTGGTGGTGAATATGTAGAACCATTTAGTGAATTTTGTGCACAACATGGTATTATCCACGAGGTTACGCCACCCTATTCACCTTAGTCAAATGGTGTGGCTGAACGCAAAAATCGTACCTTAAAGGATATGGTGAATGCGATGCTGATAAGTTCTGGATTGCCACAGAACATGTGGGGAGAAGCCATTTTATCGGCTAATTACCTTTTAAATAAGGTACCCTGGAAGAAAGAAGACAAGACCCCTTATGAATTATGGAAAGCTAGAAAGCCTTCTTACAAATACTTGAGAGTGTGGGGGTGTCTTGCAAAGGTAATGGTACCTATACCAAAGAAGATGAGAATAGGTCCAAAAACAGTTGATTGCATCTTCATTGGTTATGCCCACAACAGTAGTGCTTATCGGTTCCTCGTGTATGAATCTAAAAACCCTGAGATTCACAAGAACACGATAATGGAATCTAAGAATGCATCATTTTTTGAACATGTATTTCCTTGCAAATCCAAAGCGGATGGTCCAAGTTCATCTAAACGAACATTTAAGACTATTGAAGAGAATAGTCAAGATCATCAAGAAGTTGAAACCGAATATGAAGAGGAAGAGCCTAGACGAAGCAAAAGGGCACGAACAGAAAAATCATTTGGACCTGACTTTCTGACCTACATGCTAGAGGCTGAACCTCAAACTTTCAAAGAAGTTGTAAGCTCATCTGAGTGTCCTTTATGGAAAGAAGCCATAAAGAGTGAAATTGATTCCATCATGCAGAATCATACTTGGGAATTAGTGGACCTTCCTCCAGGAAGTAAACCGCTAGGTTCTAAGTGGATTTTCAAACGTAAAATGAAAGTTGATGGAACAATTGACAAGTATAAGGCTAGACTTGTTATAAAAGGTTATAGACAAAAAGAAGGCCTTGATTACTTTGATACTTATTCTCCTGTAACGAGAATAACCTCCATAAGAATGATCATAGCGATTGCCGTTTTGCGGAATCTTGAAGTATATCAGATGGATGTAAAGACTGCTTTTCTTAATGGAGACCTTGAAAAGGAAATTTATATAGAACAACCAGAAGGTTGTATTGCTCCAGGACAAGAAAAGAAAGTCTGCATATTGGTGAAGTCTTTGTATGGGCTTAAACAAGCACCAAAGCAATGGCATGAGAAATTTGACAATGTTATGATGTCAAATGGGTTCAAAATTAATGAGTGTGACAAGTGTGTTTATGTCAAAAGAATAGACGATGGATATGTTATTCTTTGTCTGTATGTAGATGACATGCTAATCGTGGGTAGCAATGATCGGATGATCAAATCAACTAAAGATATGTTGAACTCTAGGTTTGACATGAAAGACATGGGACTTGCCGATGCGATTTTAGGAATCAAAATCAAAAGGTCGCCTGATGGACTCATCTTGAGCCAGTCACACTATGTGGACAAGATACTTGAAAAATTTAGTAAAAATGACACTGGCATGACCAGAACACCAATTGATACTAGTCAACATCTGTCCAAAAATAGAGGAAAAAGTATATCCCAGGTGGAATATGCTAGAGTGATAGGCAGTTTAATGTACATAATGAATTGTACAAGACCAGATATTGCCTATGCTATAAGTAGTCTGAGTAGATTCACGAGTAATCCAGGAGATAATCACTGGAAAGCGATTGTTAGAGTACTCAGATACTTACGGTATACTCGTAGTTATGGGCTACATTATACAAGAGATCCTACTGTTCTTGAAGGGTATTCTGACACAAGTTGGATATCTGATATACAGGATTTTAAAGCTATAAGTGGATATGTATTCACTTTGGGAGGCGCGACAGTTTTATGGAAGTCCTCAAAGCAGACGGTAATAACTAGATCTACTATAGAATCTGAATTTGTAGCCTTGGATAAAAGCGGTGAAGAAGCTGAATGGCTAAGGAATTTCTTGGAGGATATCCCTGAATGGCCTAAACCTATGCCTGCAATATGCATACATTGTGATAATCAGTCTGCTATTGGCAGGGCACAGAATGTGATGTACAATGGTAAGTCGAGACATATACGTCGTCGACATAATACCGTTAGACAACTAATCTCAACTGGAGTCATGACAATAGACTATGTAAGGTCTAAAGAAAATATTGTTGATCTGTTAACCAAAGGACTGAATAGAGATCAAGTTGAGAAAACATCAAGAGGAATGGGACTTAAGCCCATAAAAGAATAGGTCAAAACAGTGGAAACCCAACCTTGTTGACTGGAGATCCCAAGATCTAGGTTCAATGGGATAACTAAACTGAATAGACTGAGTAAGATCACTGTGGGGGTTACCCCAACCCATTCCTATAATAAAAACAATGATACCTGTAGGGAAAGGTTAAGCAGTTTGCTTTTAATGATTCTTATGCGTCGAATACGTTGAGAATTCGAGCGGAGTAATACGGGTTACTCTTAAGTAAGAAATCACCTATGTGAGAGAGAAGTGGGGCCGCTTCAAAGGAGAATTGCTAGGGCTCAATTCTTTAGAAACTCTTGTAGAACCAGGGAGATGTTCATGGCCAAAATGAACATAACCATGAGAACTGAAACTGTGTCAGGAAAATATCTGTGTGAGATATGTTATCATTTACACAAATGGCAGAACAGTTCAAGGACATTGCGTCTACTAGTCAGCCAGTAAAGTAAACATACTTTTACAAGGGAAGGTTCAAGGGTTAACGCCTACCTATCCTATGCAGATATTAACCGTAGAACTCTATCATCTTGTAGTGTCTTTGTTTTTCCTCTGTAGTTTGTCAATTTCATTCATGTAGGGGATTGTTAGAAAAATGGCAATTGGATGAATGAGAAATTGATGCTCATTGGTGGAGATTAATGGAGGTCATAAACCTCATATTGTAACACCCAAAGACATGGATTAATAGGTGATTATGAGCTTCATAATCATGAAAAATAGAGGGTTACAACCAATGGTTTAATGAGAGATTATGAGCACCATTATCATAATTATGAGCTTCATAATCATGAAAATGGAGGGTTACAACCAATGGTTTAATGGAAGATTATGAGCACCATAATCATGGAAAATGGAAGGTTGCAACCAATGTCATTATGCACATAAATTCTAAATAATGCCTCATTATAATGTGGATTGTAACGTCTATTCTCTTAAGCCTATATAATGAACTCTCCTCCACATGTTTGAGACACACACAATTGCATAGAATTTGCACTCACTAAGTCATAGAGTTTTTCCTTTGTTTTTCAAGTTCCATCTAGTTTTTGTTATAGTCATTTTGGTGATAGAAGAAAAACAGTTTCAAGTTCGCAGGAAACGGTATCCAATAGTGCTTAAGATTCTGTTGGTAGTCGTTGTATCCTGGGAGACAGACGTCCGTAGAATCCTCGTGCACAACTGGAGGGAACGAATCTGTTTTAAGGAAAGCGTGACCTACACGTGCCTCGACCATTTTTCGTCTAATTTTCACGTTGTGTTGCTTCCATTGAAGTTGAAGTTAAAGGTTTTGTTATACCTACTTTGTTATTTTCATTTTTGAAAAAATTTGTAACTTGTTTGCTATATTCATGCAATATATTGTTTGCAATTCCTTTATCCATATTCTATGTTGTATTTACTAACAAAAGATACCCTTCTTTCCTAGTCATTAAGTGACCCACCATAGCCAAAAGAAGATGAAGAAGATGAAGAAGGATCTCCAATAGAGGAATCTTAGGCTTTCACCATTTGATGCTCTAATAGCATATTAGGACTCTAGAGAAGAAAGAATAATGAAAGATGCTTACAATGAAAGAATGAATTTCTCACATGAAAATAAATTGTTACAGTACAATTGGAGCTTTAAATATAGTTTGGAACTCTAACTTTTGAATATCTAGTTTTACACTAATAAATTAGATATTTTAACTTAATATTTTGTGAGTTTTTAGGTCTTTTAATTACTTTTTATTTGTTTTTATTTTAATTTGGTTGAATTTTAGTTTAGTTTAGTTTTTATTTTTAAATATTATTTTCCCGCATTCGTGCAGTAAATTAAGCAAGATGGGCAAAGTGGCAATTGGAATTAATTTGATAGGTAAAAGTGTCAAAAACTAGAGTAAAATTTGAAATAAATTACAGCCAAACTAGCGCCACTTGAGTTTAAAAGCCACAACCGTCCGATCGTCCCAACAACCCAGAAAGCAAGTGCAAGTTACTCTTCTTCCCCAGCGAGTGAAATCCGTGGGCCTCAGTAGGCTACACATTCCCAGCATGTCTGATCAAGTGCTTCATGCTCCACTGAAACTTCCGTGTAGCCTCGCTTCTCGTCCAGCCATAGCTCGCCATGCTACCAGGTTTCACCATCACTTTGCTCCAGCTAGTCTTGTGGTGACAAATATGCTACTTCCTTGAAGATGCATTAACATAGGATTAATTTCTTTTGGCCATTTTGTGAATCAGCGGAGAGAGAAGAAATAATTAAAAGAAAAAGAAAGCTAACTGTATTGATTTAAAACGGAAAACATCGACTTTAACACCTCAGTACATTAATCCGAGGTGTTGTCACCGTAGCGCCCAAAACAGAGGCAGCGGCGCGAGACCCTGCTTTGGGGAGTTCAAATAATTCCTAATTTTATTTTGTTTATCCTAATTTCTTAAAACCTATAAATATATAGGATCTTTTTAGGTTGTTTTATAGAAGGTCTAATCACCCATTACTAAGAGCCGGGGAGAAACACGAAAGGAAAAATTTTTTTAGGTTTTTATTTTAATTTTTAGAAATAGGTTCAAGAATTTTCACTTGAGAAAATTTTGGAGATCAAGAAGTGAAGACTGAAGAATGAAGAGTCAAGTTTTGAAACTTATAACATCTCCACATGAGTTTCTTTTCAATTTTTTAATCTTTGTATTTTTGTCATTTAATTTATCAAACCTTTGATTTGTGTTTTTTAGGGTTATGAAATTACTAATATTATCTTAATTTAATTTCATTTACTTTTGCTTTTAAAGTTTTATTCTCTAAGGGCGCGTTTGGTTAGAGGGGAGGAATGGTAATGGAAAGCAATGAAAAGAAAAGGTAATGTATTTGTTTGGTTATAATTTTAAAATCATATAGGAATGGAATACAATTATTTTTATTTTGACAAAACTACCCTTATCTTTGTATATACACAAAATTCATTAGTTTTTATTTTAAACATTACTTTTAAAGAAATAAAAAGAACTCGTAACTCATTCCAACTATTTGCAACGGATAAAATCTTGCTTGTAATTAGACAGAGAAATAAACAAAAACATCAAAAAAAAGAGAGAAATACCGATTAAAAACAAAAACGACAACAAACAAAAACGACAACTTGCCAAAAACGAAAAACAAAAGCAACAACAACAAGTAGTCCCCTTCATCCCTATCCTCTCTGATGGGCTTGTCCTCGTATCTTTGATGGGCACATCATGAACAACTTTGATGGGCTGATCACGTCAATCTGGTCTTTGAGGATATATAATAGAAATTTAAAGAAGAGCAAATGAGGCAAATTTTGGAGGAGGCAATCGACACATCTGGACGTGTGACAAGTCTAGGAAATCGACGAGAAGGCGATGATGCAGATATGGTCGGAGGAGATGCGACGATCCAGGTCGAAGTAGGAGATCGGCTAATCTCATTGGAGGAATGGTTGTGTCATGCTCAACCGGTATTGGGATTGCCAGAGTGGTTCTCCTACGACAGAGCTCAACAGTGGCCAGTGGCACTGCTCGATGGTGCTGTCGTCTGGAGACAATCGACCCGATTCCTCCGCTACCATCACAGACCTCATGAAAAATCTTATTTTTGCTTTTCTCCATAATTTGTAGCACTGCGAGCTTTTCAAGTCGAGCTAAACTGAATTCGAGCCACCATACTTTAACAGTGTATGCAAGAGAAAAACAAACAATAAATAAAGAAGGAAAAAAAAAAGAGATTGGAATTGCCATTCCTCTATCACATGGAAGGAATGACAACTCCACCAAAATGGTGTAAAAGCTATTCCTTTGGAAGGACCACTCTTAAGCCTTTAGCAAACCACACATCAGAATTAGTTCTTTTTCTTTTTCATTTCTTTCTATTCGCCTCCAACCAAAAGTGACCTAAGATTTTATTGCTTCAAGTAAGTGTTTATTGCTTGTATTAATGCTTTTAATTGTCTGATCAATAATTAATTAATTAAAAAACCTATAATGAGACTGAAAAGAAGATTTATAGGAATTAACTTCTTGTGATAGACATCATAGATTTCATAGGACATAAAAATGTAACAAGCTTTTAGAGAATCATAGATCTTAATAAATTCTAATATATTTAAATTTACATAGAGAAATAGTGGGTTAATATATTACTCATCCTTCAAATATTGCAATAGGCAATGTTAGTAATAATAATGAATTAAATTAGATTAGTTCTGATAAAATCGGATGCCCTAGTCTTTTATTTATTTATATTTTGTTTTATTATTTTTTTATTTTTTTCTGTCATTTAAACAATTTTAGTGTTAACTAATTTCAATATTTAGCTACATTAACACAATCCTTACGAGAATGATACTTTATACTTACTACTCTATTACTTGTCTACGTTTTCGTTTGCAGCTTTTTGGCTACGTTTTCGTTTTCGTATTCTAATTGACCTTCTAAGATAAGTTTATGGACTAAATATACCTTCTTAACTTAGTTGAACCTCTTCTATTGGTATTTTGTATATGCCAATCTACCAAGGACTCACCATGCTTGTCATCGTTCTCATCTTCTGGATCCTTTAGTGCTTCCGAACTTATTCGCACTTTCACAATATGCTTCCTTAGCTTCACTTGCAATTGTTCTTCCATTTCTTTACAAAATGGTAATTTCTCTCTCTCTCTCTCTTTTTATGGAGACCACCATGAAGATGCTTTGTCAAACAGTATATTTCATGATGTGTAACATCAACCACTAGTTGGGGGGTCATAACAATTCCATCTTTTTTTTTAACTGTCGTATCCCATAAAGATATATTGAACTGCATTTTGTCAAATTTGCTATGTAAGTGCCTCGACGCGAACACAAAGTACGTACAACCGAAAACTCTAAAGTGACCAACTGCGAGTTTAATAGCCTACAACTTCTCAAAAGGTGAAGCAAAACAAAGCCTTGGTTGGGAAAGCCTATGGATGACATGTGTTGTTGTCTTCATACACTCACCCCAAAATTTACTAGATACTTCTTTTGCATGAAGCATACTTTGACACACCTTCCGAAGGTGTCAATTCTTTCTTGTCACTATTCTTTTTTGTTGGGCGTGTTTGCATATGCGAACTGATGGTGTATCTTGCAACTTTGTATTGAGAGAACTCATCTGAAATGTACTTTCCAATATGGTTTGTGCAAAAGCACTGATTTTTTTTGTCAACTTTTTCTTCGATGTTTCTTTAAATTCTTTAAATTTTATAAATGTTTCTTATTTTTCTTTCATAAGGAAAAGATATACATCTCTTGAAAAGTCGTTAATGAATATGATCGTGTACCTCATTTCGCTAATAGACAATGCTTGACACAAGCAAACACATTAAAGTAAACTAGCTCTAATGGTGCCTTCGCTTAATTCTTCAAAAGGGAATTGATGCGCCTTACCATATTGACACTCATATAAACTCTATTTTCATAAACTTTGAGTTGAGGAAAACCTTTAATCATCGACTTTTTCATCATTACTTTTAGTCTGTGATATCCGACATGTCCTAATTTTACATGCCATAAATCCATGGCCTTATACTTTGAAGCCTTGTCTATAGAAGCAGATTTTGTTAACGCTACATACATAGACAGATTCCAGTCTCCGCCCATCAATTTGTGGTAGACCAGAGATCTTAAGATCTTGATACACTTTTACAACACATGGACCGAGTAAGATATAGTGGCCTGATGAAGTTAATTGTGCTATTAATAATAGATTTTTCTTCATACCCGGTATGTGATATACACCATCAAGTGGTAGGCCACATTAGTTCTATAATGAGGCATAGTAGTTTCCTTACCAACATAGGCAATTGGCAACCTCGAATCATTGGTCGTCATCACTATGCAGTTTCTTTTGAACTCGGACACATGTCACAACTTATTTTGATCATCAGTTATGTGATCTGAATGTCCAGGGTCGACGATCCACTCATTCTCATAGTCAATATGTGGAGCAGTTGTCACTACGAGCTCCCCTTTTTCTTCTTCTATAGCAAATGATGCTTGGACATCCCATTCATTATCACTTTCATTCTCCATATTGGGGATCATTGAATTACCTTTTACAAACTTTTTCTTAGACCAACAATTTTTAGCCATGTGGTCTTTCATGGTATAATTGTAACAAATACCATCAAATTGCTTCTTTTGTTTGGATTGACCACTTCTATTGCCATTCTTTTAAGCTCTTATTGATTGTAAGCTTCTTTGATTACCACTTGATCTGACATCAATTCTTCTTGATCCTTATCTTGTATTTTGTTTGCGTTTATCATTGCTTTTACTACTAAAGAACGATTCTTTCTCACCCACTTGCTCAACTAAAGCTTCTTGGTTTGCAAGTAGATTTTCAAAATCTACAAGAGATGTTTCAGTTGGCTAATCTTGTACTATGGCAACAAAGCCTCTAAACTCCAGTCTCAACTCATAAATGACTATTCTTCTCAATCTAGGTTCTTCAATAGAAGTAGTAGGATCAAGTTCAAAAATTTCACGATATAAAGATTTTACCTTTGTAACATGCTAATTGATCGTCAGATCTACTTACTTGCAAACAAGCAATTCATTCTCTAGAAGCTGTAGTCTCATATCATTCTTCAGTAAAAAAAGTACTTTGAAAGTGACCCAAGCTTCTTTTTGTGTCTCTGCTCTCTTTATGTGCTCTAGCATTTCTTAGTATAAAGTGGTCTTAATAGCCTTCTCAAAATAGCCCCTGCTACTGTAACTTTGATACCAATGGTAGAGCACAACATGTGGATAATAAGAATATTTTTATTATATAAAAATACTGTATACATCAAGACTTTTGAATTCATAAAAGAGAATAACACTGAAAATTACTCTAAAAGGAAGACAACTATAAAAACCCACCCATTATTTCTCACACAAGAGCGCTAATGACAAAGCTATTTGTGTTGATCTATTTCTCATTTGTTGTGTAATAAGAAGCGAGGGAGAAATCCTATTTATACTACAATTCATGCTTAGATACATGACACGTGGCAATAACTCCCTTTTGAGTTAACATTTGAGACGAGAACTTATAAGATGAGAAATTTTAAGGAATTTTATATTATATGTAGACTTAATATGGTTATGGAAATTTCATGGGCCTTACTAGCCGAAGTTGATATTAGGCTATCAAAGGCTATTACAGCAAAGCTGATTCAACATGATTAGACTTTTAGACGAAATTTTAAATAGATTTTTAAAATAATTGCACTTGCATCCTTTTTCATAAACATTTTAAATAAAAGAACCAATTATGAATCGTGTATTTTATATGCAATGTGGGACTCAATTGCTTGGGTTTTTGGTATTTGCCTTTTAAACTTTTGGGTGTTGACAACTTGTCCTTTGAACTTCTAATTTCAACTATTAACCTTTCGAACTTATAAAATTGTTGCATTGTGACCCATTTTACTGATTTTGCTTTGAATTTTTGTTCGGTTTTATGTAGGACATGCTTTTCCATCATTAAGTTAACATAGTCATTAATAAGATGGCCACATCGCAACAATTGTAATTTTTTGTTTTTTTGTTGTGTGTGTTGGGAGTGGGGTTGGTTTAAATTGTCAAAATTAGAAGTTTATGAGACAAGAAAAAGTTATCCAAGCCTGAAAAGTTCAAGAAAGAAATGTGCAAAATATCCGTACAGTTATTATTATTTTTTTTTTAAGTTTCCCGTGCCTTGTTTATATCTTATATAAGAAATCTATAAGTAGACATATAAGCAACAAAAACCTAACAGAATTCTCGTTAATAATGAGAACCATGAATTTAATAACAAAATATAATAGGAAAAAAATTGTAAGTGTTTGAAAAACTTGGTTTAAACCAGTAGTTTAAACTCAAACAATATAAAACTCTTAAATGCTACAGTAGAAAGAAAAATGAGCTACAACTTAAAGTCTTCACATGCTGTAATGTTTTGAATTAATGACTCAAAACTATTGGTTTGAATCAAGGTTGCCAAACACTCTATAAAATGAAATTAACAACAAACAATTAATTATGAATATTGATGTCCTATTCCTTAAAAAATAAAAAAACCCTCTTCAAAAGAACTTTGTAGGAGAGAGCATGATTAAGACAAGTTAAAGGAAATTATTCAATGTAAGAATAAAATTAAGTGCATATATTCAGTAGCTACAGAAGGATTAAGTGATTTTTTTTTTCTTTTTATCCTTATCATTTACAAATGTTTCAAATGAAATATTAAATATTACCACTAGAGACATTTGAAAAGATATATATTCAATTGCTAGAAGAAGAGAGAACAAATATATATATATATATATATATAACAAAACAAATTAAGGGGTAAATATCTTTTAATACTAGTCCTTGGTTTAGGAGTTTTATAGAATTAAACTAAGACTTAAGAAATGGAATTAATTTTTTTTAGGAAAGGAAAAGAAAGAAAAAAATAAATGTGTTCACTCTTTTGACGTGTAAAGGTCACTATTTAAATGTGCGAGTTTTTTTTTTTTTTTTTTATTCAGGAATAAAAAGCTTGGGTCTTTGTACAAGTGATTCATCACAAATTTTTTTATGTCCATTTCCAAATTTCTTGTGGCCATGGTCTTCAAACAAGAAAATTTCAGAATGACATGTTATTTTGCTTTCTCCTACGCTGTTCTCCGTCTATCTACAAACATTATGGCCTTTAAACATTTCATGCTTGCACGCTCGAAATTGTCAGAATAAAGTACAACATTCGCAATTTTGTAGCAGTGCTTAAATCGTGCCTCTCATGAAGGATCAATAATCAGAGGCGGCAAAAAAAAAATAATAATAATAGTTTAAAAGTTCAGAAAAATTCTCAAATACAATTTGAAATTGACTTCTCATTATCTGTCTGTTGCTTTTGCTGTTTGCTGCTAAATAGTTGTCCCGTTTTAACTGAATTCTTGATACCTACTCTAAAAAGAAACTTGATGAAGAAGGTGCCAAATAAAGAATATACATTTTGTTACAAAGAGGACTTCGTCAAAGATCCTGTCTGGTATCACTCTCTCTTTTCAAGTGCAAGGATTCCTCGGGATCACGCAGCCCCCAAACTCTGGTCTGTTGTTGCACTACCAAAATCGAAGCACCAATTCTGATATCAGAGCTAGCTAGTATCCCTCCTATGATCCCCAATTCTCCATGATCCTTCCATTTCGTCAGCTCACACATCAGCCACGACTCCTCATGGCGCCTTCCAACCATGACGAGCTCATAACCACCATCCAATGACCTCAGCACGCTGAGCACCCCCTGCCTGTCGGTGACAGTCACCTCCTTGAATGACACTCTGTCGTTGCGGAATGCACTGAGCCTGAACTTGCTCAGGATGTCGGTGTCAAGTGCCTTGCTCCTCACGCTTCCCCCCACTATCTCGGCCGAGGAAGAGAAGCAGAACAGAGTGGTGAATACGTAGGAATGCTTTGACATTCGCCCTGCATATGCCAGCGCCTCTCGATCATCAGCTCCCCCAAAGAAGAGCACTGCCACTCGATACAACGACGTGTTTATGCGAAGGCTCGTCAGGACTTTCCTGGGGTTCCCCCGGTCAACGAGGACCCCGACTGAGCAAGGAGCCTTGTCGAGCACATTCTTGTTGAGGTGCTGGAGAGCGTGGGAGGACTCAACCACCGTCCCACCTATCCACAGCTTGTGGAAAGGGATTACAATGAAGGTTGATCGCTTATCAAGAGCAAGAGAACAGACATCATTGTGCATTGTTGCGTAGGGAGAAATGCCTTTAAAGCAATGCACTGTCATGTGGTCGCTGTAGTGCCTTTCAAACTTCTTTAAGGCGTTGAAGATCCTTTCGGATTGGGAAGGATATTGCGATGGCTTTTCTCGTGGCTGGTAAGGGACAAGGAGAGAAGAAGCCCGCCCCACAAGTTTTACAAGGTGGAGAACGACCAAATTGATGGGGCTCTCTTTGGTGGGATTGGAGGCTGCAATGAGGTCCATGATTGCAGGGACATTGTCCTGCCTGTGGATGCATGCCAGCATTCTCAGTTCTTCATTCTGCCTGTGGTGTAAAATAGTCCTCCTCCTATATGCAAGAAAACGCTTTGAAGGATCATAGAGAGCTTTCACAATAGGTGAGACAATTCCTGTCACAATCACCACAGAGATCATCATAATAGCAAAGCATTCGTCGTTCACAACCTGCAGATATAAAGATATGATAATGTTAAGCTACACCAAACTTCCAACACCTGATAAATTCTAAAGTGCACAGTGTTGGAATATCGATTCTACAAAAAAACATGAGCTGACAAGAAGTGTGCTAACAAGCAAGATGGGTAAAGTACAAGTATCTAAGTACTTGAATCATTGGAGAAAGAATAGAAACAGAAGATACGGATGGATGGCTTACGTACGTTTTCGGCTTTCCAAGACATCAACAGAAAGAGTTCAACAACGCCTTTTGCATTCATGATAAGTCCAAGCGAGAGAGCATCCAGTATAGGCATTCTATCGATGAGAGGAGGCAGTGCTGCTCCAAAAATCTTGCCAAAAAAGGCAACAAAAACAATCAACTGAATAACGCCCACATTCTTAAACTGCTGAATGGAGAAAATGTCCATTCTAAGTCCACACATGGTGAAAAAGATGGGCATGAGTAGCACTGAGACAAAGCAATCAAGTTTCTCTACCAAAGCAGCCCCAAGTGGTGGGCCGTCTGGAATGACCAAACCCAGAAGGAAAGATGGAATAAAAGCATTCAAACCAACAACTTCTCCCATAAACCCACATACCATTAAGGCTACCAGAACAGCAAAAACGTATATGTCCTTTGCAGGTTCTCCTTCAGGGGTCTGTCGAATTGCCCACAACACAGCAGGACGGATTCCATAGTAAATGGACACAAAAAGTAGGCCAACTGAGCATAAATACCCAATAGACATTATTACAGACTTGTGAGACGCTAAATGTGCAACAAACTTCACTGCTACAACAAACCCATAGCACACATTACATACTACTGAAGAAGAAGAAGCTAGGCGTCCAATCTCCGAATTTAGAATCCTGAGATCATCAAGAAAGCAAGCGATACTTGGGAAGGCTGTCAGGGACTGTATTGCAACAATGATCGGGAGGACATTGGAAACATCATCATCCAAAGAGAGAGAGTGTTTGAAAACGAAGGCGACGAATCCTGCGAGAATGTAAGGAACTGAGAAGGCCAAGAATCCTATAGCTATGGTCTTCTTACCTGATCTTAAAACTATGTTGGGGTCCATCTTTACCCCGATTAAAAACACAAAAGGCATGAATCCAAAAACTGATAAAGTCTCAAACAGAGCTCTCCATTTAGGTGGGAAAACTTTGTTTGCAAATTCTGAGTTGCGTCCTATGACTGAAGGACCTAAAATTACACCACCCTGGTGAAAGCGAATCATCAAAAACACGTTACAATTCTACAACAAGATTTAAAAACTAAAAAAGAAAAAAAAAACATAAAAAAGTATTGAAACTTACAAGTATTTGAGAAACAATGGAGGGTTGGCCGAAGGGCTTGAGGAGGAAGTAAATTGCGCGGGTGAAAATCGAGATGAGGGTAACCTGTAACAGCAACAATGGGACAGAGAAGGCAAGAGGGTCATCTCCAAACCATAGACCATTGGAGTTGATGTGATCAATAGCATGGCAAACGTAGGAGGTGGCAACCTCGTCCTGATCATCATCGAGTTGCATCGGGTCCCACGCAGGCTATTTGAGCCTTGCAGCATAACAGAGAGATGGTGACAAGAACCCTATCGTTGTTGGTTATTGAGAAGCTGCGGAAAAAGATGGGAGAAAGCAACGGAGAGGAAAGAGAGACAATGCCATTGCTGTTGCAGGGGAGACCATTTGAGGGATATTGAGAGACATTTGGAAACAATAGAGACAAAAACGAGAGGTAATTGCATTTTTTTTGTTCCTTCTTATACGTTGAGACCTTTGACCAACTAACTTGGCAAGGACATTGGTCATTTTGGTCTTTTCCATGCATGGTCCATGGCTTTCTCTTCTCCTTTCCTTTTATTTTTTCTTTTATTTTTCGGTTATATTTTCCTTAATCATTTTCTTGTAGGTAGCCTACTGAAGATAGAAATATAGGAACTGCTACTTAAGCGGAGAAGGGAAGGGGATTTGGACGTTGATTAGCATTATGGTAATAAGGAAATGACACGTCTTAGGAAAACCATCACGATTTACGACATTTGACATGATTAGCATTATAAAAAAGCAAAATCATTTTTTTTTAGTAACAAACTCATCTAACAGAAACCATCCATGCAAGCCTTTCCATTGAATAATATGCAAAATAGATCTAACAACATAATTGCTTTTTTATTTTTATTTTTTTCCCTTGCAAATAGCCATAGAATACAAGAAAGAAAACACAAACACAATAAAGAGAATCGGAGAAAACAAAGAAATTATTCCATTTATTTTTCCTTTGAAAATGTCAATTGAAACTTCTATATATACAAAGAAATTAAGAATCTTAAAGTGGGAAAAAGAAATGTTACCACCATTGATGCACAAGAACTCCACTCTCTCTAATCAAATTGAACAATTCCAAGCATTCATCATACGTCTTCTCATATTTGACGCTCCTCTCACCAGGGCAACACTTCTGCATTCTGTTGTAATGGCACTCCAGAAACATCTCATCGACCAAACACATGGCTCCCGTTTCAATCATCCTCGGAATCAAATGAAACTCGGTCCCTTCCACGTCCATCTTCACCACCACGAAATCACCACGCGACACAGTCTTCTTCAGCCAGTAGGCGAAATCGAACCCCTGAATCTTGTCCACGTCGCGCATGTAGCTCGTCGAAGGCATCACTGGCTGAATCCTCCCCATTCCTCTCCGCTTCTTCTTCGTCTTCTTACCTGCGCTGCCAACACCGATCCCCCTTGAGATCTCGAAGAACAGAGTCTCGTTCCTGATCCAAGCGGCGTAGGGCAAAAGAATTACCCCTTCCTTCGTCTTATACTCTCCGTGAAACGTCTTATCGGCTTCGATTGCGTAAATTTCGAAGGTCTTGTTCTGTTTTGGATACTGATTTTGGAACCAATTTCCTATGCTTGAAGCGTAATTACGAGCTCCGACATCAATGTAAACGTACCTCTGTTTAAAGCTTATGTCCACCATTGAAGGAAGGTACTTTACGTTCTTCATGTTCCTTTTCAATGCGATCCAAGGCTTCAATGGCTCTTCCGCAATCAATGGCTCCGCATTGATGATCATTTTCCGTTTATACCTCGGAACAGAGCACTTATTATCGTTACTGCCACTGTAAAGAGAATTTTCGGAAGTCTCTTTCTTCTTCATCACGATCTCACGAATCGAAGGCGAATCCAAGCCATCGATCTCGCTGGCCCTTATTAGACTACAGCTGTTGAACAAATCAAGAAAGGAGTTGAAGCTGTACGAATCTTGAGCCGATTCGGTATGAACCACAAAGAATCCGCCTGGTTTCAGAGTTCGGTCAACCTCCGACGCGAAATACACCGGTCGAACCGACCATTCCAGACGGCCATTGCCGGAGAACTCGAAGTCGAAGGTGTTCTCATCGAACGGCTGGCGGTGAGGTTCGCCGGAGAGGACCAACGGCGGAGAGGGCTTCTGGGAGATTCCGACGGAGTCAAGGACGCCAATCTCTCTCAGCGCCGCGACATCCTCACCGGCTAGGGTTTCGACGCAGAGGGCGGTGGAATTGGAAGATAGGAAACCCTCGGCGATCAAATCTTGGAAGACGGAGGAGTAGTAGTCGACGGCTCTGCGCCGCCAATCGTCGTGAGCACGGGGTGGTTCTCGCTGGAGACATAGGTCGGCGGCGCCGAAGAGGAAGTGGTTCTCCGGGAAGAGGCAGAGGCCGTCGGCGGAGCCGGAGTAGCCGCCGGTGAGTGTGAGGAGGAAGGCGAATCTGAGGGCGAGTACTAGAACGCCGAAGGAGATGACTCGTAAGAGAGTGATCCTCAGGATTTGGGGCTTCAACTTGGCAAACCCCATGGATCAAGAAGGACGATTTCTTTTTGGTTTTTCTCAAGTTTGAACTTTGAAGGAAGAGGTGGTAGGATTCGTAAATTCAAGCATGTTAAGACGGCTGAAATGGAAAGAGGTGTTTTTTAGCCGCCAAAATTTGCCTCTGCCCAAACGACCCTTGCCCATGAACGTTAGTTTGTCGTTTGAGAAAAACGATACGTAGTTCGAATTTATATACTTGTTGCCGTTTTTCGTGTCATCATTGATCATGGAACTGATATTTATCTCGTCGTTTAGATCTCCTTACGGCTTACTCAGGTAAATCTTGCAGTCGTTTACATTTTCTGATGAACAAACAAAAATGTCGTTTCATTTTCTAGAATTCTTCTGTAGTTCATTTTTGGGATTTAAAGATGAATGATATTTTTAAAATTACTTTTAAAATGAATGACCACAACTATGTTAAATTAGGCAAATGACCGTTTATCAGTGATAATTTTGAGTTTTTCAATGTTAAACTTGACGAGTTTATCAAATTAACTCAAGTTTACTATTGATAAACGACCATTACTTAGTTTAAAAAAGTTATAATCATTTATTTTAAAGAAGCTATTAAAAAAGCCACTCAACCTAATTTGTTTTAATTTTTTCTCTTAACAACAAGAAGTTCTTTTAAAAATGTGGCTAATTCGAATTAGAACAATTTATTTGTTATGTAGATCAAATGGGTCAAAAATTATTTTGGCAATCAATTAAAAACAATTGGTATAAGATTAAAATGTGTTTGTAGAAACTAAAGAAAGAATAATAAATTAAAGGAATACAAATTGATAAGTGTATACCCAAGAAAATATGCACATGTGCAAAAACTAAATAACAACACTAATTACTAAAGTATATATTTTCTATGTTTAACTAGAAATACAAAGGCTTTGTAAGAAGACAAATACAATTGGTTTTAGTACCCAAAAACAAATACAAACGAACTTTTTTATGTCGGGAGAAAAATTCCCCATGCAGGAAATAATATAACTTGTGAATTTTGTGTTGGAATTTACAAACTTTGAGCATTGAAGTTACAAAAGTGATAATACACTAGAATTTTAAAAGAATACGAAAACTTGTAAATTTTATGTTAGAACTTGTAAATTTTAAATGTTGAGGTTACAAAAGTTATGATAGGCTTGTGAACCCGCATGCTGCTGCTTTAGGATCCTATTTTGCATGTTATGCAAATCTTGTTATGGTTTAGATCACTTAAAACATAAATATATGTCATCTTATCTACTAAAAATTAACTATTTCTTAGTGATAATGATATATGGCTCGTTTGGTATTGTTGTGCTGTGTTGTAGCTTCTACTGTGTTGTGCTATGGACCAAAAGCAGATAAGCATTTGATAAATTTTTTTCAAAGCTGCTGTGCGGACCAAAAACAGAATTACAAGTGTTTTGTAAACCATGTACAAAATTGTTTTGGATATGTATAATAACGAAAATAAATATATTTTACTAAGCATATTTATAACTTTAGTTTTTATTAATTTCAATTAAATTAAAAAAATAAATCACTCTAATTTATAACATGATATTTAAGCATCTAAAAAAATAATGTGATATTTGATTTATTCATTTTTTATTGGATTTTTTTATAAATTATTTGATTTATTTTTAATACATTTTTTTAGTATTTGAATATATTTCTAAGCATATTTCTAATACGTTTTGTTTCAAAAAGTGTTATTTAATTTATTTCAATTTGTTAAAGAAAAATGAGTAGATTGAGAATTATGTATTATTATTAAAACTAGTCTAGTAATTTTAAATTATAAAACAGAAGCTGCTCTAAAAAAACAACCCTCAAGTTGTTTCTCAACTTTTGCTACTGGACAGCAATTTTTAAGCGTAGGTTTACCAAATACTCTAAACTGCTGTAGGTGATTACAGAAGCTAAAAATAGCCTCAAAAGACAATGCCAAATGGGCCCATTTGTATTCAAGTAAACATGGCGCTCTTTCATGATAACAAATAATAAAAGGACATATCGTTTTTATTTAAAAGTTTGCACAAGTTTGTTGTCGGAAATCGATCAAAAAACAAGTTCTTCTTCAGGCAAAGTTTGTTGTCACGTTTATTTCAACAAAACGTTATGCCATTTAATGAAATAAATAAGCAAAACGTGGGTTCTTCAATTAAAACCATACGTTCCCTTAAAAGAAAAAAGGTAAAACCTTATTTGGATATTATTCAGTACTATGTAAGTTTAATTTAGTAACTTTCTGTTTTTTTTTTTCATTTTTTTAATGTATAAAAGGTGAACTCAATTTTTTTGTTTACTTTTTTAGATGTCTCAACTAATGTTCAACCAATCATATTATGACATATTATTTAATAAAATGTATGCAAAAATTAATTAGACACATTTTCAAACTTTTTAAATGATGTATCATAATAGGCTTGATTACACATTTTTTGGATGCCAAGATTAGATAAAGGATTTGAATCCATAAAATGCACAAGGATCGTTTACAGTGTAAGAGGCCTAATTCACAACTCCAGTATTTATTGCAAAAATGTTTTTTTTTTTTAATTTTATGTTTTCAATATTTAAGATTCGTAAATATAGGTATTTCCTCGCATAATTCACGAGATCAAGGTTATAACCTTTAAAGTTTGTAAGTATATGGTTTTGTTTTACACAATTTAAAATTTAAGTTGGCAAGTATAATCCAATATAGATGCTTGGAGAATGGTAGAACAACCTTAGGTATAAAGGGTCTAGCTCATTTCTCCAGGCAGAGTAGAGCAACCTTAGGCATAAGAAACTATGGTTGGATGGGGGTAACAGCCCATCTCAATGTAGTTTCATTGATAATATAAACTTACTTCAATAATTCACCATCAAATTTTGTCAAATTGCTCAATTCATGTGATCTTTATTATTTCATAACACAAAATTCTCCCCCACTACCATTTCTTTTTCTGGTGGCTTGACATGGTTGAGAAAAAGCCGAGAACTCAACCTCAAACTTGATCGAGGACAAGATCGAGGATTAAGCAGTGGTGGTGTCACTTGAGGACGCGCAAGGGCGGCCGGCCCGTTGAGGTTTTTTTTTTTTTTTTTTTTTGTAACGCCCCTAAGTGGGGGTTAACAGTTTTTAATAATTAAAATAAAGATCAGAAAATAAAAATAAAACTTCAAAACAAATATGCCTGGAACTTAAATGAAAACTCTCAAAACAAAATAAAAATATAAACAACAACTAAACCACAGTTTAATGTAGCACCTTTAAATTTGATAATGTAAAACTATGATCATCATTGTTCTAACCCTCAATACATCTTCATACAGTCACAAAAAGTAACAAACGATGCTTACATTTCCATGAAGAACGTTATCAACAAATGATACAATTACATCGTAATACAACTATATAGCTTCCTCAACTATACATCTTGTCACCACCTCACATGTTGTAAGTCCTAAAAAGATGAAAATATAAGGGAATGAGCGACAACATGCTCAGTATGGAAAACCATCACTCACCTTTAGGTTTTTACCATTACCATATTAAAACCTACATGGTTAGTTAACTCTCAATATTAATCATCAATATTTTCATGTTCAATTTTCGGTGGATATATTATGATCATTCTTACAAAGTTTCATACATATATATACATACTTATTTAGGATTCAATTTTGCTTATCTATATCCAGCGTGTAATCACTCAACTCAACGAAACACAAGTGGGCACGCTTGACCACCCTACAATCATTCTAAGGGTGTTCTGGTGAGGGGACATCGAATCCCAGATTATTACCAAGTCAATTTCTGTACAGTGCGTTCTGGGACTTTTAACCCAATGGTGCGTCATCACTTCCCCCTATTTTACCGTTTAGGGAATTCGTGCCTAATGACGTAACCCTTGCTCCCTTCACGTCTTACCATTCCTCTATAATCATTCATTATTTATAGAGTCAGTTTTTCTTAACCATGCTTCTCAATTTACAACAACACATCTCAAATCAATATATTCCTTGCTGTACAATACAGGACGAGTTCATGTCATAGTTTTACATGTGATACTCATATAATAACAGTTCAACATACATATATATATCTTTCAGTAAAACAACTGATTTTAATTCCACAAAAACTCATAAAAGATGAGTAGTAGAATCCCTACCTCTTGACGAATACCATGCTGATAACTTCCAGCTCACAAGACCAAGTTCACGGCGTAAGCTCCAAGTACTCCATCATCCTATGACGTATAAAATAACCATACTTTAACTAAATTCTTAATCATTAATCATACCAATTTACCATTTATTCTTATTAGTATGCCATAATCATTTATATGAAATCCTTGAAACATTTGTAACACAAAAACGATGAAAAACAAGTGAGTTTGAACTACCCTATTGGCCTACCGATCACTGATTTCGGCCTTTCGAACAAAACTGCTATTTTTGACCTTCTGTCGGCCTGCCGGTCTCAAAGTTTGGCATGTTGGTACTGTTCACCCATCGACCTGCCAAATTCAACAGTTTGGCCTGTCGAACTTTCCAGCTCGGCCTACCCATTTTGCTCAGCGTGGTCGACCGCGTCCCATAAGAACTAAGTTTTACCCAATTCGTCCCAAAGTGGACAGATTAGTTTCAAAACACTTTTTCAACTCCAAATTGATTTTTAATGCATAAAACTCATCTAAAACATTTTGAAAATAAGTTAAGATATGTATAAACAAACTTCTTTGAATTTCCATACTCAAATCATGATTTTCAGACTAAAATTCAACTTAGAACTAAGATAAAAAGTTTTAAAAATCTAACCTCAAAACTTAGCTCAAATCCATGGTTTGATCTTGAAAATGTTTAGGTTTCCTTGATCTTTGAACTTGTGAAGAATCATTTGTGGAGATTCTCGTGAAAAGGCAGCTTAAGGTTCCCTTTGGTTCTCTCTGGGTTGTTTCTTCGTGAAAGAAAAGAAAGGAAAGAGAAGAGAAAAATAAAGAAAGAAACGTGGAAGAAGAAAGAGAGAAAAGCAGGGAAGAAATGAGTGGTTGCAATGATTGGGGAACATAATAGGTGAGGGCAGGTAAGAATTGAGTGATGCTTGTCTTCTCCGGCAACTTTTGAGTATATAATGCCAAATGGCAGTTTGGTAATTAATTAGAAGTTTCAAGGGTATTTCGGTAAATATACTAAATAGGTACATAAAAAATTTAGGAAATTTAAAAAAATAATAGAAATAAATATTGTGAAATAGATTTTAATGAAACAAATTTTTAATTGGCACACTAATAGTTAATTTAATTACTATAATACATGTTAGGTAAACAACGGTTGTCACATTTTTCCTTTTGTTTTTTTTAATAATCTCCAAAAATTTGTAATTTTTAGTTTAGCCTTTAACGGATGATAATAATAAATATATTATTATTATTATTATTATTATTATTATTTTGCTATACGACCCTATTGAGTTGTGTAAGTCAAGGCAAAAAAAAAAAAAATAGTATATGCCTCCTTAGAGGAGAAGTTTGACTCCTCCACTAAGATCAAGCAAACATTGTCGGTGCTTGCTAGCATCGCAGAGCAAATTCTCAACACTTTTAACCCTAAATGGGGTTTTTTTTTTTTTATTTTGTCAAGCTAATTATATCAATCCTGAATAGTAAATGTATAGCTTGATATCATAACCATAGACGGAAAAACTCATTAAAAAGATGAACTTCCATATAATTTCACTCGAAATTACTACAAACGTAGAAGAAAGTCAAAAGAAAACCAAAAACAAAAAGCAAAAATATATAGTATTTAATGTTCACGTGAGAACTATGTCCACTAGGTTAAGAGGTTTTACTGTATAAGAGAAGATAACAAAAAGACTTTGAAGCATTAAATTGTACAGTGTATTTGACAAAATCAATTCTAATAAAAAACTTTTAGTTGCTACAATATAAAGCTCTTATATGTTACAGTGATAAGAAAAAATGAACTATAGTCTTTAATTTAAAAATTTTAATTTTAACTACACTTTTCAAATATTGTAGTAATTATCCTTACACAAAGAAATGGCAGAAAGCATATTTATACACCCAAAAAAAATTATTTATTTAATATTAAATTTGGACTTGACTTCCCTTAATATACTGATAAGAAAAAGTAATAAGGACTTGAATTCCCTTATTTAATATACAATAATAAGAAAAAAATGAGCTATAATTTTTAATTTAAAAATTTTAATTTAAACTACACTTCTTAAATGCTCTAGTAATTATCCTAAGACAAACAAATGGCGGAAAGTATATTTATACACCCAAAAAAAATTATTTATTTAAGATTAAATTTGGACTTGAATTCCCTTAATATACTGATCTCTCTAGAGATAATTTTATTTTCAGTTTGTGCTTGCAAAAGAGAACTATCTAAATGACTATCCTACAATTTTAGGGATTTAATTCTTCTCTTCAATCCCAACTTTCTGATAGAGAGCTAAGAGATGTTGATTACGGATTTTTTTTTTTTTATGATTAAGGTAGATTACGGATTTAATTTGTAGACTATCATGAGTACGGACTAACATAAAATGTCAAAAACATCACCTTTCAAAAAAAAAAAAAAAATCACGTGATTACCAACTTGACCGACTTAACGGTCATACATCTTAGGATACACACTAAAAAAGAATAATAAAAAAACACCAAAACAAAACAAAGATTTCCGTCTTACATTTATTCTTGTGATTGGAACTACCTTTTAATTTTACTTCGATAATCTTTGCACTTTCCTTCAAAAAAAAAATAAAATAATGTGCTATATTAACGTAAATACTTTTTATTTTAAACAGGTATTAATTATGTTAAAATTAATTATTTGTGTGTCAATACAAATTTTAAAAAATTATTTTATCACAAATATTGTTAAGTTTATTTATGTTATCTATTTTTAATTTTTTAAAATTCTTATACACCTATTTTATGAAATTACCAAAATGTCGCTCATAATTTCTTTTATTCACAAAATTGTTATTTTAGCATTTTCTCTCAAAAACCCACATGAAAGCCTCCATGCACTAGACAAGCATCCCCTAATCACTCACTTTTCCCTCACGTTGTCTCTCACTCTACTTCTTTTTCTTTTCTTTTCTTTTATTTCTCCTTTTTCTTCCTCTACGTTTCTTCTCCTTTCCATGGCGGCATAATGAAAAGAACCAGGAAACCAAAGTGCCCAAAACTTCACCATTTTCACTAAGAATCACATAAACAACCTCCTAGAAACTCTTAATAGCAAGGATACAAATGGGATTTTTGTGATCTAACAACGTTTATAAGCTTCGATATGAGGTAAAATTTAAAACTAAATTTTGATTTCAATTTATGTTTTGAGTATAAAGTTTGTTAGAAGTTAGTGTTTTGATGATTTTAGATGATTATACAATATTTTTATACTTAATTTATCTTAGAAAAAATGACTTTTGGTTCAATTTGGAGGAGGAATAGTTCTGGTCGTTTCTAGGCAAAACCCAAGTGAAAAACAATATTATTTGGCAAAAACGACATCAAAAACTAAAGAAAAAATATGGTGTAATTTTTCAAAAAACAATGTTTTATTTTAAAAAAAATGCTTTGTGTCAGGCAGAATTAAAACCTCTGACTTGCAAGGGGGAGTGACAAGATACTATACCTGTAACGCCGCTATATGGGGGTTAACAGTTTTTAATGAGATAAAATAAAAATCAAAAATAAAAGTAAAACCTTAAAAATAAAGTTGCCCGGGGCTTAAATAAAAACTCTCAATATCAAAAATAAAAATATAATCGACAAATAATCCACAGTTTAATGTAGCACCTTAAATTTAATATTATAAACTGTCGTCATCATCATTTTAACCCTCAACGCATTGTAATACAATCACAGAAAGTAACAATTAATACTTACATTATCATGAAGAACATTCTCAACAATTGAAGCAGTCCCCAATGTAATATAGCAACATCACTTCCTCAACTATTTTTCTCGTAGCCACCTCACACTTAGTGAGTCCTGAAAAGATAAAAATATAAGGGAATGAGCAACACTATGCTTAGTAGAGAAACCATTACTCACCTTTAGGTTTTTATCATTACCACATTAAAACCTGCATGGTAAGTTAATAATTATCATTATCCAGATTATGAGATTTATTATAATCATATTCTGGGATACCATAGTTAATCATTACCGAGTTCATACATATACATATATACAAATATTATAGTCATCATTATTTCCTAGGTACCCACGTTCAATAGAGTATCACTCAACTCATCGAAACCCAAAATGGCCGTGCTTGATCACCCTCTAAAAATTCACAGGGTGTTCCGGTGAAGGGACATCAAGCCCCGAGTCCTCACCAAGTCGATTCTTGTACGGTGTGTTCTGGGACTTTCAACCCAAGGAAGCGTCATCACCTTCCCCCTATTTTACCTTTTAGGGTATTCATGCCCAAGGACGTAAACCGCCGCCCTCTTCATGTCTCACCATTTTCTCTATATTAAATCATTATTAATAGAGTCAGTTTTCCTAACCATGCTTCTCAATTTATAACATGTGTCAATTCATTATGTTTCTCGCCGTACAATACAAGACGAGTCCATGTCATAGTTTTATATGTGATACTCATATCTATCAGTTCAACATAGATATATATATATATATATATATATATATATATTGCGGCAAAACAATCAATTTTAATTCTATAAAAACCTCACAAAAGATGAGTATAGAATCCCTACCCTGTCAAGCTTATCAACAATCTTTTAATCCTGGAATCAATTAACGTTAGCTTCATACTCCCTTGCATCCTAAGGTGTGCATAAGGACAATTAAAACTAAAGCACAACATACAACTACATTCATAAATAAATCATGTGTAACCTATCTTACTAGTATGCCATTAAAGCTTTTTATGTTAAGCTCTTTTGAATACCACAGTAAACAATTTTTGTCTCTAACACAATATAAATGTGAACAAGTAATCTATATGTTTTTAGTCCCTAATAAGATTCATCAATCACTTAGGATAATATTGGAAAGTTGCAAGACATTAAAGAATTAGGTGGTGAGCAAAGATGGGTTCTTGGTTCAGGTTAGTAGCTGGTATACCATAACAAACTGGCAGGTTTACTAGTTTCCAATCGAAAATTGAATAATTCTTAGAAAATAAAATACAACTCTGATTTAGGTTTATGATAGCTTGTTAGAAGCTTAGGATGCTACTTTTTCAACTACTGCAAACCAATTCATAAAATTCATTTTAATTTAATCCTAGAATTTCAAGAAATAGCCACTGCCCATAGAGGTATTACAAAGTTTAACAATATAACTTTTTTGTCTAGGGCATATACACTTAGACTTTATACATATGCTCCAAAATAGCAAACAAACATATACTTAGGTTTAAGCAACGCAAATTTGAATAATCCTTTAGTATAAAAGAAAATTTATAAATGAAAACCTAAATTTGTTCATAAGATTCTAACATCAGATTATGGTTAGTTGGAAGCTTGAAATGGCTTCAAAACAGGTTCCTTTACTTCGGTATGACTGAAATTCTTGCTCAAATGGAGGTGATGGTGGCTGATTTTTATGGCTGCCTTGAAGAAATTCTCTAAGTATTTTGCTTCAGCAAAGAAATGAGAAGAAGAGTGTGGGAACTGTGGAAGAGAAAGGAAGAAAAGATGAAGTCTTTGAAGAGAAGTGATAGAAACAATTATGAAGGAGACATGTTGAAGCATGTCACGGAGGAAATAAAGAAAATGAGGGTCAAAAGTAGTTGAAAAAGATATCCTTATGTCTCATCTAGAGACTTTAACACACATAATGCCAATATGAAATTTTTGAGATTTATTAGAAGTTCTAAGGCTTTTTAGTAAACATACTAAAATAAATATAGGAGAATTTTAGAAAATTTAAAAAAGATAAAATAAATAAAATAAATTTAAATGAAGCAATTTTTTTTATACACCAAAAATTAATTAATTACCTTAATACCGTTAGGAGAATAACGGGTGTCACAGCTCTACCCCCTTAAAGAAATTTCGTCCTCGA